>CM044436.1:61203502-61225670 GCA_024363595.1 Xenopus borealis | reverse complement strand
ATACAAAATACAGCATTTCTAGCCTTATTCTATTTTACACTTTCCTTGTCCTTTAACTCAGGTAACTGACAACAGCACAGAGCATGTGTGGTAAATTAGCAGAAAAGAAAGTGCATCTTTGGAGGCATAGATCTTTACTAATAAAGGGCTGTGGTTACCTTGGGCTGGTGCAAAAGGCCAACACATAATTTACAACATTTCTGCCCTACTTCTTTAGTTAGGGGTTAGTTCTCCTTTAACAGACCTGATTGACTTTTGCTACATCATTTAGAGTCAAAACCAAAAATAAATGCAGAGAACAGGAAAGAATAAACAAACAAATACTACTTTCAATTACATATATGAACAAATGCATAATGGATAATAATAATTATAATTAGATAAGATTAGATTTTTTAGATTTTCCTTTTGAGGTGAGACAATTTTTAAGAGCATCCTTAAGGAAAAATTATATGGGATTACTTGGATATAATATACCTAATTATAGTAATTAATGTTTATCTGCAGCCAGATCAGGCCAGCAAAATATTTAGAATAAAGAAATGCTGTAATTGTGTATAATTGTGGTTTCTTTTAAAAGTCTTCATCTTGAAAAAATGAAAAATGGGCTCCATTTCACAAAGAGGCTATTCTGTAATTGATTACTAACTGAATGATTAAAGGGAATAAAAGGGCATACCGGGAAAAACAGTTGCTTAAAAGTGATGCTTTAAGTTTTAGCAATATACTGTATATAGCATTTTTACCACCACTATACCTTTTATAGTCAAAAGAAAGCACAACCATCCTTCACTCCATCTTCTACAGTGGTTTTGTAAAAATGCTATAAAAATCCTTTTTTGTGCCTTACTGCTCTCATATTTCATAAATTCGGAAACACTCCGTTTTTTTTTAAAAAAAAACTTGTGTTCTTACAGTACCTGTAAACTCATTCAAAAGGTTGAGGCCACTCAACCCTAATCAAAACCACTTCTTTATAATAGCTCTATACTAGACTCTTGTGTTTAGATGGCCTTGACTGGGCATAAAAGACTGATTTGTATTTAGAATATTCAAGGGTGAATTCAAGGGCGAATTCAAGGGCGAATTCAAGGGTGAATTCAAGGGCGAATTCAAGGGCGAATTCAAGGGCGAATTCAAGGGCGAATTCAAGGGCGAATTCAAGGGCGAATTCAAGGGCTTCAGCAATTCTTACAACATACACAATACAGTATTTGAAAATGATAAGCATGTATTATTAACTGTTATTTTAAAGGTTTGTATATTTAAATACAGTGTTTTATTTTTTATAGTTTCATTTCTGTCTTTGGTGCTAAATGGCAATGTTTGGTGTGCTTACAGCAAGTTTGTCACAACCTGCTTTTCTTTGCAGTTAGTTTTCTTTTCCCTCAGTTTGAGGTAGGTGGGGTTTGATTAGTGCACCTGATCAGACAATATAAATAGTACCCCTGGGACTCCAGTGGATCTTGCTTGAGTTTTTAGCTGCACATAAGTGTTTGCTTTTTAAGTGAGTGATCTGTAAGTGGAGTTACAAACACAGGAGTTTCAAACTAAAGATGGCTCAAAGTAGGTCGAAAGTTTGTTCTAAACCCTAATTTTTCTCCTGTTTTTGATCTGTAACTGGGATAATGAGTGCTAGCAGGATTGAAGGCCTGACCCAGTGCACAGTCTGCCATATGTATGCAGAGTTGGAACAAGAGATCCAAACTGCTTATCTTTGTGGCTGTTGTGAGCAAATTGCCACTTTACAGGCACAAGTTAGAGCACTAGAGCAACAAATTGCAACTCTGACAGTTAGAAAATCTAGTGTGGGCAAAAGGGAATTCCAACAGATTTGCCAGATTGTGTGAAGAAGACGAGAGTGTGAATTCTGGATTGGCAATTCTAGATGGGGTGATCTCTCTAACAGCCGGGAGACCAGTTTCTCTAGTAGTGTTGGGGAGTAGAGCAGAGTCAGGCCTAAGATGTGACTGTAGTCAGTAATCTTCAGTGTGGCGCTGAACTGAATGCTTTAGCAAAGTCTAAGTAAATAACATCCACTGCCATCCCAGAATCGAGGTCCCTGTTCACCTTATCATAAAAAGAAATTAAGTTAGTCTGCCAAGATCTATTAAGCATAAAACCATACTGGCACAAACTCACAGTATTATGATTTGCTAGGAAGTCCAGTATCTTTTATTAATCTTTATTAATCCTTCAAAAAGCTTTCCTACCACTGACGTCAGACTAACTGGCCTATAGTTTTGAGGTTGAGAACAGGATCCCTTTTTGTATAGCAGCACCACATAGCAATTCACCAGTCTCTCGGCACCATGCCAGACCTCAATGAATCCTGAAAGATTAAGAGGAGCTACAGTAAGCTCGCTAAGTACACAGGGACAAATACCATCCGGCCCCGGACCTTTGTTTATCTTAACAAAACTCTTTTGAATTTCCTCATGTGTGTACCATGTATCATTTGTTGTATTACTAGAGTTAGGACTATTAAGAAGGAAACCTTCATTAAATGGTTCCTCATTTCAGAATCTCAGCTCTTTTTTGTTCTCATTAACCTGCTGACCCCCTTCTGATTTTAAAGGTCCCATTCCTTCCCTGCTAATTTTTTTTTACTATTTATATATATAAAAAATAATTTTGGATTCTTTTTACTGCTTGCTGCAATACCCTTTTCCATATAGATTTTAGCTTGCCTGAGTTTTTCCATGATTTATTGGCCTCCTTGTACTGTACCTTATACATGTTTTGGCTGTCCCGCTAACTTGAAGGCCTAAAAGCATGTCTTTTCTTACCCACCTCAAAACCAACACTTCAGGGTGATGTTGTGATGGCTGATTCTTACGACAGAGTTATTAATTTAGTTATAGTTAACATAGATAAAGTAGATAATGTAGACATTTTTCAATTTTGTACAATTGACAGCAATTAGAATTGTATTTATAACTTGATGACCTAAGTAGAAGACTCCATACTGAGTAAGCCAGCAGCTGTTCAAAATAATCCGAACACATGTTGAAGAGAGCATGTTTAGTCCTGACTTTTCTAATAGAAATGTTGACTGAACAAGTCAAGCAGAAACCCTGATTAGATTTCAAAGCATTATTTGTTAAATAAGTATCCAGTCTGTTTCATTTAACTGGAAGGAAATTAACTGACTCACTCATGGCCTAATTATTTTACATAACGCGGATTAGGTAACATTACTTGACCCATTTCAAATTGAAAGATGCATCACCATTCCAGACAGAGAGGCTTACACACATTGCTGCTTAGGAAAGATAGCAAAAAAGTATATAAATAAATACGCACAGTTTCATATTTTTACAGATATTATTGTCTATAGACATTTGTCTATAACACTTTAATAACACTAGAAACAAAATTCTATTGAACAATTAAGTGTTGTTAGTGTTCAGAAAACTGTTTACTTTCATATATTTCTTCTATACAGTTTAATATTTGGAAAAATTGTAACTACAATTTTCCATAAAAGGGTCATATATATCTACATTTATTACCTATATGGTTGTTTTTGCTTCTAGTGTTTTGTACTGCATTAAAATTAAGATTTTATTGTAATGTTAAGGCTAACTGCTTACAATCTATTGTAACATAAAAGCAGAAATACATTTTTTACTTATAGCATATTTATCATATCAAAGAAATGCTAAAATGCACACAAAATGTTTAGTTTACAAATGGCAAACTAGCATATAGAAAATCAAGATTTAGGTAATTGCAAACATATTTAGCTATGACAAGTCATTGTACATTTTTTTCCTACTATTGAAAAGGATAATTCTGTTATATATTAAACAGTTTTAGTGAGCGCTTCGGACATAAACAGAACTAACAGGTGAGGAAATATAACTTCATGAAATCAGTTCAAATGATAATACCTACATATTTTAACAAGTTTAGTGTTTGGCATGAAGAAGGTGCAAAGTACTCACATACACACAATTGTACTGAAAGAAGACATATGAGAAAAGAAAATAAAGAACACTCTAGTAATTGGGGAACATTTACTAAATCTAAATCTATATTTAGAATATTTAAAGCAATGGTGCCTAGTTAACCACAACTTGCCTGGGTGCAGGTAAAATGTGTACAGAATAGGAAAAAAAATACAGCACTCAACAGGCTCAGTTAGGATAACTGATTTTAATAGAAAAACAAAAAATATTCCAACGTTTCGATCACATCATAGTGATCTTTTTAGACATCATGTTTTATTGTATCAGCTCAGCATATGAGTAACTCTTTCCATATGAGATTAACCAAATGTAGCAACAAATGATTTGAATTGATGTAATACATACAAATAAGATTTTATTAAGCTGAAAAATAAATGTATATTGTACCTGTACAGTGAGATGGAACATACTTTTTATTTAGCACTATGTAAGTAATATTTTAATTGCCTGTACGTTACTTAGAAAGTGTATGTGCTAGAGTCATGTATCACTAAGAACTGCTCCATGTCACTAATTTACTGGAGTAAAATGCTTTCTGAGAATATACACTGTATTTACTGTAGCTATAAAGCTGATTAGTAATACACATTACATCATACTTACACTTTCTGACTTTTATCTAAAGATTTTATTACTAGATTGATATTTTTCTCTGAACTAAGTACTTTCAAGTAATGTAAATTGTAGAAATTTGGCTCTTGCTCTTTATTATATTAGTTTAAACACAAAAATAATAACGATATATTTTTCTTTGGCATAGCACAAAACTGTAAAACAAAAAGTGGAAGTGTTGATGAAACAATTATTTTGATTTGCCTATATCAAATTGGCATGCTCACTGAGTCAATAGACAAAAAAGGACCCTTTTGTATGTTCAGAAGGAAAAAAATTAGCTGTCAAGAGATGAAATAAGCCATAGAATTCTTTCTCCTCAAAAGTCTCTTTCAGAAGTGTTCGTTTTGGTTCTTTGGGAGGAAAAAAAAGTAGCCACTAACTTTATGATGTACAGATCATAATCTTCAGATCATAAAACTGAGGCATTTCAACACTCATGGTTTAATTCCAAATACTTTAAGGCACCTTCCTGTAGTTAACATATTATCTTAAACACATAATTATATGTGCAATAGGTTAAATCTTTTGTTGCTTTTTGCAGTTTAATAAACCCATCAAGGTTGTGTTTATTACATAGGTTTGCATATTCTGATCATAGTTATTGAATTTAAAATAGAACTATAATACTGTAGAACAATAGAACCATACCATTGAAATTAACCTCATAAATTCATCCATGTCATCAGTGAGGAAGCAGCTGCAAAATGCTGTTATGAAGGCAAACAGTCCTTTGCATAGCTATAAATCTTTTGATTTCAGGCATATAGGCACTAACTTTGAGGTTCATAAAAGTGGAGGATAGTGTAGAATCACAACTTCATATTTTACAAAAACCATTACATTGATCATGATGGGTTGTTTTACTTTTCTACAAATACATATCAATATAACATTTTTTCTTGTTAATTGTAACACTCTCTGCTGTCTACTTCGGGGGGGTTGGGGTAGTCATGTCTTCCTCAAGTCTATGTCCAGTGAACTGTGTGTGGAATTTAAAAATATCACTGCATTCTGTCATGTTTTATAGTCGGTAATAGAAAAAAAGCCTATTATCTAGATTCTAATATGTATTTAATCTAATTTTCAAAGAAAGTTCTAGGTAAAATACAAAAGGGAAAAATGTTTGAAACCATTCATTATAGTAAAATTGCTACATAAATATGTGTTTGGTAACAAATGTAAAATGAAAAGTTCAAATACAGTTACAGACTATTCATTTTGACTTGATTATTAGTGATGGGCGAATCTCCCCAGTTTCGCTTCACCGAAAAATTAGCGAATTTCCCCGAAAGGAGTCGCGGCCCGCTTTTGACGCGCGCCGCGTCAACTTCATTGCGTCTTTGTCTCTGTTTAGTTATTCTGTGTCAAACACACAATCCAAAGTGACTTCATCAGTATGTTGTGTAAGTTATAAAGTTGTGTAAGTTATAAAGAGTATAAATCCTAGAATCTGAGTAGATTTGTTTTTGCAGGTGTTATGCACAAAGTACTCTATCTCTTTCCTAGCACATGAAACCAAGAACAATAGAAACTCATGACTATACTGTATGTCAAATAGTCATTCATAACAGCATAGAGGTCATTAGGACAGCTTTTGTTTGAGTAAATCAAATAATGAGTCTGCATGAAGATGATGAAAAATGATAGAAACATCTTAATTTAACGGTAACATCTGCTGAATATATGGCAGTTACAGCTGTCATATCATATGACTTCACTTATTGAATGGAATGTAACATTTTGAACTTTGCCTTTATCTTATGTATGTTTCAATCTGTCATTATGTAAACACAGTGGTAATCTGACATGTAGCAACATTAGGGAAACAAAATCTCACTTCACTGAATAGGTACATTTTTAAAATTTAAATTTAAAAATTATGACCAAAGTTGCTAAAATATAATTAAATCTGCAGTCATGCCTTTAATCGGGTAAGACAAGGGAAAAATAGCAAAAAGTTTAAATAACATCAGGAAAGAGAATGTTTGAATTGCCGTAAATATTCACACATACAGAAATGTGAAAAATGGTACCAAATGGACTGCATAATTTGGTATGACATCTTGAAAGTTGACAAATATGGAAAACAGTATAACTTTCTGCAATTAGAAAAATACAAGCTTTATAACTATGAATATTTCCATTTACCCAGGTCATGGTATATCTAGTAAAAGTAATTCTAGAGCAACTGGACTTGCTGAGTGATCATTTGCTACTCATCCGAGCAACTTCTTAAGCTCAACTGTCGTTTGTTTGAACAAGGTGTAAAAGAGACAAGTAATTTTAAGGTGGAAAAAACATCCCTAAACAGAGGCAGGCCTTTGACAAAACTTGTCTGCTACATACAATACTGTTCTAACCCCAGGCAGTTTCAGAACACTTAACACATCCATTCATGCAACTCTCACAGATAACACCTGTTAGTCCAGTTGCTCTAGAATTACGTAAATTTAGTGAATTTATTCGCCAGGGCCGAATTCGAGGCGAATTCCCGTGATTCACGAAATGCCAGCGAAAATCCACCAAAAAACGAGTCGCGCGTTGTTTTTGACGCGACGCCATGAAAACTACGCGATGCGCGTTGAAAATGACGCGACGCGACAAAAGTGATGCAATGCACATCAAAAACGTGCCGCGACTCGTTTCGCAAATTTTTTTCACCAATTCGCGAATTTCAATGGAAATTCGTTAATTTTTTGCCGAAGCGAAACTGGGTAGATTCGCCCATCACTACTTAAATTACATAAACACACTTTGCAAAATGAAGTTATTACCTATATGTTGTCTTGCTATAATTTCCATACCCACAGAAAAAAAGACTTAGAAGATAATCAAGCTCCTTTCAGAACAATGGGACATGCAGGCTTGTACTAAATAAAAAGAAATACTTCTGGTAGAGCTTACATTATTTCTAACAGGTAATACATCTACGTTTAAAATGAGTGTCATGGCAATGCCATAGTGAGGAGGTATATACTATTCAATTTATTACCTTCTATGTATACCCTGTTTTATTAATGGGTCCATAGTAAAATGGTGGCTTTATTGTTTGAGGAACAAAAATATGCAAACACAATACAGAAGAAAGGTAGGTATACATACATTTTCTTATTCCGTTAGATAAATGCATTTACATGCGATCTATTCATCAAAATTTCATTCACCTAGAAAAGAGGAAAGATAGGTATTTGCCCATTTCCTCCCCATGAAAGTTCATAACCACAGACATGTTAATTAAGGTAAAGCAAATACAGTTGATTGCAAGCTCAGAATGACTGTGATTAATGAAAAAGTGGTATACAAGCATTATGTTTTCAAAAGAAAGGAAATAATCCTTCAATCAAGGCCAAAGCAACTTCACTGAAATATAGAGGTCATCAAATTGCACTGGAGGAACATAATGTAGGGTATTATTAAGCTCATAAGAAAGTATTTTAGCTTTTCTGGATCTTTCCATTAAACATTGCATTATGATGAAAATATTTCTTCCTTTAAAGCGAATACTAAAAATTCCTATTTGATATTATTAACTTACTGTACTAAAATAAACATGGTATTAATTTTACATACATTTATGCAAATATTAATTAATAAGTAAATATGTTTGCAGCAGCTTTTTATACGCCATAGCTGATTCCAGAATATATAGTAAAAAATAATGTCAAACCTTCTGGAAGTATTAAACTCCTATATTAAATATTAATATTAAACATACAAACTACAGTAGCAAACCTGACTGGGAGGTCTAACCAATGAAAAGTTATTTCCTAAAGATTTCAAAAGCAATTTGAAATGACATACTGAATTACTCTATTTTGGTGATTATTAAGTCATGAATTTGCTATGGTCTCTTCAGGCTTTATATTTTACAACATTAACAGCAATAAATTCACCCTTTGTACAAAGAGCCAAAAAAAACCAAATCTTAATGTGCTTTATAAAAATGTGTCCCTTTGTACAATGCCAGGGCATTTGTGGCATTATGTATATATATTTCCTTTCAGTATTGGTACAGATGAAGCCACTTTGGATTGTGCATTTGACATAGAATAACTTAACTCATCTATCCCATTTATCCCACTTAGCACAGAATATTGTGTCACAGCTAGTGATGGGCGAATCTCCCCAGTTTCGCTTTGCCAGCGAATTCTCTCCAAGCAAATTTTCTCCAAGCGAAATTTTGCTGGCGTTTCGCAAATTTATTCGCCGGCAGCGAATCACGGGAATTTGCTGTGAATTTGCGCCTGGCGAATAAATTCGCCCATCACTAGACATAACCCCTTTTAGCAGTATGTATAATGTTTCAAAATGACTGAAATATTTGCACACCCTTAACAAAGTTAATTACAATTAAATGTGCCTCTTGCTCCACTATTGAAACATTTTGGGCATGGCAAATGTGTATGTGGGCAGTAACCCAAATCAGCTATCAAGTTAGTTGAACAAAGCTAATCTATGAATTGTTGCCAAAACCTGGCTTAGTTTCTAGGTTGATCTATCAATAGTATTTGATGTGCTTCAATATCATAATAAATAGTGATGGGCGAATCTCCCGCGTTTTGCTTCGCCGAAAAATCGTGGCACGTCGTGTCGTTTCCGACGCGTCGTTTTCGGCACGCGTCGCGTCGACGCGCGACTCGTTTTTTAGGCGGCAAATTTTTGCTGCTGTTTCGCCGCGAATTCGCCCTTGGCCCAATAAATTCGCCCATCACTAATAATAAAGTGATACTGTCATAAACACAGTAGCTTTTGAGAAAACTCTAGAGTTATAAATTACTATGTGAAAATAATTGTACAGTAGGGGTTGACTAGCTATAATAATACAGTGTATAATCAAGTGACAGGCCTGAGCAGAGTGGAGTGTGGAGTGTTTTTACATTTTCTAAAACAGCACGTGGTTCACCAATGTTAACAGTACAGATACAAAAAATAATGGAACTACATGTCCTTAAACTAGTGCAATTTTAGAAAATGCAATTCTAATTTTGCAATTCTAAGGAACCTTATATTTTTGGTGTCTGACGCTTTTCTGCGAAAAGAATAAAATGCATGTTTACTCACTTCATTTTTACTTTGATATTATTGCTCAATACTAATGGACCTAAGCATGGCACTCAGACCCAGATAGCATATAACCATACCATTGTTTTGATACATTGTGAAAAAAATTCTTAGAATAACAATAAAATCTAAATCTTTTACATACATACTGTACATAAGCCATCATTTAGATATATTTAGATATATGGCATATACAGTTAATTTATAAAGTCTTCAGTCTGTCTGCAATATGAAATGCAAAATATTTAAATTTAATGTTGAAAGAACATGTTTTATACATTTGGCTAAAAAAGACCTATACAGCTAAACAGCTAAACATTTTTACAAGTCATTTATACAATGTCAGTCCATTTGTGTGCTAGTTAAATGAGCTATTCAGGGCCGGTCGTACCAAGTGCGGGCCCAATTGGAACCATTTTGTCGGGGCCCCCTAGAAGGAACTTTGCTGTCACAGGGTCACAGAGCTGGATGGGCAAATAGTGGCTGCTTTCCTCTCTGTCCAAGTGACGGCTGCCAGTTGGGGATGGGGACAGGCCGGGCAACTGGGAGAAAATGTTCCCTTACTCTGTATAATCTATGTGCGCAAAAAAAAGTGCAAATTTTGTTTACCACTGTTAACTGTGTGTGTGCAGCACCATGGATTATATATACAACATAAATTTTTTACTTGTTATTTGGGCCAGTTGGGTTTGGGGCAGGCTGGTTGAATTGGGTTTAGGGGTGGGCTGGGCCAATAAGGTTCAGATGTGGCCTGGGCCAATCGGGTCTGAGCGGGCTGGGCCAATCTGGATTATTGGTAGGCTGGGCTACTGTGGGATTAAGGGAATAGGAAACAGAGTTTGTACTGGAGCGGGGCCCCCATAAGTGCGGGGCCCAATTGGGCCCAATTGGTCCAATGTGCTTAAGTCCGGCACTGGAGCTATTGCAGTACAAAATTGAGGTAGAGCTTTAAGTCACCAATGGCAATGAAAAGTATTTATGTAGAGGAAGTTACTGTACAGCCAAGAAGCATTTAATGCACAGCATCTCTTGTAGTTTCTAATTATTATAATTTTAAATATAATAAATGGGTTACTATTTTGCATCAATAATATATAATATCAGTTGATAAGCAACTTCAGCCCTCCTTTCACAATATAGAAAATCTAATTCTCTGTGTGTGTGTTGTTTTAATCTTTGCAAAGTGCCACTGCCATCATGTGGAAACAGTAAGCATTACCAGAAATAGCAGAAGCAGAAAATGTGAATACTATTAATGGTGTTATTTTTTTTGAAATAATGTTTTTCTTACTGGGAGGTGGATTCATTCATTTTTTAATTTCCATTTTTTAAATTTGCTTATATTAAATTATCTTTCTCATGCTGGCAACTTTTTTCCTTGATTTAGCAATCTTGGAATACACTTTAAATTAGAAAACCTTGATTGCATTCAATAAAACTCAATTAAAACTGTTCGTTCATTCATTCGTCTAGCTAGATAGTTAATTTGGGTTGAAAAAAACTATATATATATATATATATACATATATGTTCCTAAATACACTTATTCACCTTATCAAGTGAGTGCTGATCCCTTGGCATTTTCTATATATACATACATATATATATATATATATATACATATATATACACACACACACACACATATATATACATACCTAATTATGCACTCAAATTTATATCATCTATACACCAGTATCTGTAGATCTTCAGATTTCAATAGCCTTGTATACTACACTTGTTCAAGAAATCACCCAAGGCACTCTTAAAAGCATTAATAGAATCTTCAATCAAAACATCACCGACAGTTGATTCATTCAACAAACTCGCTGCTGTTGCCATGAAGAACCACCTTTGCTGCTTCAAAAGTTCAGTTCCTCAAATCTAAAGGGGTGACCCCTGGTTCATTAATATTTTCTATAGGAAAAAGATCTCCTGGTATCTGTCTGTAATGTCTTCTAATATAAAAACAAAATAAAATAGTTTCATTGTTGAAATTACAACTCCTATTAACTTATATAGAAGCTCCACAGGGTTAAGCTGATACTTTTTCTAGATTTGTGCAGTTGATACAGTAGATCTGTAAAAACTGAGTTCTAGTGATGGGCAAATTCACTGCGAATTCCCGCGATTCACCCCTGGCACATAAATTCGCAAAACGCCAGCGAAATTTTGTGTGGCGAAAATTTGCAGAAAAAACGAGTTGCACGTCATTTTTGACGCAACGAAAATGACGCGACGTGCGTCAAAAGCGTGCCGCGACTCGTTTTGCTAATTTTTCGGCGAAGTGAAACTCGGGAGAATCGCCCATCACTACTGAGTTCAGAAAAAAATCAAGATCACATTTTGTGTACTTCTGTAAAGTTTCAGCTTTGTAGCCTTTTAGAATTGCTGATAAAAAATCCACATACAAAGTTATCACACTGAGTTGCACATTACATTTCAGTTCTACATTTTCCCATTCTTGACAGTATTGAGGACAAAATTAACATTATTTTTACTAACCACTTGTATTAATTATTACCATCGGTGTGACTAGAAAAAAGGTAATGTGTGCTATTTAGAAGTGAAGGGATTTGCATTTTTTTCACATTGTCAGACTAAACTATGCAAGGGCTTTTTCACCTTGTTTTATATGATTTCCAGATATGATTTTGAATGTATATTTTTTTTACTGGATAAGTGCACTGGGGTTATTGTGAAAGCTGTATTCTGAAAAATTATATTATTTGTATACCTATGATTTATAACTTTTACATACAGGATCAAGTATGTACTGTATACATTACCAGAAAGAAAGTAGGCCAACTGTACTGATGAGAAAGCAGTGGTGCCATGACACCAGGCCTGGACTGGCAATCTGTGGGTTAGGGCAAATGCCAGATGGGCTGCTATAAGGTGCCATAGAAAGTCAGTATTTAGTGGGCTGGTGGGGACTGTTTGGACCTCTATGTGGGCTGATTGGGCCTCTGCGTACCTGAAATGCCAGGGCCTATTTTGATTCTCAGTCCAGTCCTGCAAGACACCCAGTCCCATAAACATCAATCAGTAAATGTGAGTAACACTACAAGTAACACTACAATCCATGTTAAATAGTAACTATATAAACTTCAAAAGGATTTATAGAAATAAGATCCTTTTTATCAGTTGACACACCATGATTGTAGCACTTTTGAGCTTATAAAAGTATTCCAATAAGTCTTGGCTATGTACAGCCTACTGACTGAATATTGTGATATATTATATTGTTTGCATTAACTTATCAAAGTCAAATTAAAAACAAAATGTACAAACTGCAAACAAAAATGGTAAAAGTGCTCAAAGTCTAATAATGGAACTGGTTGCAGATTACTACTTAAAATATCCATCAATCCAAATAATACATTTGCCAATTGACAGTCCATGATGTAATATCAGATCTCTGCAAGCTGCAGTGAATTATTGCATCATTTTTGTTTCAAATTTAGTTTAAAAACCATTGCCAACAGACTACATCAGATCAGAACAGCAGCAACTATTCTACGTTTTGCTAGATTTAACTTTAGATTGTCGACATTGTAAGCATTACCATGACTGTTGTAAATTCTACAATAAATTAGTTTTCATTGTCATGGACAAACTATCTTAATTCTATATTGCACAATTACAACAATAACACCCTATGCATTACCCCTAATTACTCATTTATGATGCACTTTAACAAAGAACCTTTTTGATAAATTGGATAATTCTTATGTATGATGTATTTCATAAATGTATCCTAGGTCAACAATCAAAATATGGATAGAGGTAAAAAAAAAAAAAAACTCAAATACAAGCAGACAAAAGTCTGGAAAAGTTTGATCCAGATTTGCAAGTATTTGCCCTACTTTTTGCCAGAGAAAGTAGTTTTATTGCCCATGACCAAATATGTAGATGGGAAGTTCAGTTCACTGTTTTAGGTAGCAGAAAACCTAGTATATGATTCTATTTACACATTTGCATTCCAAGAGAATCATCTTAACAATGTCTATTTTATTGTCAGGCAAGTTTTTGACTTCTTCTGTAGAAAACACCATCTGTCAAAAGACCCTCTCCTCGTTTCTCCTCTTCAAATCTATGGAAAGGCAGTTCCTAAAGCACACATAGCTTTGAGCAGATATCAGTTTGTTGTCACTACAAATTGGGTGTATGGATAAATGAAAGAATTTATATTGCCATATTATATTATATTATAGGGCTATATTTCCATTATATTATTTAAGAACACACACTCTTTATAAAGTTCTCTTTAATTTTTTGTAAGATGTGTGCACAAAAATATTCTTTTGTATGCTGTATTTAAAGGACCAGTAACATCAAAAAATGTTTTTAAAAAAATGTTTTCGTATACCATGAAAAAAGAAATTTTTAAGTATTTTAAGTATTTAGAAAAGAGGTTGCAATTGCGTTTTTATTATATATATATATATATATATTTGTAATGTTAATATCAAAATAAATCTCAAAGTGCAAATTATATTTAAAATATAATTTTCCCAGTATACATTGAAAGGAAAATAGAAATGTCTAGGAGGATAAAAATAAATCCATTGTTAGATTGTCTCTTATGAATCAACATTTCATTGATAATCATGTAAAAAAACTACTGTAGGGCAGTAACCTGTATAAAATGATGAAAACAAACAAAACTTTCAGATATATGCAAATAAATATAAATCACAAGCTTCTTCAACGCATGAATTAAATTGCAAATTTCATAATGTCAAATGTCATCTGTCCTTTCACCTCGAAATTTGTTCCTTAATCAATCACCTATTTTTAAAACTAATAAATATTCCCCATTCCCTTGCTTGTTGTTTGAGTCAGCTTAAAGTATATGGTTGCAGAATGGTGTTGTAACAAAAACAGGCCAGTGTATTTCATTAACATAAATAAATTAATTAAAAACATTTAAAAGTGCTGTTACAGAGCCGAATAGGATATAATATGAATAAAAGATTATTTGCATGCACAGTCATTTTATGTACAATTGATTCTGACTGATTAAACTAGTTTTACATATGGGCTTTACATGCTCTTTTAGATTATTGAGTTTTATTACTTTAAATACACATTATGCTGCTGTCTTCTCGTCCTTACTGATAGTAACAAAGGGCAAATTTGGTGGATTTAGCTGTCACTTGGAAAACACATACCCAATTCACTTGTTTAGACGTTTAGATTGATTTTGACCAATATGCCTTTCGTGTTAGATTTCTGTAGGCAACACAAAGGTTAATTAAGCATCTGTGTTACTTCCAATCAGTCCTTTGGGGAAGTTATTTCCATTCCCTGCTGCTCTGCCCCAGTTTCCAGTTCAGTTTGACCTTCCCATTAGTCAGTGGGAGAATTAGGGTGTTTTGGATTTCTTGTTTCTGACATCTACTTGTTTATGTTTTATTTTGTTCCCTGACTTAGTATTGTGTTTTGTGCATTTGTTTTTTTTTTCCTGATTTAATTATTTTTAAGAAGTAAAATGCAAAAAATTAGACTTGATATAGATATGTTATTCTAACTTTCTACTTACTATAACCACTAGTACAGTAATCCTATCACACACACACACCTTATCTATTAGAATTTTTAGTAGCAATTTAACCGCAATTAAAGTTTTATCATTGAATATAATTGAATTAATTTTAAAACCCACACATACCCACCCCATATTGTACATAGACCCTTGATTCCCCCCACATGAATTGATGTTCACATGAACTCATCACTTTATATTTAGAATCAATTTATTAATTAATCACGGTTCTCAATCCACCAAATTAATACAGCAATTAATTATATAAATTAAATCATCACACTCTCTTATTAATATTTTTTAATCACCCTAATGAACTGCTGTAATTGATAAATAATTGTTTGCAAATCAACGTGCAACCTTTATTCTCACGAAAGGGGTCAATCAATTGTTGTTAATAGATTGTGATTTTTTGCACTAATATTTTAAGATTAAACCTCAACAGAGACATTTCCATTTTAAGATAGTCACTTGTTCATTATCGGTGATTTTGTAGTTCAATTATTCTTTTATTCAATGATCTAGTAAACAAACCAAATTTTTATCAATTGAATTTAATTGTGGTTTTGCTACCAGTATTTTATTAAAATAAGTATTCGGGGGTTTCAATACTTCTTTTTAATTAACCAATCCTATCACAGTGAAGAACCAGATATCTCTTCATTTCTCTAGCTGAAGTAAAATAAATATTCAGCCAGCTTTAGGCAATTATTGATTGCATAGGCTTATGCAAAGGCAAGTGGTGTTCCAAGAAGAAAATGGGGTTAAAGCTGTCAACTAGTACTACCAAACTAGACAAAGTTGGATTAATTGCTAATTCACAATCCAATAATTAAGAAGTTAAAGCATATCATCATTTCCAGTGTAGGTTGTTCGCTGCTGTTGTTCATGCAGTCATGTCATAAACATTTTAATTAATCATCCCTGACATAAGTATTTTATAAATGTTTATTTTTGCAATACCAATCTTTTGTTGGATATGTTTGAAGTCTTGTAAAGTACCCATCTTGCATGGTAGACTAACATTTATTCTGTGTGCCACATGGATAGAAATCCAATCCATCCAATCTTCATTGTACTCACCTGATGAGCGTTCAGTGTGTTAATTTAAGAGAAAGTTAAGAAGATCAACAATTTAATGGGCACATATATAAAAAATATTCCTCTTTGAGTATTATAGACTGTGAATCTGAAAAGATCATTTTCAAATTTAAATCTGATGTAATTAATGCATTTTTAGTTTTACAGTGAAACCTGTAATAGCCAGGGATTTTAAAACTTTTGCTGGACAAATAAACAAACTTGGAGAGGTTAATCAAATCACAACCCCCCCCCCCCGTTTACCTATAAAATGCTGAATTGAGCACCCCTTAAAGGGTGGAACTTGTAAAGTGTTTTTGCCAATAAAACGCAGATGACAAGTCGGATGGATGGACACGTCAAGAAATAATTGGACTGAATATAACATTGGAGGTAAGAACTACACGATCAAACTGTCGGATGAAGGTGCTGCTTGCTGCATATTTAATGTAGTTCTTACCTACAATGTTTCATTCAGTGCAATTCATTCAAGAATCTTGACGCCTGCATCTCCTTCCGACTTGTCGCCTGTGTTTTGTAAATCCGAACTTGAACGCTCGTGGAGTTCTTCCCTAGATTGTAAATGCAGGTGCTGCAGGAATTCATTATTGCAGATCTTACAGCGTGAACATTTTCTTGTAGTGATGGGCGAATTTATTCGCCTAGGTCGAATTCGCGGCGAATTCCCGCGATTCGCCGCTGGCGAATAAATTCGCGAATCACCAGCGAAATTTCGCTTGGCGAAAATTCGCCGAAAACGAGTTGCGCGTCAGTCGCGCGTCATTTTTGACGCAACGCAAACGACGCGGCGCGCGCCAAAAACGACGCGACGCGTCAAAGGCGACGCGCGTCAAAGTTGACGCGACGCACGACAAAATCGTCCCGCGACTCGTTTCGCAAATTTTTCGCCAATTCGCGAATTTCTCAAGAAATTCGCGAATTTTTCGGCGAAGCGAATCGCGGGAGATTCGCCCATCACTATTTTCTTGTTCCCTATCTTTACTTTAAAAGATTAACTTTTGGCTGTACATGTATAGGACCTTTTATCCAGAATGCCTGTAACCTGGGGTTTTCTGGATAAGGGATCATTCCATAATTTCTCTTTTCAAACAAGGGAAAGTTGTGCTCACCACTAGAAGCCAAAACCAAGTTTTACCTGCAACTTACTTGCTGCTTTCAAAGTAAAACTCCTAAACTTGGTTGCCCATTTATTAAACACAAATGGGATCACCTGACTACAGTATAGCTAGAAGGGGTGGGAGCTACAACAAGAAGCTGATCACTGCTCCTATATGAAGCATAGCAAACAAGGGAAAGTTGTGCTCACCACTAATTTAGTAGCTGTATGCACAAAATGTCTCAATGTCTTAAATATATTGATAATGGGTTGAGTGCAGAGGACCTTTTGTATTTGTCTAATTTCTCTTTTCAGCTCCATACATACTAAAAAGCATTTAAACATTAAATAACCTCAGTAGAATTGTTTTGCCTCCATTAAGGATTAGTTAGATCTTAGAATCAAGTAGAGGATATTGTTTTATTTCAATTCAACTTCATTAGCAAAATAACATATAAAAACCCACAGAAATGTGTTCAAACTTTCATAACCTGCCCAGCAATTCTTTTTGTCCTCTATCTATTTCCAAAATGTTGGGAGGTATGATTCAGTGTGTAACCCTTTCTTGGCTATATTAAACCAAACCAAACTAGCATGGGTAGAGCATTGGTTACACGCGACTCCTTGATCTCAGGTAGGGCTTTCGCTAAGTGGAAAATCACGTGTGAGGTAGTTGAACTACAACTCAATACTGCATTAGTGTGTAATAACAGGTGTTGGACGCCAGGGGTTCTTTGTGAAAACAAGTAGAACAAGTTTATTTACAAGTAGCACCACAGGGTATCATATACTCACATACAGTAGTATAAAAGCAGCAATGCTTAGCACAGGCACAGCGTAAATCATGCCCTCAGGTAGAATAAAAGTGCTTGCAGGGAGTGGCACTTCCTCTTTGGCCTGCAAGGGCCAGGTTAGCAATGCCCAGGTTAGCAATGCCCATGTGGTCCGGATCCCACCAGCAGGCCAATATCACCTCAGGGATTCAATTCTCCTCCTACAGTCCCTATATACTGAGGTCCCTTCACTTCAGGCAAGGTAGAACCTGGGGGAGAGCTACTCCCTACTATCCTCCTTGATGGGGCTTGAGCTGCCCTTTCTCTCTTCCCTCTCTATCTCACCTCTCCTAGAGAGTGCTATGACAGGAATATCCTCACTCTGACTATTCCTCATTCACGGGGCCCTGTTCCCCGACTTCCACTAAAGGTGTGCTGTCCCTTTAGGGTAGAGCGCCTCTGGGGCCCGGTTGGCACCCAGGCTCAATGGAGCACTGCCCCCCTCCTCTGCTGCAGGCCAAAGAGGAAGTGCCACTCCCTGCAAGCACTTTTATTACAGCACTGCAGGGGGGTGGTCACTACCTATAACCAATAATATGATACATTATAGCTACCTGGACCTTAGTCCAATAGCAGGTAGCGAATGTAAGGGCAAGGGAAGAAGCCATAAGGGCCATGCTACTTATGGGTCCCTACATGTGTATATATGTATTTATCATTTAGCCATACTTTGTACTTAAAGGATAAGGAAACCATCTAGCCCAAGCCTCTATTATTTAATTAAACCCACTTGCTGTAGCTAGTCCCTAACTTTATTTAGCCAAATACCATTCATTCTTCTGAGGTGGTTTCTTCTATGTAGGTTCCATGTTCTACTGCGCTTACATCATCAAGATGGCCAAAAATTATGCACATGCTCCAAACTTCACATTCACGTAATTGATTATTCTCCTCATGTGCCACTTTCCAAGACTATTGTATGCGCAAGCTCTTGGTCGTAGAGCATCACGAGATTTTTTTCTGTAATGCTGCAATTTTTTAAAAAATTGTAGCGTTTGAACAGGCAGAAGGATAGCAATACCAGAGATTTAATAGCACTGAAGAATACATGGGAGGTATGCCTTTCCAAGGATTTAGATTTTTTGTATTTTACATTCCTTGTCCTTTAATTGTAACATTCTTTAATTCTGAACTGTATAGATCCAAATTGGTGGCAAAACAATCATATTGGGGTTTATTCAATATTTCAATGAATGTAGCAAACTTAAGGTATGGAGATCCAAATTAAGGAAATTATCCAGAAAACCCTAGGACCTAAGCATTCCAGATAATATATTCCATACCTGGGTTTCTAAAATAATCTGGTGTAGTAAGATATACATCTTGGTGGTGTTATCCTTTTTTTATTCTTTACAGATCCATCAAGTATCCTCCTATATGCAGCCCTACTAGTTTAGGACTACTAATAGTAAAGGAGAGTTTTTAACACATATAGGGGCACTAATGTGTGCACCAGTGTCTGCTTTGCTCACATCTCAACACTTCGCCAGGCATAGATTTGCCAGGCCACACAATTCACTACAATGCAACGTTGTGTCCATGGCACTGAACCCAGGGTGAAGTTGCGTTACGTCGGCAATCAAAGCGAAGTTACGCTATTGTTTCTTAATTTGCATACGGCGGGAAGTTACATTTCTATGGACATATATGTTTTATAGTTACATAGTTAAATTGGGTTGAAAAAAGACAAAGTCCATCTAGTTCACCCCCTCCAAATTAAAACCATGCATACACACACAAACACATCTCCACTCTTTCACACCTCCACTCTTTTACACAAACCATATATGCCCATAGCTATACTAACTTTAGAGTTTAGTATCAAAATAGCCTTTGAAATTATGTCTGTCCAAAAAAATCATCCAGGCCCCTCTTAAAAGCATCAACAGAATCAACCAACACAACATCACCCGGCAGTGCATTCCACAACCTCACTGTCCTGACTGTGAAGAACCACCTACGCTGCTTCAAATGAAAGTCCTTTTCTTCTAGTCTGAAGGGGTGGCCTCTGGTGCAGTGACCCTCTTTATGGGTGAAAAGGTCCCCTGATATTTGTCTATAATGTCCTCTAATGTATTTGTAAAGTGCAATCATGTCACCTCACAAGTGCCTTTTTTCCAGAGAAAATAACCATAACCTGGACAGTCTACCCTCATAATTTAAGTCTTCCATTCCTCTAACCAGTTTAGTTGCACGTCTCTGCACTCTCTCCAGCTCATTTACATCCCTCCTAAGGACTGGAGTCCAAAACTGCACTGCATACTCCAGATGAGGCCTTTCTAGGGATCTATAAATAGGCATAATTATGTTTTCATCCCTTGAGTTTATGCCCTTTTTTTATGCAAGACAGAACTTTATTTGCTTTAGCAGCTAAAGAATGACACCCCAAGATCCTTCTTGCTTAAGGAAACTCCCAACACACTGCCATTTAGTGTATAACTTGCGTCGCTGGCGAATTTATTCGCCGCGAATTCGGCCCTGGCGAATAAATTCGCCCATCACTAGTTGCAGCAAATACTTTGCCCAGGGAAACCTTAATTATAGAAAATAGAGCGGTTATATTGCCCTACACATGTGCCCACTGTATAGTTTATGTTCTGTATGTTAGGAAATGTAGGGGGGAAGCTGGGTCGCTTATCACCGTGTAAAAAGAAAGAGGCTAGCGTTTTTTGGGACGTCAAAATTTCAACCATTTTTTTATGAACTCTTATCTACTCTTCACATGGTCTGAGGTGGTGAAGTCAAGTCTGGCGCAAGAGGCAACATTCAGTAAAATCCGCATCTTAGTGAATTACGTTCATTCGCCAGAGCGAACATTCACCTGGCTTTGCATGCAAAGCAATGCTAGCGTACCTCTCACTAGCGAAGGGGGCTCCTGCACTTGTTAGTAAATCTGCAAAGTAACGAAATGACGTCATATTGGCAAATTTTTGCTTGTGTTAGTCATTTCACCTTTTAGTAAATCTGCCCCATAAACACTGAAATGAACATTGACAGACTATACTAAACTATGGTAAACTTCTCTCAGCATGAGGGCACAGCATGTTCACATTATCTCAAAATTTTAAATGGCCAGGTATGGGAATAATACAGAACCCAGAGAGAGTGTTGGAAGTCAGATTTTTTTTTTTGCATAAGTGAGGGGGAATTGGAAATGGGTCCTCAAGTGGGACAGAGTAAAAAGATATGCATCAAGGCTTTAATAAGAGCATCACCCATGTAGTTCTACCCTTAATTTAGCAAGGAAAGATACTATCATTTTTTTTATTTGACAGATCCTATCTGTAAATCAAAACCCCTCTTTTTAATTTAAAGCTGTATTTTTAAAAATGATGGACCTGGTAACTTGCTTGCTTAGCCATCTATAAATAAAGCAAAAGTCCTGGGCCTATGGTGGTAGGATTTTAGGTGGTGGCATGCCATCCAGTCACATTTGCTTTGGTCTGTAAGTGCAGGAGATAAGTTTTTTTTTTACACTTCCTTTGCGTCAATCCCCAGTGCTCCAGACCTGATGATGAAAATGCGCACATGTGCACGAATAAAGGAGGGATGAGATGATGAACAGCAATGGGCCTGGGGGCATCCGTTATGTAAATCCAGCCCTATACTTCAGTGAGGTATCTATTATATGCATTATCCTAACATATATGACTCCAGGACACATTACCCAAATGCAGTGTTATGAACAGAAGTTTGATTATTACTACTTGTGTTAAGAAACAAAACACTGTTACTTGTGTTACTCGAGATGTGCATCAGATTTGTCAGCACATTTGTGAACAGTGCTAGCTTGTAGATTTGATCATAAATACCCCTAAATGACTTGAGCAAATGTTTTTTTGGCTATCTTTGTGTATTACCACATCACATAATATCTCTCCATTTGTTCATGGACTTACTGATCAGATACCCAATGGTCCACCATTGTTAGGGATGT
>CM044436.1:61159571-61199300 GCA_024363595.1 Xenopus borealis | reverse complement strand
GCGTTTTGTCGCAAGTTCGCGAATATGTTCGCGAACATTTTTTCCGCGGTTCGCGCGATCCCTAACCATTGTATAGCCACATTTGCTAGCACTGCAAAAGCAGATATCCCCTTAGCAGAATTCAGGAATTTGAAGAGGGTGATATTTATTTTATGGGTCCTTACAATGCACTGTTTTTCTCCTCACAGACGTATATACATTGCATGCTATCAAGTTATCAGATTATGAATACAGTTACAAATATGACAGCCTTATACCTACAAATAAAATGTGTTAAAGGAGAAGGAAAGTCAATTATACTTGGGGTAAGTAAATACAACCACTTGGGAGTGCCTAACTTTTCGCTCCCCATGTATAAATTGCCTTTTCTTCTCCTTTTAATGAAATCTTGATCCAATCTTTGAAGAGATTAACACAAAGGGACTCATTTACATAAATGCAAATTAGCATCAGCACTGTAACAAGTAACCAGACATCAATGCTATCGAAAGCTTAGGGGCCTATTTATTATGTTGTGTAAAAGGAATCTTGCTGGAAAAAAATGGTGTAAAACAGTAAATTTAAAAAGGTTTTACACCAGATTTGATGCGGTTATTCTATGCTGCTTCAGACCTCATGTAATCCATTAAAGTCAATGGGGAAAATTAAAGCTACAATTAAGTTCCTTTGACTTTTGATCATTCTTGATATGGTGTAAAAGAGCATATGGAGTAGTTCAATGTATGGAAACAAGTGCAGTTGATTCAATTTTCCTGGCATAAAATATTTTACAACATTGTATCCATGAACAAGTTATTTTATTTTTTTATTATTACATTTGTTTGTACTTAACAGATTTATTTCATCATTTATCCAAAAATCTAAGCTAACAGTGAAAGTGATTGATGGAAACATTTAAATATGATCTGTAATCACTATTTATACTTCCTTGAACTTAGTTTTATTATGTGTTTAGGAAAGTTGAAAAAATATACAATCCACTGCTCAAAATTGCAGGTGCTGTCATCTCAAGCAATATTTAAATTTTTCTAAAAATGGCGTGCTGTGCACTAGAAACAGATTGATATTGTATTGAGTGTGATTATTTATACTGATATACAGAAACAGAATTATACTGAATATTTACATTCATCAAATCCTTTTTGGATTTTTTGTACTTTCTGTACTTTTACTGTTTTGCCTGTTCAGATTCCTCCAAATAATATTAGATATCAGATTATAGTTATTCATGGGAATTCTAACAAATTCCTGGGGACTGATGTATGTAATCCCTTTACGTCTGGAGTAAAATGTTTTAGAGGGTCAGGCGATATAGTATAGGATTGAAGTTGTAAAAGTGCACAACCTTTAAAGAACCTCAAAGGCCATTACTGGATTGGAATTTCAGAACACAAGCCACAATGCTTTGTCTTCCAAGAGACAAAATGTTATCAAGCTGGTTCCATAGGTTCAAAATGTTTTTGGTGACTATTACAATGATCAGGCTCAAATTTCATAGTGGTAATTTGGTTCCAATTTTTGTATTAACCTTTTAAGTATTTTTTTCATTGCCTTTATTGCCAAGAAGGTATCACATAAATCAATAAAGCTGGTAATTGACTTTTATTATCTGTCAGTCTATTTGTCTAGTCCTCCTTGGACAAATTCAGTTATAAGTTCTTTAGGGGTTGTCAAGTACCAATTAACAGAAACATTCCATATTTTTTGTATTATATACAATCCTTCTGGGTTAAGTCCCCACTTTCCTGGATGTGGTTTGATGTACTAGTAGGATAATTTACTGCCCTTTGAAAAAATCAGTTGCTATAGGAGTATTAAGAACCAACTGCTCTTTAGTAAAATATCTTACAGATGACATATTTACAATGAACTCCTTCCCTTCTAAATTGTTGCTCAAGTAAGTGCAATGTAGATTCCCAACATTCTCTTAAAGGGATCCTGTCATGGGAAAACATGTTTTTTTCAAAATGCATCAGTTAATAGTGCTGCTCCAGTAGACTTCTGCACTGAAATCCATTTCTCAAAAGAGCAAACACATTTTTTTATATTCAGTTTTGAAATCTGACATGGGGCTAGCCATTTTGTAAATTTCCCAGCTGCCCCAGTCATTTGACTTGTGCCAGCACTTTAGGAGGGAACTGCTTTCTGGCAGGCTGTTGTTTTTCCTTCTCAATGTAACTGAATAGTAAGCAGTGGGATATGGGTTTTTACTCTGTGGTAAAATGTCAAAAATATTTTGACGCTGGTAAAAATTGGCCAAGAAACACGGAAATTTGTCACAAATTCCCAGCTGGCAAATACATTACTAGTTGTAATATTGGTGTGTAGGCAGCCATCTCAGGTCATGGCAGGCTATTGTTTCTCCTACTCAATGTACTGTAACTGAATGTGTTGCAGTGGGACCTGGAATTTACTGTTGAGTGCTGTTCTTAGATCTACCAGGCAGCCGTTATCTTGTGTTAGGGAGCTGTTATCTGGTTACCTTCCCATTGTTCTGTTGTGAGGCTGCCGGGTGGGGGAAAGGGAGGGGGTGCTATCACTCCAACTTGCAGTACAGCAGTAAAGAGTGATTGAAGTTTATCAGAGCACAAGTCACATGACTTGGGGCAGCGGGGAAATTGACAAAATGTCTACCCCATGTCAGATTTCAAAATGAAATATAAAAAAATCTGTTTGCTCTTTTGAGAAATGGATTTCAATGCAAAATTCTTCTAGAACAGCTCTATGAACTGATGCATTTCTTGTGACCAACTTGTTGCTCATCAACTCCTTGGATGTTGCTCCCACTGGTCTCAAATAAGGTGCTTATTTCTACATTTTGGCTTTGAGTCAGGGACGTAACTACAGAGGAAGCAGACCCTGCAGCTTCAGGGGGACACAGGAGGTATAGGGGCCCCATGATGCCCTAAATGATGAACAATTTCAACATATATTGGTAAAAAAGGACAACCTCTGGTTATGTTGAGGACCCTAAACTTAATTTTCGTGGAGCCCAGTAACATCTAGGTACACCACTACTTGGAGACAAGTTTTGATTGAAGGTGCATCACCAAACAGAGCCTCCTGAAGGCAGCCACTCTACATATGGGCTATAGTCCTTATTTGGCACCAGAGGAACTTTTTTCATGATTGTTTTGTTCCCCAACTCTTTTTTAATTTACATAGGCTGTGAAATGAGACAATGATTTTTACCAAAATTGTCCTGGTGCAATTGCACCCTCTGCACCCCTGGTAGTTACGCCACTGTCTGGCATGCTTAAACATATGTAAAGTAAATTACAAGAAGGATATGCTTCCTGGTGTAGTACACTCACATAGATTTGTATTAAATTGCAGTTACATAATTGTAGTGACAAATCTGCTCATCAAAGTCAATGCAGCAATGCCCTACATCAATGCAGCGATGCTTAAACATATAAGTAAAAGACATGAAACATTTAGACTGAATTAAAGGACAAGGAAAGTCTAAAAGAGAATAAGGTTAGAAATGCTGTTGTCATTGTCGGCACCCTAAAATCAGAACCAATGCTAAGCACCCTGTTCTCGGCTCTTGCTTATTCCTCAAACAGCCGCCTTTCACCTTGGGAGGAGCCCTCGGCTAATCACATGCCACCAGGTCTTATTAAGAGAGGTGCAAAGAGAAGGGTTCTGGATGAGCAAAGGGGCACAACAGTAAAGCAAAATCTTTTGGGCAGAAGGTCACGGTACAAGGCATAAACAGAAAGCGTGGTCAAATCAGGCCAGGTACAAGTGGAGTCAGTCAGTCAGACATGGGTCAAACCAGGAGATCAGTCAGAAGGGGAACGGAATAGAAGAGTTGGTTACCAGGCATGGTCAGGATCATGGAAGTCATAATCGTCAAATACAGGCAGGGGTCACAACAGGAATCAAAACAGAATCAGAAGCTTTACAGCACAAGTCAAAAGGGCACCAGGAACTCAGAAGGAGAATAACCTATAACAGGCAATGAAAAATATAAAAAACCCAAACTTCGCGCCATTACGAGCTGATGTCACCACACCAGCGTGCATGCGCTCATGAAAACTGGAAGTGCGTACCGCGTGCACACTAGGGAGTCGGTGCAGGAGGAGAAAAAGACGGGCGTCCCCGCAGCATCACTAGACCACCAGGGTGAGTGCTTCTCACAGCTGTATTTTGTATACTACTAAACATAACAACGAACTTACTGAACTACAAGCCTAATGAAACAAATGATTTATGCTTTCGAAGTTGGCCACAGGGGGTGCTTAGGCTGCTTAGAGATCATCATAAATTTTCAAAACAGGGAAACAAATAAAGCTGCTTGAGTTCTGCATGGCTGGGAAGTAAGGCAGGGGATCCCCCTACTGTTTAAAGTATGATTGTTTCCCTGAGGGACTGTCTGAAAATTCCTACTCCACAGAAGTAAATGAAGGGAGAATTTCACTGCATACAGTCAGGTTTATTATAAAAACGTTAGTCATTTTTTAATTAAAGTATATTGGTGATAGGTTTCTTTTTCATTAAAGAAAGTAAAAATGGGATTTTATTTTTTTGCCTTTCCTTGTCCTTTAAGCCTAAACATATACAATCACATACATATACACACATTCAAATTTGCTGGAGTACTTATAAGTGTACAGTTACAACCAGCTTAACTTAATAGAGCATTGCGATCCCAGAATAGCTTCCTCTCTGCTCTTTGTATCTCTCTTGATAACCACACTACTCAGTGATAGCAATACATATGAACCTTTAAGAAAAGACCCAACCGCTATTACAAGAAATGGTGATAGCTTGCCTATAGCTTGTGCAATGGGTTCTCCAGTCTCTCCCATTTTAGCTAATTTGTACATGGAGGAAGTGGAAAGGAGGGTCTTAATTACATTCCAGGGAACAACAACTAGTCACTGGTTCAGGTATGTCCATGAGACTTGGGTAAAAATTATATCCAATGAAGTGGCGACCTATACAGAACACATTAACTTAGTGGACAATAACATCAAGTTCACAAGGGAAGATGTCCATGAGAACAAACTTGCCTTTTTGGACTGTTTGAAATGCATCCAAGAGGAGGGTAACTTGAAAATGGAAGTATACCGGAAACCCACTCACATGGATCAATATCTGTTGTTTGATTCCCACCATCTGCTGGAACACAAACTGGGTGTCATTAGAACTCTGCACCACAGGGTGGAATGTGTGGCAACTGATACGGAATCCAAAGACCAAACACATCTCAGAGGAGCTTTGAAAGAGTGTGGGTACCCAGACTGGACCTTTGTTAAAACAGCATCAACTAAGCCCAACAGGAACACCATAAGAAAAAAACTCCCAGAGACACATAGTAGTGAAACATAGTCATCACATATGAAGCTGGAGTGTTATAGAAACTCAGGAGAATTTTCAACAAATACAAAAGGAGTCAGCACCTGTTGAATTTACATTCAGGGTGCATCAGGACACATATGCTGTAATCATACAGTAACAGCAAGGGGTACAACTTGGCTTTTGCTGCAGGTGTGAGATATGTTAAGTATTATTTGGGATGCAATACTTTATATCTTTACTGAATGAATGAATTGTATTCCAAGATATTTGCAGATCCACCATCCTGTGAGAGAACAGTAGGCTACCGGCCTAATACTGGTATTAAGCTTTTAAGCACATTTAGTCTGCAGGCATCCCATTGGCCAGCTGAAATGTAACGTGAAGTACTTACCGAACTATTATAAATGCCAAAAAAATTATGGCTTATCATGAATGCTAAATATATATCTCACACACCTCATCAATCATTTTTAGGAAAAAGGACAGCTACACGGAAAAGGAAAATTTTAAACGGAGTGACCATTATTGTTATTGTATGAAAAACAGATTATATGTATATGATAAAATGAAACATACCAGGACCTCTCAGACAAATAACTTTTTTATTGGATTGACGTTTTAGTCCTCACAGTGAACTTTATCAAAATATAAAAAGATGTCTAAGTGCTTTATAGACTCACCCACCAAAGAACCACCCAGATGAATCCAATTCATAATTTGTTGTACCATACATTTTCCCAGGTGGAAATCTCCGTCTTTTGTTCCTACTTTGCCTTTTGATATCTTTAAATGGGAAGTGGAACGTTACAAGATGTGAAGGAAGCTGTGATTATTGTATCAGTTTGGTGAACATAATAAACATGGAAAAATGAAAGTACATATGACCCATTCTTCCGAAAACTATATATAAGGTTCATCCAAATCTATTGGTTTAAGAAAGGCAGGCTTTGAAAATACTAAAGGGATACTGTCATGGGAATTTTTTTTTTTTCAAAATACATCGGTTAACAGTGCTGCTCCATCAGAATTCTGCACTGAAATCCATTTCTCAAAAGTGCAAACATATTTTTTTATATTTAATTTTGAAATCTGATCTGGGGCTAGACATATTGTCAGTTTCCCAGCTGCCCTCAGTCATGTGACTTGTGCTCTGATAAACTTTAGTTACTCTTTACTGCTGTACTGCAGGCTGGAGTGATATCACCACCCCCCCCAGCAGCCTAACAACAGAACAATGGGAAGGTAACCAGATAGCTGCCACCTAACACAAGATAACAGCTCCCTGTTCTAAGAACAGCACTCAACAGTAAATTCCAGGTCCCACTGCAACACATTCAGTTACAGTACATTGAGTAGGAGAAACAATAGCCTGCCATGACCTGAGATGGCTGCCTACACACCAATATTACAACTAGTAATGTATTTGCCAGCTGGGAATTTGTGACAAATTTCCGTGTTTCTTGGCCAATTTTTACCAGCGTCAAAATATTTTTGACATTTTACCACACACCCATTGACTTCAATGCAATGGGAAAAAATAGTTAAAAGTTGTCACTGGCGTCAAAATTGTTGCCAATTTGATGCCCACTTCAAAAGTCCAGTTTTGCAAATTTTTCACCGCTTTGGGAATTTTGCAGGAAATTTGTGATTTTTTTTTGGCAAAGTGAAATTGGACAAATTCACCCATCACTAATTACAACAATAAAAAATACACAAACTGGCTCAGGAATTAAATTTTAATATTGTACAGTGAATAATTTGCAGTGTAAACTGTGTAATTTAGAAACAAATATCAATGACAAAATAAAAATCATGACAAAATCCCTTTAAGGAACGATAACTCCTTTATAATTAGACCTGCTGATAAGGGAGATGGTATTGTTATTATGGACTATATAGATTATCATTGTGAAGTATTAAGTCAATTAAATTACATGTCTGTATATAAAAAAATGTATGGTAATCCAGTAAGTAGTTTTAAGACTGACACAGAGCAAGTGTTAAATTGTGCTTTGTATCAGAAATGGATTACGGAAACAGAAAGACCTTTTACAAGATTTCCCTTTGTGTCCAATATTATATTGTCTGCCAAAGATTCACAAGGATGAATGCAACCCCCATGGTAGGCATATTTTTTCCTCAAGGGAGAGTTTCTCACATCCTATTGGTGTCACAACCGGTATCCTAAATCCAGAACAGGTACTAGGCTTCCTGGTCTTGGCTACTCTTCTGCCTGTAGCAGCTGCCTTTCACTTCAGGAGGAGCCGTATCCTCACTGGATGCCGCCAGGTCTTAAGAGAAGAGCCAAGCTAAAGTTCTGGATGAGCAAAGGGGCACGGTCACTATAAAGTCTTTGGACAAAAGGCACAGTTCTTGGAATAGACAAAAGGGTAGTCAGACAGGGTAGAGTACTAGCAAGGTCAGACAGGCCGGGTCAGTGCAGGCAGAGTTCAAGCAAGGTCAAATAGGCTGGGTCAGTGCAGGCAGCGTTCATGGATTGTCACGCAGGCAAGGGTCAGGGTCAATACTGGTAGAATCAGAAAAGTCAGACAGGCAAGGGTCAGGAAAATCAGAGTTCAAACAAATCAAACAAAACTAGAAATGCACCCAGATACTAACAAGTTAGACCTAACAATGGGCAATGAGTTTGCGCACAGAGTCCCTTTAAATATGATTGTGACGCACCAAAACCCGTAAGTGCACGCCATAGCAGAACCGCCGATCAAACTAAGAAGATCACTGCGTCGGCAATCCCAGCCGAAGGAGCGATGGCATCCCTGCTGGCTCACTTAACCACCAGGGTGAGTCTTCACAGTTTGCCTCTGGTTGGATTATTATCTTCAGGACACAGTTCAGGCTTTACCCCGTTGTTTGAGGGATATATAACATCTGATTCTTTCAGACCTAATTTGCCAGAGGGACCAATCAAATTGGCTAGCCTGGATGTATGTAGTTTAAACACAATAATTTCCCACCAAGAAGGAGTGGAGGTGGTATATTGGGCATTGCAAAATTCTGCTGTATATGAAAGCCTACAAAATTTGAAAAAATTAGAGTGGCACATTGCCTCTTGCAGTAAAAAATATTATTTATTAAACCATTAAAAAGTAGCTGGAGTGCGTACGACGCCTAACGAGTTTTGGGAAATGTCCCTTAATCATAAGCTAAATGAGATGCCAGTGAGTTGCTCCTTTATACATAAAACAACAGCACCATCTGTAGGACAAAATACAAAATACATTTTAAAAACTTGTATGATAAAACCAAATCAACAGGATGAGTGACAGATTGAATGCCAATGAATTAACCCATAAGAGTAATTAATAATTATGTTTCAAACACTCTAGAATTTGGCTGAATCAAAAATCATCAAAAGAGGCAGTGATGGATATTAAATAACAAATTTGTGGAACTGGGTTAAAGAACTAGTAAAAAAGACGAATACTGTAAATATAAATCAGGTTGTGTATGAAACGTCCCACCTAGAGTTTAAACCCATGGGGGGGTTGTATTTAATTCAAATATCCAGAATGCTTCACTGGAATTTAAAATTCTTAAAAAGTCACAACCTTTTCTATGATTTGCACTTTTAAATCATTAGAGCCTCTTTTCATACAATCTCTCACGTGTCTACCCAATGGGGAATTTGAGGTTACCTTTTCAATAGAGTAAATATGTTCTCTAATCCTACTTTTAAGGAAACGGTCTCTTCTTAAATTCTTTCTGTGTGATGATTGATTTGAAAGCAACACTTTCGACAATAACTTAAGTTTTACTTGTATTTGTTCCACACGCATACATACTGACCCTTTGAAGCCAATTGAATTAGAAAAGCTTGGAAGGAGAAGTTGTCATGCTGGGAGCAAGTTTATTAGCTAAGATTTGTGCTTTCATGGAAACAAATTTTATATGATGGCTTTGTAGTATGTAGTGGTGGATTTATATTATGTGAGGCCCCTAGACTACCCACACCCCGTGCAGAGCACAGGGTGCATGAGGCATTCGAGCAGTGAGCAGTAACAGTAAGGCAGCAGTCTGTAAGTTTATTTATAAAGAGCTACAAGACTACACAGAGCTGTACACTCATAGAAAGTACACACATAGGGAGAACAAGAATTATAATAAATACAGTATATACAATAGATATAAATACACAGTCACAGACATTAAATGCCTTGTGGTATGAAACACAGTAGAAAGAAGGTCGCTTCCTGTAGGACTTACAATCTAAAGGCTAAATTGTTACTTTTTACTATTCATCTCTCACTCAGAACTCTGCTTGATTGCCCAGTTACCTAGTTACCCGATAGCTGCTAAAACTGCAAAGTAGAGAGCTGCTGAGCAAAAATTAAATAGTAGAAAATCGTTAAAGAAAATAAGAACCAACTGTTAACTGTATCAGAATATCACTGTCTACATCATACCAACTGTTTATTAAATGTAAAATATCCTTATAATGCATCACCCAGCATTATAATAAATAAAATATGGTAAAGTCATATTGACAGTAAATTGCATACTATAACCAACAAGGACTAGTGCTTAAGTAGGGATATAATAACTATGTATAAATATATAGGGGGATTTTTGGGGGTTGGTTTTCTGATTGGTATTGTGTACGTCCAGAAGATCTACAAGGGGACAAGATTTCAAACAATTGCCAACTTGTCCATACCAGGCCACCCCAGCAAGCTCAAATCAAGAGCAGAATGCAGGATGCTGAAAGAAATCTATAAAATTTCACCACAAGGCCTACATTATTAATGTCAAAGTCTACCAATAGAAGCAGCACACAATAGATAGGGAGGAAATATTTGCTGCAAAACTAAAGCATGCCCATAAACACCAAGGCATACCACAACCTCTGGCACAATGAACTCTGGACAGATAAAGCTTATATAGTTATTTGACAACAGTTCTGAAAGACACACTTTTTGAGAAAATGTAATAGTTATGGTGAAAATGTTATGGTGAAAGGCTTTAGAATACTATGAATTCTTTGTTGCACCAAAGGTGCTTGAGGATAATGTCAGAAGACTCAACCAATAGTGGAACATGCAACATCACAATAACTTCAAGCAATTCAGTAAAATAACCAAGAAATGGCTGCAAAAACAATGGAAATCTCTGGAATGACCAACTCAAAGTCTCCACCTAAATTCTATTGAGATGTTGTTTGAGGGGTTTGAAATTGGCTGTGCATGCAATAAACCTCTCAAATATCACATAGCTGATAGAATTATGCATGGAAGATTGGGGATGAAATGTCTCTATCAATTTCAGACACTGGTAGACAGCAATAATAAACGCCTACTTCAGGTTATTTCTGCCAAAATGGCTAATACCAAGTATTAGAACTAAGGGTGTACTTACTTTTTTCACAGAAGGAAATGGCATATTGTATCTGTTAATTTTTTATTGATTACATGATTACAAAGAACATCTTTCCTTGTGAACAAATTTGCATTACAATCAACACAATGGATACTAACTGATGGATTTTGTTACTGTGATGACAAAATTGCAAGGTTTTGTCAGTGATGCTACCACTAGATAGAAGGATACTTTTCAAAATAGTATGATGCATTCACCAGCAGGGAGTAAAACACTTCTGGCTAATATTGACACTACATTTTTTCTTTCTCCTTTTACTGGGAATTTGTATCCATAATGGCACTTTTAGGTACACCTGGAATGATTTCATTTATTTGATGAAAGCAAGATCTACATAGCACTTCAACACAGTATCAACCCTCTATTTCATGGACCTCGATGATTCTTAGCAAGAATGGCTGTGGTGCAGAAGTGATGTCACAAATCATCTCCCTTTTGCTACTAATGTTAGCTGCATAAAGATATTGGTTTACTTGACTACCTTCTGGTCCAACAGACACATTTTTACCACATATACTGTATACAGTATTTAGAACCACAAACATGCCTACAGGTCAATCTGGGGACAATTATATCTGCTTGGGGCAACGGACCATGGTTTCTTGCAGAAAAGATGTTTAGTAATTAATTTAAGGGATACGATAATTTTTTTGTCATTTTTGCCTGAATTTGTGCCCCAGAAATACTTACTTTTCATTACAAAAACACTTTTCTCTCCTCTGTACATTTGTGATTGTTATCTTGACTAAAGAAGTTATGAGATCTCCATTATGTGCATCGGTATGACATGACCATCTATATTAATCTGAGAATGTGCAGAATTTTACATGCTAGTAGTAACAGAAATGAAGTATACCAAGTCAAGGGCTTTAGTGAAGACTAGACAGACAGCAAGGTACCGATATATTTTAAAAGGGGTTGTTCTGCTGAAAAATGCTTAAATGCCCAATTTCCTTGCCTTTTGACTGATAAGCTTTTTGTGTTAAAAAAATGTAATAAAAGTTTTTAACATTTGTATGTGTTTGGTTGTAGTGCCAGTAGAGGGCAGCAATGCCCTTTTTACCTGCAAGTCGCTGATGGCTTTGTTCAAAGCGAATACTTTGCTATTCATGGAATAAAAATTTGGTAGTTACTTTCTCACAGTATATGCTCCAGTGATTTTCCCAGTATCACACTGCATTTTAAAATCATCCTGAATAATTCACTTTTTGAGCAATTTTGGCTTTACTACATAGACTATTTTTTAAAAAATAAATTAACAAAAGAAAAAAATTGCATTACTGTACATACAAGGTATAAAATACGGGTTTGCTCTTACAAATATCTGTAAAATGGTAGGCAATTCAAGTTCGTCCCATCCATATAAATTTTATTTTGTGCCCTTGACCAGATTGCTAGTGCCTTCTTTTAATACAGATGAAGCCACTTTGGATTGTGCATTTGACACAGAAAAACTTCTCATTTATCCCATTTATCCCACTTAGCACAGACTATTGTGCCACAGCATCCCATCCAATTAAAGAGTTCACCATTGAAAACAATGGGGCTTTGGTATGCTAATGAAAAGTTTAAATGCATTAAATGAGTTAAGATGACTTTAGATAACAGTTTCTTCAATTAACCCTTTAATGTAACTCACAAATCCAAGTGGCTGCATCTGTATTTCAATAAGCATGGGTGGATTTTCACTAAGGCTAGGGAAGGCTAAGCCTTCCCAAACCTGGCTGCTGATACAGATACAGAGAAGAGAAACAAAAAAAAGCTTTACTTACCCCCATCATAAATCCGGTACAGCCTCAAGAGGATTGGCTAGGCTGGTGGAAGAAATGTGAAACTTCCTGCAGTATAGCCAATCCCTTAGTGGCAGGCCAACTTGCATTTGAGGGGAAAAAGCTTACTGTATTTTGTGTCTTTCTGGCTGTTCAGTGCAAGAGAAAGTTGGGACATTTCAGTACAAATGCTGGACTGTCACTGCGGGTTAAGCTGTCAAAAGCAGCACCGTCCCGCTCAAAATGGGACAGTTTGGAGGTATGTTACTAGTAAAAAATGCAACAGGACCTGTGAAGTGATAGAAGATGATGGATTGAGTAAATGAGAAACAAGAGAAAATATGAGGAATACAATAGTGGCAACTGCAGATAAGAAACTAGTAAGAGAGCAAAAAGATCAGTAGAAGGGTGCATGGGACAGCAGAATTTCATTTATTTCATTTTCTTCTATGTCATAAGCAGAGATGTAAAATCGAAGGCTACTGGCAAGGGATGGGTTAAGTAACCTTCTCGAGTATATCAATCACTCTCCCCCTATGTCTATCAGGTTTATATACACATAATAATTATGTTATGCAAGTATTTGGACTAAGACAAAGGGAAATTTTACCAGCATTTTCCCAAAATAGTACAAGTCACAGGGGCATGTACTACTTGTACATGGACTACATGGACTACTTTGAAGGGACATGTAATATGTCTTCTGTTAGAAAACTGAGGCAAATAGTACAATCAATCAGCAATATCCCCCGTGTTGTCCTTCAGATGAAAAATAAAATGGGCTAACATGTCTTAGTTTGTAACCTCTATGAAAGTCTTTGCCTAGTGCTTGATAATCTTGGAATGGAAAGGTTTTATCAAACTAAAATATTCCAGCTATCTATCTCTATCTGACATTTAAACATCGGACCACCTAGTAACAACTGGTGAGTGTGTGTATATCAGTTGGGCCAATGTTTCAGAACAATAGTATTCACAATCCATGACCACCACAGCACCCCCCTTGTCAGCAGGGTGAAATATTGAGGTCCGTAACAGTGATGGGTGAATCAGACCCATTTCACTTCACAAAAAATTGACCAAATGCATTGAACTCTATGGGAGACAATTTGTTTTATATGCACAACAATTTTTTTTCAACCAATGCAGTTTATGGGCATCTTTTTTGCATTAAACCTGGGAAAAAAAATGTGCTCATCAATAGTCACTAATAGCTGTCCATTCAACCTCCAAGAAACAATACAGAGCAATAAAATCCTTGTGTAACACAATGGAATTAAAAAAAAAAAAAAAAAAATCTAGATGGAATGTGCTTTTACTGCAAATGGTGCCCCAAGCTTATTACGGTCACCAAATTCTTCTTTAAACATTAAATATAAAGTTGTCAAACATTGAAATAAACTGATGAAGAAGCTGGCAATTTTAATCATTATCCTTAACACTGGTTAAAAAGACATAAGATCATTCTTTAAAATTTAAAGGGTACCCCTTCTAGCTGAAAAACATCTGGATAGTGTCAAAGAGAACTTTCTGTAACAGAACCATGAAGACCATCTGCAACTTCATGATTTAGAAAAAGAGTTATAGCAGTGAGTATCTTCCATAAAATCTCTATTCTATCACTATTCTACAATATTCTTGGTGTCATAAATTCTGATACAAATTGAAAAACTTTTTTTGACTCCCACCTCTGGACTTCTCACCTATTTCAGAAAAGAATTTCTTTGGTTGACTGGACTTTTCTTTTCTATTCTTAAAAAAAAAAAAGATTTATGCCTTTACTGCACAGTAGTTATAATGATGACAAGTATAATCATACAATTATTACACAGCAATAAAGACCTCTCAGAAAAAGTACAAAACATGTGCTGTATAGTTGCTATAAAGTACAAACTAGACTCAGTAGCAGCATCTGCATATATTTCCCTAGTGTCATGCTTTTAATTCATGGATAATGTCAACCATTTGTAGAAGCATGTTTTAGTATCTGTTATTTATGTAATGATGCAATTTCTGCAGTTTGTCTTTTCTGGTAACTCTGCTTTCTAGCTGCATACCCAATATAAAGTATATTTTTTCATTTAGAAAGTACCACTAAAAAACTATTTATCAAACATAAAACATTCATACTTTAATCATTGGCTTCTGCCTAAAACACAATGGGGTGAGTGTGAAATTATCAATGGTATGCTTTGACAGGTACAAATGTTGATAACTGTCAGGCTTACCTTCGGTATCCAGCGAGGAAGGTTACGATGAATGGACTCACAAGCGCCTCACACAACGCGAACCACCCTGAGGAGTGAACAGGGACGGAAGTGGAGAGTAGCCGGTGAGGCAAAAAAACAGGCAAGGTACCAGGGATCAAGCAGAGGCGTAGTCAAACAATCCGAGTCGTGGGCAGGCAGTAGGTATCAATCCGGGAAACAAGCAGAGGAGGTCAGGGCAGGCAGTCAGCAGAGAGTCCAAAAAAGGGGTAGCAAGGTCACAACAGGAAATCTGATATTAGGTATAGCTAGGCTTCAGGAAGTGAACCCAATAACCAGGCACAGAGCAAGTCCAGGAAGTTCCTTAAATAGGCCTATTTGGCGCCAAACGAGTCGCCCCGCTCCGCAATGGTCGCGCGCCCGAACCGACGCAGTCAGAACGTACGCGCGTCCAACTCGACGCCCGCAAACGCCGAACCGGACGCTGCAGAGGACGGGACCGCAACTGTCTGGTGTTAGTGGTCTCACAATGCCCCCCACCAAGGAGCGGCCTCAGGACGCGAGGATTGGAAGGCTTGTCCGGATGGGATCGGTGGAACAATTTCAGAAGTTGAGGAGCGTGAACATTGCTCGAAGGTTCCCACGAATTGTCTTCAGGGCCATACCCCTTCCACTTCCACCAGATACTGAAGTTGCCGACCTCTAAAACGAGAGTCCAAAATCCTTTCAACTTCAAACTCCTCTTGATTATCCACCACAACAGGAGGAGGAGGAGGAGGAGAACGTCCCGGAAATGATGAGCGAGAGACCGGCTTCAGCAAGGAGGAATGAAAAACAGGGTGAATACGCCAAGAACTAGGAAGTTGGAGTTAGAATGCAACAGGACTAATTTGCTTAATGATAGGAAAAGTACCCAGGAAACGATGGCCTAGTTTCCTACTAGGACAAGAAAGCCTCAGATTGACAGTAGACAGCCAAACACGATCACCAATCTTAAAACCTGGGTCTCCACCTCTTTTTTTGTCAGCATAGTACTTGAAACCTTGTTGAGCAACAGTCATGGTTTCCTGGAGTCTTTTAAAGTTATCAGACAGGAAGGTCAGTCGATCTTGAACAGCAGGAACAAGTACATCCAGAGAGGAGGAAGGGAAAACAGCAGGATTCAGACCATAGTTGGCAAAGAAAGGAGATTGTTTGATAGAAGAATGAGTCGCGTTGTTATAGGCAAATTCGGCTAGGGGAAGCAACTCCATCCAATCATCCTGCATGTATGAAGAATAGCACCTCAAATATTGTTCCAGGGTCTGATTGGTTCGTTCGGTCTGACCATTAGACTGGGGGTGAAAAGCTGTGGAAAGGGACACCTTAATTTGAAGAGATCCGCATAAAGCTTTCCAAAACTGAGAAGTGAACTGGGGGCCACGATCGGAAACTCTCGGTAGGAAGTCCATGTAGTCTCACTACTTCCTTGATAAAGATATTAGCTGTCTCCGAAGCTGATGGAAGCTTAGGTAAAGGAATAAAGTGCCAAATTTTCGTAAGACAGTCGATGAATACTGCGATGGTTGTGCATCCATTAGAAGGTGGCAAATCGGATATAAAGTCCGTAGAGATTGACCCCCAAGGGCGAGATGGAACTGGTAAAGGTTGTAGAAGACCTAATGGCTTATAATGGGAATCTTTTGATCTGGCACAGACGTCGCAGGAAGCAACGAATTTGGAACAGTCCTTTACAATACCGGGCCACCAAAAATATAGTTTAGTTAGTAAAATAGTCTTTTTTATTCCAGGATGGCCAGCCAATTTAGAATCATGGATGGATTTGAGCGCTTGCAAACGGAATTGTTCTGGAACAAAAATCTTATTCTTGTAAATAAGCAATCCCTCCTTAGGGGTTACCTCTAGTGCAGATAAGGAATCAGGTACCTCAGCAAACGCTCCTTTAATTTGAACCAGTAGATCAGGTTGGAGGAGAAGAAAGTTGCCAGGTTGCAGAATAGGTTCAATGATAGAAAAACTTTCTTCTTCGGTGGAAAACATCCGTGATAAGGCATCAGCCTTAACATTCTTACACCCGGGTCGATAAGTGATGTGAAAATTAAAGCGCATAAAGAACAGGGCCCACCGAGCCTGCCTGCAGGTACTCTAAATTACGATGATCCGTAAAAATAAGAATCGGATGCCTAGCGCCTTCCAAAAGGCATCTCCACTCCTCTAAAGCCATCTTTATGGCCAACAGTTCTCTATCTGCCACATCGTAGTTACGCTCGTATTTACTTAATTTGCAAGAAAAGTAAGCAACTGGGTGGAGATTCTCTTGGAAACCAGATCTTTGGGAGAGAACCGCTCCTACTGCTGCTTCTGATGCATCGACTTCCAAAGTGAAGGGAATGGAGGGATCAGGATGCCGCAGAATGGGTGCTGACGTAAAAAGCTTTTTGAGAGCACAGAAAGCATTCTGTGCAGAAGTAGTCCAAGAAAACTTGATATTGCAATGGGTAAGATCGGTTAAAGGCTGGATGATCTTAGAAAAATCCTTAATGAATCTGCGATAAAAGTTAGCGAAGCCTATAAAACGTTGCACAGCTTTTCTAGAGGTAGGCTCGGGCCAGTCCATGATGGCAGAAATCTTTTTGGTATCCATTTCGATCCCATTGGGAGAGATGAAGAACCCCAAAAATTCAATTGACGTCTGCTCAAAAACACATTTCTCAATCTTCGCGTAGAGTTGATGAGTGCGTAGGCGAGAAAAGACTTTCTTCATATGATTTCTGTGTTCGTCAAGTGAGTTGGAGAAAACCAAAATATCATCTAAATAAACAATAACGAAAATGTCCAGGATATCTCGGAAAACATCATTAACAAAGTGTTGGAACGTAGCGGGTGCGTTGCAAAGACCGAATGGCATTAGAGTGTATTCGAAATGTCCATATCTAGTGGGGAAAGCAGTCTTCCATTCGTCTCCCTCACGGATCCTCACTAAATTATATGTCCCCCTAAGGTCCAATTTAGAAAATACTGTGGCTTTGGATAGTTGTTGAAAAAGTTCAGAGATAAGGGGAAGAGGATAACGATTTTTTACTGTTATCTTGTTTAAGTCTCTATAATTGATACAGGGTCTCAGGGTATGGTCTTTCTTCTCTACGAAGAATATGCCTGCTCCAGCAGGAGAAGTGGATGTACGAATGAATCCTTTTGCGAGATTTTCATCTAGGTATTTACGTAACTCGAGAAGTTCAGGTTCAGATAAGGGATAGATGCGTCCGAAGGGGATTTGAGCACCAGGAAGTAGTTCGATGGGGCAGTCGTAGATACGATGCGGAGGAAGAGTATCAGCGCCAACCTTGTTAAAAACATCTGCAAATTCCCAGTAAACCTTTGGGAGCTGATCGAAGATTTCATTGGAAGGAGGAAGGAGACAGAGGGCAGAAGGGGAACTAGGAAAACCAGAATTGCATCTAGACTGACACCACTGGGAGGAGAATGTGACTTCACTAGTAGCCCAATTAACCAATGGGTTATGTTTTTGTAACCATGGTAGTCCCAGGATGACTGGAAACAAAGGCGAAGCCACAATATCAAAATTCAGCATTTCATAGTGTTTTTTATTAAGGGACACCAGAAAAGGAAGTGTTTCAGACACTACAGGACCAGAGTTGATTAAGGAGCCATCAGCAACTCGTAGATTCAATGGATAATCCTTGTGCTGAGTTGGAATTGAGAGTCTCTTAGCAGTGTCTTCATCCAGGAAACGACCACAGGCCCCGGAGTCAAGGATGGCTTGCAGGCATGTGATCTTGTCTCCCCACTGTAAAGTAAGAGGAATGGTAAATAAAGGGACTGTGGAACAATAGGACTTAGAGCTAGTCTTTAAACAGTCTTTACCCATAGAGGAAGGGCAAGTAGGACAGTTTCGGAGCAAGTGTCCAGCAAGGCCACAATAGAGGCATAAATTCAGTCTGCGGCGTCGAAGACGTTCTTCCGCAGATAAAGCAGTTCGCAAAGCACCAATTTGCATGGGTTCGGTCTCATTGGATTGTGATCCAGAAGGCAAATTCACTGGAGGAGGGGCTCGAGGAAGCATCCAAGTGGGTGAATTCTGACCCGCTCTCTCCGCCCTTCTTTCTCTCAGTCTCTGATCCAGTTGAATGGTTAAGAGAATAAAGTCCTCCAGAGTCTCAGGAATACCAGTGCGAGCTAATTCGTCTTTTAGGGAGTTGGACAGACCGAGACGATATTGATGTTTAAGAGCAGCGGTATTCCAATCTGTGTCAGCTGCAAATTGTCGGAATTCCACAGTATAATCTTCCACTGGACGAGAACCTTGTCTCAGGGCACGAAGTGCAGCTTCCGCAGATGAGGTCCTGTGAGGATCGTCATAATAAACAGCCATGGCCCTGAAGAATTCCTCCACACTTGAGGTGGCTGGATCTTGTTTATCCCTCAAACGAAAAGCCCAGGACTGAGGCTCCCCGGAGAGCAGAGAAATGATAACCCCAACTCGTACTTGCTCAGACGGATAGGTGCAAGGTTTAAGTGAGAACAAAAGTTTGCAATTGCTCATAAAGTTTCGGAAAGTCTTGCGATCCCCGGAGAATTTGTCTGGGAGCGCCATCTTGGGTTCTGGAGTTGCAGAGGTATGAGGAAGAAAAGATACAGGAACTGGAGCGGCAGCAGACGGATCAGAAGTTGATGACAGGAGACGGAGGTGCTCTTGGACATGAGCATAACCACTCTGGAGTTCACGAACAGCTTGAGTCAAGATCGTGATTTGCTCCGTGAGAGCCGTGAATGGAGAAACACCTTCGGCTGGATCCATGGCCTGGTTATTCTGTCAGGCTTACCTTCGGTATCCAGCGAGGAAGGTTACGATGAATGGACTCACAAGCGCCTCACACAACGCGAACCACCCTGAGGAGTGAACAGGGATGGAAGCGAGTGGAGAGTAGCGGGTGAGGCAAAAAAACAGGCAAGGTACCAGGGATCAAGCAGAGGCGTAGTCAAACAATCCGAGTCGTGGGCAGGCAGCAGGTATCAATCCGGGAAACAAGCAGAGGAGGTCAGGGCAGGCGGCAGTCAGCAGAGAGTCCAAAAAAGGGGTAGCAAGGTCACAACAGGAAATCCGATATTAGGTATAGCTAGGCTTCAGGAAGTGAACCCAATAACCAGGCACAGAGCAAGTCCAGGAAGTTCCTTAAATAGGCCTATTTGGCGCCAAACGAGTCGCCCCGCTCCGCAATGGTCGCGCGCCTGAACCGACGCAGTCAGAACGTACGCGCGTCCAGCTCGACGGGCGTCCAACTCGACGCCCGCGCACACCCGCACATCGGCGCGCCGAAATGTGCGCGCGCAAACGCCGAACCGGACGCTGCAGAGGACGGGACCGCAACTGTCTAGGGTGAGTGGTCTCACAGATAACCATATTATTGTTAACGGCATACAGCTGTTTCATTGAGTACACATGCACTTCATATAGAATTATTTATTTTTTATTTTTTAACAAGAGCTTACTTCATGCATGAAAGTATTGTACGACATGACCTAGCCATAGGCACTATCTGATGACAGGCTAAAATTGAATGCATGTAATCACAATCTGTTCTGAAAAAGAAATAACTGTGTAAAAAGAGATTAAGGTCATTTGCTAATATATGTAACATGTACTACCTTCTCAGACTTATATTTTGGCTATTTATTTGTTTAATGTTGGGCAAGTAAACATTACATTATAAAAGTAAAATGTTGCTTGGAAAGAACATGGAAAGCTACAACTGGCAGTTCACCTACAGATATACAATACAACAACATAGTCCAACTTCTTCCATTGCTACATTACTAAATACTAATACAACTAGCCAGGAACCTCCACCTGGATACATTTTCTATACAATAGCATTTCCAATATGAGGATAACAGATCTTCTAATAGAGACACATAACAAACTTCTAATGTATTACAATAAATCTATAATTGATGTATACAATGCAATTTTTAAAGATGTGCCACTCTTTGGTACCTAGGGTTTTGCTATTGTTGCAGTTTTGCTTAAGAGATCGGATAACCGGTAGCTCAATCTCAAGTGAGACTGCAGCTTTCTTTTAGACAGAGGACAAACTGCACACAGACACCATGCTTCTTTTTCTTCAAGAAGACAAAACTTTATTAAAACTTCTGCAAATATCATGACACTACATCAGTATCAGATCTGTATGAGAGCACACCCATTAATGTATGTCTTAACAGCTACTTTATACCAAATGTGGGCTTTGACCTCCACCCCAGACTCTCCAGAAAGTATAGTTCAAAGAGAATCACGTGTTGATCTGTTTATCTGTTTATCAACGCCATTGTTACTGGAAATAATTTTGGAGCCATTTCCTTGGGTAAAGGTTTTTTTAAGTGCTTTCTACATTCTTGTTTGATTTCACTGAAGATCACAATGTGGTGATGGTGGTGGTGTTCAATAAATTATCATCACTGATCCTCTGGAGTGGGTAACTGATTAATTTGTATAAAATATATAGGGGCACATTTAATAAGGGTAGAAGTGAATATTCAAGAAAGAAAATCGAATTTCGAAGTAATTTTCGAATAGTCCAAAATTTGTTTCAAATAGAAAAAAAAATTTTTTTGACTTTCGAAGTACTGTCTCTTTAAGAAACATCGAATTTGACACTACACCACCTTAAAGCTGTCGAATTGCCAATGATACTGATATTTTTTCTAAGTACTTCAAAAATCATTCAAATCAAATGATGCATTTGAATGTTTGTATTTTTATTCAATCAAAAACTGACCTATTTGATCGAATTAGGTCCATTTTCGATCAAAAATAGCCTTTAAATAAAATTTGATGGTTGAATTTTGCAGTTTTTTCTCTTCGAAATTTCGACCATTAGTAAATCTGTCCCATAGTGTAAGGTAAATAAGTTCAGAACTTTAATATACTGTATATGTGTGTGTTAGAATGCATATCTTACCTTAAATATATTGGAAGACTCACATATTTTGTTTACTATAACATGATCTATTTATGATTACTTTTGAAACTGTGTGAATGCTATGAAACATTTATAAAACATTTTACATTTTAGGATATAGCCAATATAATTGTTTCTTGTCAAATGTTTCCTATTTATGGTGATATTTGGATTTCAATTAATTTATCTAGAAAGATAACAATCACTATATGGTTGAACCTTTTTGTTCCACCCCATAACTTTCCATTTAGTCACTCATAAATGTGTAATGAAAACAATTTATTTCTGCTGCAGCATATTACATTTAACAGTTGCACACTATTCTAATGGGGGTGACAGTGTTCCTGCTAAATAAAAGATGTTTGCACAATTTCTAATGATATAGTTCATCTTTAAAATGTAAATATAGGAACAAGTCCACCTGCAGGTTCTTTCCTCCAAGGAATTTTTGAAGTATGAAATAAAAAGCCATTCATTAAATTTCTGTTTACCATTTGGTTTTGGTGATGTATTCAGATTTAAAGAGAAAAATATACAGTATGAGATTTTCAAAATATGTACCTACACAATACATTTCTATAAATAACACTGATGCGTGAATGTCAATCTGTCAAGCTCAGTGGCCCAAATCCCACTGGGTTAATATTTAAAGGGTAATTAGAGGGAGTAGACTGGATAGTATGCTCACAGAAAGTTTATTGGCAAACAAAAGATACAGCAACTTACTGGCTCAGGAGATCAAGGTAAAACAAAGTCCAAATATAGAAGCAGGAACAAGGAATCAGGAATCCAAGAACAAGGTCCAAGAACAGAGTCAGACTAAGACTAGGCACATAGAACCGGGTGACCAGCAGATTGACGAACTATGAACTGGCAGTGGGGGGAGGTCAGCTCATGCTTTAAATAAGGGCCCTCTGCTGGGAGTTAACTAGGGAATAGGCTGCATCTGCCAGTTATTGCAGAGCAGCTGAATTAATCAGCAGCACAAGGGATAACCATAGGGACCTCAATACAAGTTGAGCTCATGCCTTTAGCCTGCCAGAATAGGGGAGAGGTAAGGGAACAGGCTAGAACACAAGAGGTCTCAGGTTCAAACCCAGCAGAAGGATAATTCCTTACGCAATCACATGTAACCTTATGAAGAATGCTAACAATATAAAACTTTAATAACATGAAAGAAAAATTAACACCACAGAATAATAAAAAATAGCTGGAATTGTATATTTTTACAACCCATGTGATACAAACATTTAACCCCATCTTAACCACATATTTAATCACAGTCCAAAACGGCTTTATGTCAATCAATTGTATAGCAGTCCAATGTATAATACTCCTTGTGTTTCCTTATCTGTAAGAATGTAACAATAAATATAAGTATTATTGTTAAAGGAAAATTATACCCCCAAACCATGTAGGTCTCTACAAATATATTGCATAAAACATACTGTATGAAAAATTCTGCTTCATGTAAATAAACCATTTTCATAATAATACACTTTTTTTTTGCAGTATGTGCCATTGGGTAATCATTAATACAAAAGTGGCATTTAAAAAAAATATGGGCTGCCCCCTGGGATCATAGGCACAGGCGTTGGGTGATTTATGTACTTGGTAAGGCTCACCCATTGCCAGTATGCTTTCATTTTCCCTCTCTGCTTATGTTATAAATTACTGTTTACTGTCCCATGTGCCCTTCTATTGATCCTTTTGCTCTCTTACTAGGTGCCACTACTGTGTTCCTCTTTTTGAATGTGTCTCTCTCTTTTAATGCTGTTTTCCACCATCACCTATACATTCTATTTTTATGCCCTTTTCTCTTGTTTCTTCTCATTTACCCAATCCATCTTTCAGGTGTGATCCTGCCCATTTTGCTGCTTGAGGCTGTTTCATTTTGCCACCCCCCCACCTCCCCATGCCACTCACCTTCAGTGCTGGTCAGGGGTTGAGGGGGGGTCCACATCGCCAGTGCAGAAAGCGCAGTTGCACTCTCTGCACTAGAAGAGCCAAATTTCTGGGTTAAAAACCAGAAATTCGGCTCTTAAAGTTATTTGGAACAACAGTTTTACTGTCCCTGGCAATGAGGCGAGTGCCTCAACTCTTCTAATTGGCAGAGCGCCCCTGCCATCTTTTTTTACTAGTAACCTTGCATCTTGGTGCTCTGATTGACTTCATGTTGCCCTAAATTGATATGTATGCTCTACTATTTTTTACTGTGTCCAGGCGGTGGAGAAAGGGGCAGCAGGGAATTAAAGCAAAAGAATAGAAAAGGTAACTGGGTTCTGGCCCTGACACACATACCTCAGGAACAGTTAATTAAGGCAGCAGAAACAGACTAAGCTTTTTACTCCTCAAAGTGCAAGTCCAAGGCTTGCCACTAGGGGATTGGCTAGACTGCAGGAAGCTTAAACTTTCTTCCACCAGCCTAGCCAATCCTCTTGATACTGTACCAGGACTTATGAGGGGGGAATAAGTAAAGGCTTTATCAGCAGCCAGGTTTGGGAAGGCTTAGCCTTCCCTAGCCTTAGTGAAAATCTGCCCATGATTGTAGGATTCACAGTGTACACAAACAGACCATACATGTTATATCACATGAGCTTATTGCTTAAATATAAATTTTGGGGCTATAGTTTTCAAAATCCATCTATACAAAGTATCCATCAACAAATACAACATTTATAAAAAAATATTTTAAGCTTTCATTCAGTCCTTGGGGGACAATCCAATCTTTAAATCCATGCTGCCTGTCTTTTAAGTAGTTGTTGGCCACTATATGAACCTATTTAAGACACACTGCAAGATTTGGGGAGGTTTGCCTGGTGACTAATTACTTCTTCTTCTGGGCAACAATCTCCAGACAGCAGGATGACACACATGTCGCTTCGTCTTCCCGGCATTTCCTCGTGAGGAAGGCAAAAAAACCCATCTGAAGCCTCTCCAATTTGCCTCAGATGGGGAAAAATTGCTTCCTGACTCCAAAATGGCAATCGGACTAGTCCCTGAATCAAATTGTACTATGAGCTATCTTCCATAACCCTGTGTTCCCTCACTGGCTAAAAAGCAATCCAACCCCTTCTTAAATCTAATGTATCAGCCTGTACGACTGATTCAGGGAGAGAATTCCATATCTTCCCAGTTCTCACTGTAAAAAACCACTTCCAAATATTTAGGTGGAACCTCTTTTCTTCTAATCAGAATGGGTGACCTTGTGTCAGCTGGAAAGACCTACTGGTAAATAAAGCATTAGAGAGATTATTATACAATCCCTTTATATATTTATACATAGTTATCATAACACCCATTAAGCGAACATCCGCAATTTGTCCAGTCTTTCCTCCAAGCTAAGATTACCCATAAATTTTACCAGCTTAGTTGCCCTTCTCTGTACCCTCTATAATACAATAATGTATTACAATACAATAATGTCCTGTTTGAGTGATGAAGACCAAAACTTTATGGCATATTCTAGATGGGGCCTTACCAGTGCTCTATAAAGTGGAAAAATTACCCCTTCCTGCTGTGAATCACTGCCCCTTTTAATACAGCTCAAGACCTTATTTGCCCTTGATGCTGCTGACTGGCATTGCTTGCTACAGCCAAGTTTATCATCTAAAAGGACTGCAAGGTCCTTTTCCATAATTAATTTTCCTAGTGCTGTCCCATTAAGGGTATAAGTGGCTTGGATATTTTTGCATGCCTTTACATTAATTAACATTGAATCTCATTTGCCACTTAGCTAGCCAGATTGTCAGTTTGTCAAGTTTGCAAGGATGCCACATCCTGGATGGAGTTAATTTGGCTGAATAGTTTTGTGTCATCTGATACATTAATTACAATACCCTCCCCTAAGTCATTAATGAACAAGTTAATAAAAGTGGACTCAATACTGAGCCCTGAGGGACCCCACTAAGAACCTTACTCCAAGTAGAGAATGTACCATTAACAACCACCCTCTGTACTCCTGTACCCAGTTTCCTATCCATGTGAAAATGACTTCATTAAGCCCAACAGAACTTAGTTTAGAAAGCAGTCATTTGTGGGGTACGGTATCAAACGCTTTGGCAAAATCCAAATAGATCACATCTACTGCCCCCACTGTCCAGCTGCTTACTTATCTCATACCTGACATGACCTATCCTTCATAAAGCCATGCTGATTGTTGCTCATAATGCCATTCACAAGGACAAACTTTTGAATGTGATCCCTTAATAAGCCTTCAAATAATTTGCCCACCACAGATGTCAAACTTACTGGGCTATTGAGGTTGAAATCGTAATCCCTTTTTAATCCCTTTTTCCCTTTTTAAATATTGGAATGACAGCTTTTCTCCAATCCATAGGCACTATACCAGATAAAAGCAAATCTGAGAAAATCAGAAATAGGGGCTGGTTTAAAACTGAACCAAGCTCTCTTAGAGCACTGGAGCCTTGTTTACATTAATTTTTATTAAAGCTTTATGAATCATGTCCTGAGTCAGCCACTGACTAGATTGAGCTGAGCCATCAGTGCAGCTATTAAGTGAGCCTGGGAACTCAGACTCCTCTATTGTATTGTACTGGTACCATTATTTAATGGAGCAACACTCTCAACCTGTATCTTTTTATGGTCAGTTTTCACCTCCACCACAATTCCCTCTTCATTTCCTTTCTTTGCCTTCCAGATTGCTGACATTGCTAACTTAAAGTAGCTGATTATAGTGTTTATATTCATCAAATGCAGCTTCTGTCCCAACAGATTTGTTGTTTTTAAATGCCTTTCCGTTCTTTCCTATTAACTTCTTTACTTCTGTATTAAGCCACACAGGGTGATTCTTAGAGCTTCTACATTTACTTAAGGGAATAAATTGAAAACAGAAATGATTTAATATAAGTTTAAATGACAACCATTTCTGTTCTGTGTTTTTAGCTGAAAACATAATGCACCAATCAATGCTCTGAAAGGCAGCACTCGAGGCACTAAAAGTAGCTTTCATGAAATTCATGGTTTTTGTTGCCCCATGTACTGTATATTTGTTTTTTGCACCATACATTAAATGATTTAACATTATTGTCACTGTTACCCAGGGGTTCAATGACTTGCACATTTGCTATGAGTTGTGGGTCATGTCATGCAACAAGTTTATAAACGTGTCCCCATTAACTCATCTGGCAGTACTGTTGCTCCAGTCAATATCTGGGTAATTAAAATACCACATTATCATTACATAACCCAAACTAGTAGCCTTTCCTAATTGCATCAGGAACTTAGCCTCCTCCTCCTCACTTTGATTAGGGGGTCTGTAGCATACCCCTACAATTAATTTGCTGGACTATTTACAATTGGTGAAGAACTCTACCCATAAGACTTCTGCCCCCTCATTTTCTAGAATAACCTCCTCCTTTATATAAGCTTTCAAACAGACATACTCTCCTCCTTTTCTATTAGAAGAGAACTAAAACACCACACGTTCATTTATTTTTCAGTTGTGTTTAAACCTCTACTACAACCTAGATTTTCTCTCCTGCTGTTTTTAAAACAATGTCAGCAGTGATAGTCACATGTGGTCATGTTTAGATGTATAGATAGATTAGCAGTGATCGATCAATTAGCACAAATCAAATTGGAGTTTGGGATAAGTGTGTACATTCATATGCAAATACTAGCTAGCTGCATTTAGATATAGTTTCTCTTATCTGCTATTGAACAAATCTCAGTTTTTATATAGTGGCATAACAGTATGGTGCATTGCCCACCTACATTATGAACATAGCTAAAACAATTTTAAAAAATTAGCTTTAAGGAATTCCCTTAGGATCCATCTTATGGGCTAATTTGTTACCTAATATAATGTAATGCAGATGATATCAAGTCTGTAGGTATTCTTCCCAAGGTGGTATAGAAAAATATGTAGCAACTTAAAAATAAATATATATTTATTGATACCTGCCTTGTGACCCTCTATCCTTATGTAAAGAAAACCCTGTCACAAAGGAAGAAGCATTTTGGTAATTGTTTACATTTCCTTTGTTTCATTTTACATTAGGATGAACTTCTGGAATTTGCAGCAAGGTAGTTTCATTCTGTGAAGGCTATACACAATATGAAAAATGCAAAGGTATATGAGCCCAAATTGATATGATTGATAGTGATGGGCGAAATGGCCGCGTTTCGCTTCACCGAAAAATTAGCGAATTTCCAGAGAAATTTGCGAATTGTCGAAAAATTCGCGAAACGAGTGGCGCGGCGTTTTCGTTGCGCGTCGCGTTGTTTCCGACGCGTCGCGTCTTTTTCGTCGCGTCATTTTCGGCGCTTCGCGTCAAAAACGACGCGCGACTCGTTTTTGCCGGCAAATTTTTGGCGGCGATTTTTTCTGCTGTTTCGCGAATTTATTCGCCCATCACTAATGATTGATTGTAGTTCTGAGCATTAAATAACTACAAAAAATATGTCAATAGAAAGCTCTCGTTATAAAGACCTGGTAGGGTGTGATGTACAGTTTACAATATACCTGTAAATGCACAGTTACAGGGCAAGAAACACTTCACTATTAAATTAATAAACCACAAAACTCCCCTGCAAAGATATTTCCATAATTGGAAGGCACAAAAATGTTGCTTTCAAAATGCCCTTCTAAGTAATGAAATACTTTGTCCTGTAGAATGCATCTAACTGTTTTAGTCAATTACAGAATTGATAATTGATTAGCGCTATACTCAACCAATAACAAATTCTTGGTCATGAAAGACTTATAATTCCAAATACCTATACCGTTAGCAACATTTCTAGCTTCTTGGCAGGTTTCTTATACTTTTTGAAGTGTGATCATAATCTCTTTATTGATAGTTTAGATGTAGGAATCACATACAGTCCACAAATAGCAGCATATATTGTACACTGGTTCTTATCTTTTCCTGCTTCCACCAGGAGTCCATAACATTTTTACGGAGTAGGAACCTACTCCCCTATGTACTGTATAAAGCCTGTAAGCTGCCAACCATTCAACTGAAATGTTCAGATACTGATAGGGATGCTGCTGTAAGGGCACAAGTAACTGCTGCCACCATAAAAGTTGGACATTTCTATTATAGGCTACAATGAGCAAAACAGGGAAAACTAATGTGTTTTATGAAATAAGAAGCCTATACATTGCAAAAAAAAAAAAATGTCTACTCTATTTGTGTTGTCATTATAGGAAATGAGAAAAAATATGTTTTCAATCCAATTGTGGATTGGACTGATGAGCATAAGGATATTAAGAACCATGTTATACTTTGATAGCTGATGTTTTTCCATTACTCAGAAATGTTTGCTATTACTAGAAAAACAATGGTAATTTCATATCATATTTGATATTAGTTCCACGTGTTTTGCCAAGGGATTAATGGAAGCACTATGGAGACTGTTATGGTCTAAACCATGTAAACAGGGCATCTGAAATGTATTTTAATAAAGGAAAAGTCTGTTCACAATTTCATTTCTCAAATCACAGTATGGTTTTACTAATTTGAATTAAATTCCATCTGTCAGTCGAAAGGGGAAGGAAAAACAACTTTTTTGTCCTTGGTTAGAAAATTAAATATCTAAAAAGTTAATTATCTTATTAAAAAAGAGCTTCTGAGTATAAATCGCTGGATAAAAAAGGATCAAATCAACATCACGTCTAGGTGTGGACTTCCTACAATAATGGAACACTTGAGAGAGGGCTCTGTATAAACATACTTCCACATATGACCTGCAAATTTACCAAAGTTTTTCATTTAATTTCACTTAATGCAGCAATGCATCGTTCATAGGACTAGGGTAGGGTTTTGGCCTATCCAATTGTTTTGAAAAGGGGAGGCACTCGAATATTCAAATACAATTAAATTCAAATTATTCGAATTATTAGAATCTGTCGAATTTTGAAATTCGATGGTCGAAGTTACCTCATTTGCATATTCGAAATTTGAATTGTTTTTTTAATTTGATCGAATTTCGAATTCTTCATGTGAATTTAGTAAATCTGCCCCTTAGTATTGTGATTTTGCCACCCTATGAATGTTGCAGATTTTTTTATCGAAATTATCTAGTTTATGAAGGATTTTTCCAAAAAGTTTGTGTTTTTCAGGGTTTTATGTAGAAAAAGTCATATTTTCAGGAAACAAGGAGGAGTTAGAGTACTCAGATTTATTGCATTTAACCTTAAGATACACAAAAATTTGGAAAACTCAATATCAGCCTGAAACATTTACCAGGGGAAATTTAGGTACTAATTTTAGACCCTCAATTTAAAGGGAAAGTGAAAACAAGATATTGGCCCACACTTTTTAAAGGGGAAGTGATGGCAATATATATTGGCCTGCACAATATAATGGGGAAGTGATGGAAATATTTTGCCCTGAACAATTTCAGATGTTCCAAAGAAAACGGCATTCACAGCTTTTCACAGACTGAAAAGAATGCTGGTTAATGACTGGCCACAGGCAATTAGAGTTTGGCAACAATAGAATATCCAGGGAAAAATCCTAATTTTCAGTTTCCCCTTGTTTCTTTTTTTTGCACCAACATCAGAGGGCAGTTGAGCTGCAACAGGAGCAGCAACAGGAACCACCCATTACACCTGTATCTCCTGTTCAGTTGCCTACTAGGATCAGACAGCCTTGTCAATTCTGGAGGGTTGTACATTCCCTTGTTTGAAGATGAGGTGCTGAATATGTACTGCCTGAGAGATGCCACCATCCTCCAGGTCTTTGGTCTCGTTAGGGTCTTGTTCATGTGGTCTTGCATTTCCTGGGCAAAGGCTGTTTCCAGCAGATCTCTGTACACCTCATCAGCATGAACCAACCCACCTTCAGCAGGATACTAACCCAAGTGCTGATGACACTTTTGCTGCACTGGAAAAGGCTCATTTCCTTTCCCTCAACTGAGGCAAAGAAATAAATCACCTCATCAACCAGTGCCAAATTCTTCTTACTGAAAAATCTGGGGGAAATTTTGGCGCTTGGCCCCTCTCTCCTCCTGGTTTTTTGGTGGGGTGGTAGTTGGGTCCTCCTCCCGCTACCAGAGGGCTGCTGGCCATCCACCATCCACATTAAAGTGGACCTGTCACCCCAAAAAAATATTCTAAATCATATTTTATCACATTAGTCAAGCATAATGAACATTAATTACACTATATCAATATTTTAATCTTGTTTTCTTTAGTCTGGGAATTCATAATTATAGCAAGCAGGCAGGAGGCATTTTGTGGACACTGTTATTAAGACAAGCCTTGCATCATCTCAGAATCATGTTTGTGCACCAGAATGGGGGACCCGATGTCTATCCCCATGTCTTAGCTACATAAATAAATGGTTTCGAGAACTGGGGGAATGTGTGGGGAGCAGTGGCATCTAGGAAGTGCTGAATGGAAAGTGAGGAGAATCTGCCCCCCTGACAGCTGAGATTTTTAAATGAGCTTCAAACAGCTATGAATGCTTTAATAAAATTTTGAAATGGGTTTTCATGTTTAATTTGAAAAGGACTTTTATTATACAGATTTTTGTGTCTGGGGGATGGTTCCACTTTAACCTTTAAGTTAACTTTTAGTATGATGTAGAGAGTGTTATTCCCATGTAATTGGCAGTTGGTTTTCATTTTTTATTATTTGAGTTTTTTTACTTTTTATTCAGCAGCTCTCCAGCTTGCAGTTTCATCAAGCTGGTTGCATTGATTTGAATAAGAGACTGGAGTATGAATAGCAGAGGACCTGAATAGAAATATGAGTAATTAAAATAGTAATAATAGCAAATTAGTTGCTGTACAGAGCATTTTTTTTAGATGTGTCACTGACCCCCATTTGAAATCTGGAAAGAGTCAAAATGAGAAAGCAAATGATTAAAAAACTGTAAAAAATAAATAATGAAGATCAGTTTAAAAGTTGATTAAAGTTGGTCAACCCATGACATACTAAAAGTTAACGTAAAGGTGAACCACTCCTTTATTCTACTGAACTGAACTGGTACAAAAAGAGAGGTGCCCTTTAAACTGGTTGTTATCTGCATTTTTACAGAAAGAATGATTAAGGACTTGTCCATAAAACAGACATTTGATTGTTTCAGTAGTGAAGAACACTGCAGTGTGCATTTATATAGGATGATGTGCAATAAAGGATAAAAAAAGTTTTAATGAAAAAGTCACTGTTTCAGGAAAACAAATGGTTCCTTATATTGAGTATGACGTAAAAATTGTTTTACCTTTAGGGGTTTACATTTCTATAAATTATTTGGATATAGCAACCAAGCATTTTGTCTGCCTCTTCAGTACACATGACATGTTAGATAAAAGGAAAAGTATGCTTTATTGAAATCAGTGCTTGTAGGATATACAAAATGTGTATAAAAGACTTAACGGGTGAATGAAAGGGCACATTTTAAGGTTAACAAATTGTGAAATGGTAGCGTACATGCAGATGGTACTAAACCACCATAAATGATGAAAAATGAACCCAAGTACTAGTAAAATAAACTGTGACAAGATTTAGTTGAAGGTGTCTCTTGAGATTCAAAGTTAAAAAGAAAGCATTGTGATTATGTGGTGAAACTATGAGGCAGTTGTCTATTTTATACTGAAAGCATTTTAAAAATATATCTACTGTTTACTAATGCTAGTGACTTGTTGAGACTAGAGATGCACCGAATCGAGGATTCGGTTCAGGATTTGGCCTTTTTCAGCAGGATTCGGATTCGGCCGAATCCTTCTGCCTGGCCAAACCGAATCCAAATCCTAATTTGCATATGCAAATTAGGGGACAGGGAGGAAAATCAAGTGACTTTTTGGCGCAAAATAAGGAAGTAAAAAATGTTTTCCCCTTTCCACCCCTAATTTGCATATGCAAATTAAATTTTGGATTGAATTCGATATTCGGCCGATTCTTTAGGGAAGGATTCGGGGGTTTGTCCGAATTCAAAATTCTAGATCAGGTGCATCCATAGTTGAGACCCCACTCCTGAGGTGAATAAACACCATACAGCTACAGTGACCTGTAAAAACTTAAATCTGAAAACATAAATTGCTTTGCTTCTATGTATTCAAATTATTCATCATAGTAATGTAATTTTGTTAACATTTTGAAATAATAGCATCATTTATTCCCAAAAGTGACTTTTAGTTCCATGACCTAACTATCTGTTCTGACATTATGATTCTGATTTGTTTCAGAATAAGAGGGTTTTGTTTATACTGTAGAAATAAACAATAAAAATGCATACAATAGCAATTTCATATCTCTAACATAAATTTAGCAGTCCACTGAATCGAACAACATCAGAACTTCTATATTAAAGGAAAAGGCTGTCAAAGAGATAAGGTTGAATGTAACATGCCTAATAAAACTTGATTGATATGGGATTTGTAAAGTTTTGGAGTTCAACACAATTAGCAGAAGGGAACGTGGAATACTGCATTTTCCTCCAACAGGAAAAAGTGATACACTGTTGTTTCACATTGTATACACATGCATGAAAACAAGAAATCACTGATGCAAGAGTAAAGACCTTTCTCTCAGAAAGGATTCAAACTCATATGAGACAAACTGTGGTCCGTTGTCTGATATTAACTCCTTTGGATTTCCTTCTCTGCTGAAGACTGTAGACAGAAATGTTATTACTGTAGCTGATGTTTCATGAGAAACAAATGCAATTTTTGGCCATTTACTGTAATAGTCTATCAGAGTTATAGCAAATCTGCAGTCTATAGGAGCATCTGCAAAAGGACCAATAATATCAATAGCAAGTTGTTCCCACGATGAATCAGGGAATAGTACTGGCTGAAGTGGTGGTGTATGTGTGATAACTGTTTTGTCATGATTCTGACAAGTAACACAAGAATGAATGGCAGTTAACACATCGGCATCCATTGCTGGCCACCAGTACAGTTCTCATAGTCTTTGTACATACAATTCCTTGATGACTCTCATGTGCAAGTTGTATGAGCTTTTCTCTCAAGGTTTCTGGTACCAATAAACGGTGAGCCCCATGGACAACATAACCATCTACTAAGGACAATTTGTGTCTAATCCTGTAGTGAGGTTGAAGATCAGGGCTGAGTTTCTTCACAGCATTTGGCCATTTGCTTTGTAAGATGTCCAGCAGTTTTACTTGAATTGGACATGTGAGGCAAGCTTGCTTAAAATCAGCAGTTGTAACTGTAGATGATAGTACATCAGTCAATGCTACAACCTCTGTGTCCTCATCCAGCGTATCAGAAGCTGTAGGTAAAGGTAAACATGACAAGCAATCAGCAGCAACATTTTTCAAACCTGGTTTGTATTGCATTTTGTAGTTGAAATTCAGTAGCCTTGCTGACCATCTAGCATTCCAGCTCTTCCTATGATCAGTGCATAAGGTAAATTCTCTACCCCATAGGTAGGTTCTCCATTTTTCTGTTGCCCAAACACACGCTAGAGCTTCTTTTTCAACACTTGAATACTTACTCTGTCTCTGTAAGTGTTCTGGATGCAAATGCAACAGTTTTCTCTGTATGATCAGCAGGGATCTGTGTGAGAACTGCACCAACGCCATAGTCTGAAGCATCTCTAGTCACTACAGTGGGTAGTGCAGTATCAAATAAAGCTAGCGCTGGACTGTTCACAATTAGCTGTTTCACAATTTTAAAGCTATGCTGAGCAGATTCTGACCACACCAGACTTTTAGTTCCACGTAGTTGTGCTCTGAGTGGTTCCACAACTGAAGCATAGTTGGGAATAAACTTAGAATACCAAGAAGTAAGACCTAAGAAAGCTTATAAGGTCTGGAAATCAGATGGAGTAGGTGCTTGTGTAACCGCGTTAACATAGTCAGGGTCAGGCCGTAATCCATCTTGTGAAATTATATGACCCAGAAATGACAGCTGAGTTTGTCTGAAATGGCATTTGGAAAAGTTCAGTTTGAGTCCTGCAGAATCATTTCAGAACCTTTTCCAAGTACTTGTCATGAAGATCCATTGTTGAAGCATATAAAATTATATAATCCAAGTAGCATTGTACACCAGCTATGCCATGGAGTATAGAAGACATCAGTCTTTGTAAACAACTCAGTGCTTAAACCAGTCCACATGTTACATGCTTGAACCGAAACAAACCATCATGGGTGATAAATGCAGTGAGGTCTCTGCTTTCCTCATGCAGTAATACTTGTTGATAAGCACTATGAAGATCCAGAGTAGACAACTGCTTTATTAGGTTCACGGAGATCAACACACAATCGAATACCTCCAGTTTTATTCTTTGTTACAACAACTGGTGAAACCCATTCAGAGGATTCTGATTTTTCAATCATATCTTGTTCTACCAGTTTCTTTAGTTCCTGTGAGACAGTCTCTCTTATAGAGTAGGACAATTTCCTCAATTTCTGGCATACTGGTTTTACATCTGGTCTCAACTTAACTTTGTGTATAAAGTTCTTTGTACAACCCAGTGACATGTTGCTTTGTGGTGAAATTTTAGACATTGGCTGTGTGGCAGGCATTGGTGCTGTAGTAATGAGAACATCCACTAATTGTAGGTTTAATGCAGCAAAGAGATCCCTTCCAAGTATAGCAGTACCCTTATTCACAATGTAAACGTCACATTTTGCAGTATTTGATTCAAATTCTACAGTCACTGGCAAGCAACCAAGCACAGGGATTGGATCCTTTAAGTAACTTACCAGTCTCAGGGCAGGTGCAACAAGCGTATATTTTGCAAAGTATTTCAAGAAAATATCCTTTGGTAGTATAGAAACAGCTGAACCTGTATCAAGCATCAGGTTAATGGAGTGTCCCTTGTAATCAGAAGCAGTATTGACATTGACAGTGCATATAAACTTGTCTGGAAGAAATGTACCAGCTTTATCTACACTTAGTACTATAACATTTGTAGTAGTGAATTCATGAACATCTTTAGCAGAACTACGGCAGACCCCAGAAAAGTGACCTGGTTTTAAACATTTGCGGCACTTTGTGGCTTTGGCAGGGCATTTAGCATAGTTTGCAAGGTGTTGTGTTGAACCACAGGGAAAGCAGTATTTTTTATTTGTATTTGCTGCACGGTTTAGCACTGTATTTTTCCTGTGACTGCGCTTTATTAGGCCACAGTTTTGAATTCACACTCTGTACATTCCCAGCTGTTCCCTGACTGAGAGTTTAAGCCTCTGCCACAGCTGTTTCAATTTGGCTAGCAACTGTAATAGCCTTTGCAAGGGTTAAATCTTGTTCTAGGAGCAGTCTCTCTCTAATGTGTGGTGAGTTTGTTTTTTCCACAATTTGGTCTCTTAGCATTTCATCTGTTAGATTCCCAAACTCATAGGTAACAACTAGCTCTCTCAAAGCTGCTACAAAATGTTCTGTGGAATCACCATTACGTTGTCCACGTTGGTGGAATTTATATCTTTCAGCAACCACATTTACTCTTGGCACACAAAAAAGTTCTTTATAGCAGTAAGAGCAGTTTCATAAGTGTCATCAGGTAATGGTAATGTATAGAATATATGCTGCCCCTCTGCTCCCAGACAGTGAATAATTAAAGCACGCTTTCTAGCTGCAGAAATCTACCCTTGGTCAGCAGCAATAATGTAATTATCAAACATACGGATCCAAGCAGTAAAAGGTATGGTAGGCTCACCAGGGTTTGGAAGAAAAGGCGCAGGCTGCTGCAGAGGTAGAAAAGACATCCTTGTTGCCATTTGTTGTGTTTGGTCGCTGACGATGAGCAGGGTATAACAGTGCTTTATTAACAGGTTCATGCAGCCATTACACAACTGCAGTACTTCCTACTTTCACTTTTTAAACTGTACAGAAAGTCCTGTGTATGCACAGTACAAGTCCTTTGCACAGTGACACCCGCAGGCCATTTGTATAAACACCACAATTACAAGAGAGGATCAGACTGTGTAACATCCAACAAAATGTATGATGTGTTGACATTTAAAAAAAAAAATGTATTACTTATATTGAAGCCCTCTCCAATGTGTCTTACAGCTTATTTGCACCAGAGCAATGGTGGTGCAAATAAGCTGCGATGCGATGGTAAGCTTACTTGAAAGTAAGGTACAATTCATATACAACACTGGAAAAATACACAATAACCAGAATATTATTATATAGTACACTAAAGAACAACTAGAATGCAGTTCCAACTCAAACTCAACAAACTGGGTTTGACCTTAAAATATTTGTCCACTTTTATTTGCACAGTGTGCATAAACATTATTTTTATACCCATTCCATTCCCCTCATCATAAAAAAAGGCCTCATCATTATTTATTAAAAATAGAAAGCAAAAACAGATTGCACAGCGCTCACTATCTTTAAAGCTACCGTGGCTTTAAACTATCTACAGTATAAACTAAATTGGAACTTTAGAAGGAATCACTTTTAATTTAACAGGTTAGCAGTATACTATGGTTAAACACATAAAGAATAGTGGCGAATTTATTCGCCAGGGCCAAATTCGCGGCGAATTCCCGCGATTCGCCGCTGGCGAATAAATTCGTGAAACGCCAGCAAAAATTCGCCAAAAAAACAAGTCGTGCAGGTTTTTTGACGCGCCGAAAACGACGCGGTGCGCGCCAAAAACGACGGGACGCGCGACGAAAACGACGCATTGAAGTTGACGCGACGAGTGTCAAAAGCGTGGCGCAACTCGTTTCGCGAATTTTTCGACAATTTTCAAATTTTTCTGGAAATTCGCAAATTTTTCGGCGAAGTGAAACTGGGGAGATTCACCCATCACTACTCCAGACCCCTGCCTGCACCACATGCACAAAAGACGCAATGCTCAAAAGACACTGCACGCATGCAGAAAAGTTAATAACCTTCCTTTTGGGGGCAGATGGGGGATCATGTCTGGGCCCCAGGGACACATGAGGTGCTGGGACCCACCAGGTTTTTTCCTGGTGCCCTGCTGGCCCAGTCTGACCCTGAAGACATCCATGCAACTTTTATGTACCTGCCCTATTCAAATGGACCATAAGTGTAAGATTACTAACGAAGTTTCGCTAGGCAGAAATGAATGGTAGCAAAACTTCACTATGAAATTCTCGCATACCCAAAGTAACGCTAGCGAAAATTTGCCACCGTTGGGCTGTTGAGATGCAACTTCGGTTTTTAGTGAATTAGCGTAGTGAATTTGTATCTGGTGAAGTAGTGTGAAATGTGGCAAAGCGAACACTGTCAAAATACACCCTTTAGTGATTTGCCCCATTGTGAGAAAAGGTGACATCCAAAGGTGTATTTATCAATGGGTGATAAATATGCCTTTAAAGATCCCATAGCAAATTCGCGGCGAATTCCAGCGATTCGTTTAGCAAATTTCGCTGGAAATTCGCTAATTTTTTTCGACGAAGCGAAACGGGTTAGATATGCCCATCACTAATAAAGAACCCTTTTTGTGTGTTGACTTATATTTTAGGGCTTCTCCAAATACCTGTTTCCCTCGCTATAACATTTTACTCAATATAATATCCTTTGTAGTATACTATTTAACGTTTCTGGATATAGCTTGCTTCCAATTTTATTCTGTGAATAATTATAAAGTTTTTTTGAACAACACATTGATGTGAACAGATAATCTCCCTTTTTTCCTCTTTCACACATTTTGAGAAACCTTGACAACTGATGAGATTAAATGGCATCCCAGGCTAATGCTGCTGTAATGTCACTTGCCTGCAGCCCTGAGACTTCTCAGTTCACAAGTTGTGATGTTTCCTTTGTCTTGACCCTGTCAGAAATGCTGATGGGCCTGTAACAAAGTCATTTGTATTAAGAGACTGTGAAGGAAGCTCAGTCATGGCTTCCCTAAGGGAAATGCTTTGCAAAAGTCTTAAATAGAGAAAAGTAGTGTAAATCAGGATATATTGGTTACTGGGGTGCTCAGCATTACTGTTAAATCCCATTACAACTGGAAGTTAGATTTTTCTGTTTCTATATGCCTTCTTAAAACGTTTGAAAATGCTAAATGACTGTTTGACACATTGTATGTTTTGAGTTAACCAGTGGCAGTTTGTTTATGTCACATTACTTTAGATTGTTATTCTATAATAGTTTCTGTTTAACTATAGCACCCATTACCAATAACATTAGTTGTATAACAGTGACCCTCTTTATGGCTAAAAAAGTCCCCTGCTATTTGTCTATAATGTCCTTAAAATGTACTTGTAAAGTGTAATCATGTCCCCTTGCAAGCGTCTTTCTTTTCCCAAAGAAAACAACCCTAACAGTCTACAATCATAATTTGTTTTCCATCCCACTAACCAGTTTAGTTATATGTCTGCCCCCACATTTATATCCCTCTTAAGGACTAGAGACCAAAACTGCACTGCATACTCCACATGAGACCTTACCATACCATACCTATAAAGAGGCAAAGTTATGTTTTCAACCCTAGAGTTTATGCCCTTTTTTAAGCAAGACAGAACTTTATTTCTTTTAGTAACCACAGAATGACACTGCCCGGAATTAGACAACTTGTTATCTAGAAAAACACCTAGATACTTCTCAGTTAAGGAGACTCCAAACACACTGCTATTTATGTGAATAACTTGCATTTCTATTATTTTTGCCAAAGTGAATAACCTTGCATATATCAACATTGAACCTCATTTTCCAGTGTGCTGTCCAGTTTTCCAATTTAGTAAAATCACTCTGCAAGGTGGCAGCATCCTGCTTAGCACCTATAGTTCTGCACAATTTTCTTTAAACAGCAAAAATAGAAACAGTACTTTTAATGCCTTCCTCCAGGGTATCAATAAACAAGTTTAAAAGCAAAGGACTAAGGGGCAAATTCACTAAGTTTTTTCACAAAGTTTTTTAAAGGGCTTTTTCGATCGAAAATGGACCTACAGTATTTCGATCAAATAGATCCATTTCCCATTGAATAAAAAATGTTCGAATTGTTCGATCACATCGTTTGAATCAAATTCCTAGGACGGGATCTAGGAGGTCCCCAATAGGCTAAAATGGCAATTCAGCAGCTTTAAGGTGGCAAAGTGTTGAAGTTGAAGGATTTTAAAGGGCCAGTATTTTTTATATTTGAATTGAATTTTGGCCTATTCGATAGTCGAAGTAGCCCAAAATTACTTTGAAATTCGATTTTTT
>CM044436.1:61135820-61152828 GCA_024363595.1 Xenopus borealis | reverse complement strand
GTGCTAAATCTGTGGTGTATGACCTGCTGATACAGGAGGTGCATTAGTGATCCTTTATAAAGAGAATTATGTGCAGGAGATTTTAAGTTTTTGAGTGATGAACACATGTATGCACATTTGGACAGGAACGCTATTAAAAAGTCTGCTATTAAAGTATTCCTGTACCAAAGGCAGGGGCTCAGTGAGGAATTGAAAGAATGTTTGGTACAGGAATTTCCATGTATAGCAGTGTTTTACACATTTCCCAAGATTAATAAGAATCTAGAGTTTCCTCTAAAGGTGGCCATAGACGCACAGATAATATCGTACAAAACAAATTTTCGTACGATATTCGGTGCGTGTATGGTGGGAAATGGGCCGACCGATATCGTCAGAGGATTAAGATATCGGTCGGCTGGTTGATCGGGCTGGATGGAAAATTTTGATCGGATGCCTTTGAAAGCTCCTTGAACATCGGCCATTGTCAGTGCTGAATCGTCAGATACAAGTAGAATTCTATTGTTTCTACCTGTATATTTGACGATTCAGCTCTACACGTGTGTGTTGAAGCGAACGATCTTTCTTGGAAAGATCTTTTCCGAGAAAGATCGCAATTGCTGCGTCTATGGCCAGCTTTAGACACGCCATTGTAGCTGGGGTTAGTTCCATCTTTGTCCCATAGCAAATTTTCATGATATGGTCCTGGCCCCTTTTGTTCCTTTAGGTTGTTCGTACATTATGAGATACATCCCATTTTTTATGGTGAAGGTGAGGTTCTACTGGTAGTTGTTGCAGTATGCACTCATTCATACCCCATGATTTGGGTATGGAGTCTGTACAGGCTGTCCTGAAAGACACACATTATAACAGCATGAGGTCAAGTTTTTCATGAAACGTCTATCATTGGTGCTTCATAAAAATTTCTTCTTGCTCCAGAACACCTTTTCCCTTCAATTACAGGGGACTGTGATCGGATTCAATCCAACCCCTACTGATGCCAACATTTTTATGAACCAGTTTGAGAACAAGTACTGTATGTCTACACACACGATCTGTTCAAAAAGCACTGTCTGAAGTGGTGGTGCTATATAGACAATTTGTTGGTAATTTGGAAGGGTGACGTTTGATCCCTTTTAGCATTTACAGAATATTTGGATAGTTGCATGCCCACAATTGAATTTATGCTTACACATAGTTATGAGTTACGTTATTGGATACAAGTGTGTATCACCACATTGCCAATACAATTATTTATGGATCTTTTTGTTTAACCTACAGATTGCAACACTTTGCCACAGTTTGTACATTCTAGAGCTAATGTTTCCTCTCTTCCCAGTTTGCAATTACAATGGGTAAAGTGATTAGTAACAGGATAAGAATTGTACTGCCCATTTGGAGGAGATGACATCCATATTTGTACAAAGAGGGTATCCCACTGAGATGCCAGACTAGAAGGTTACCAGGTAAAAAGACATTTGTGAGGGGACATGATTACACTTTATAAGTACATTAGAGGACATTATAGACAAATAGCAGGGGGCCTTTTTACCTATTAAGAGGGTCACTGTACCAGAGGCCACCCCTTCAGACTAGGAAAAGAACTTGAAGCAACATACTGTAGGTGGTTCTGCACACTGAGAACAGTGAGGTTGTGGAATGCAATGCTGGGAGTTATTATGATGGCTGATTCTGTTAATGCTTTTTAACTGGATGATTTCTTGGACAAGCATCATATCAAATGCTTATATGGGCATATATAATTTATTTGAAACTATGGGGTGTGTATATGGATCCTGGGTTTTCATGTGGAGGGGTTGGAATTGATGGACTTTGTCTTTTTTCAACCCAATTTAACTATGTAACTATGTGTGGGACATGGACCAGTCATCCACTGTTCAGGAGAATCAAAGTAGTGCAGGGATCACAACTTTTTTTATACCTTTTGTGCACACGTACAGTACATGAGTTCCTTGACCCCCCCTATTATCAGCATCCCTGTAATTTGAGAGACAGAATGGAGAAAGTTGATTTATGATCTACACTCATGAGTCTGTAAAGAGTGTTCGCACCTGAAAGACCTGAAAGATGGCATGAACACATGCAGTAGGTGTAACCAATGTTCAAGTGTTATACATACAAATGTTTTCATACATCCACATTTAGGGAGGATGTTTGAGATATAGGGCCACTTTATTTCTGATTTAGAGTATGTGGTTTACATGCTCAAGTGTCCACGTGGTCTCTCCTACACAAGTAAGACTTTACAGCCAATTTGTGATAGGATTAGTCAACAAAAATCTGCCATAAGGATGGAAGTATATATGCTACCAGTCCCAGCACATTTTCACTTAGCACTACATACAGCTGCATCTCTTGTGGTGGAATCTGTTTCTCTCCCTAAATTGGGGGGGAGCAACAAACTCTGGCAACTTCAAAAGAGGGAGAAGCTTTGGATTCATACATTATAGACATTACCTCCCAGGGGACTCAATAGGGAGTATGGTCTGTATGTCTGAAAAACTGTGTTGAGACTTAAAGGAGTGGTTTTGGGACTGATAAAAGCATGACACAATTTTAGGGTTTGGTTTATTTCTGTGTTAATTAATGAAAGTATGTCAATGAAATACGGGATTGTAATCTGTACTGGCTATGTATTGGAACGTACCCTGTTATACTATGTACCTAGTGGGGGTGTCAATTGCCTTTGAATAGGATGTCATTAGTCGTGATTGGTGAATCTGGGGCATTTTGCTTCGCCAAATTGTCCGTGAATTTCCCGATAATTGCACGAAACTTCGAAAAATTTGCTAACGTAGTGAAATCGGAAAGTTCATGAAAAATTCAAATGTTTTCATGAAAAATTAGTGAAATTCAAACGATTTCACCAAAAATTTGTGAAATTCGAACATTTTCAAGACATTTTTTGACCAAGCAAAGACCTGTGTGTCTGGATTTCTTTAAACATATAGGCATCTTTAAGGAACAAATTCAAGTAATTTGCAGGATGTGTATGTAGTGTCTGTTATTCAAATGAAATAAAATAAGTTTCCATTTTATAATAGGGTTTATATCTTTATAGATTAAAATGATAAGTGATAAAATGGAAATTGCATAGCACTTCAAATATTGTATTCTAATAGAAAAACACACTTCAGCAGGGTCTGTAAACAGAAGCCAGTTTAGGCACTGTTAAAATGTAGACAGCCCCCTTTAAGGAGAATTTGTCATCAAAAATTCATGACTCTTGGCATCAAAATGTGAGATCTTCAGCGTCACTTGCACCCGCACCAGATGGGGAGAGACGTGCTGGGAGGTAAGACTTTGACAAAATCTCTTTGTGCGTCTTACAGTATCACTCTATTCTACAATGTGGCTGAAATCACTGGACTTGGTGTATTTTATGTAGAAAATATATGGCCAAAAAGATGAGTTCCTAAAGATGTACAGTATGTGACAGTTTAATTTAAAATAAATTTAAACTTGTAGCATTACTGAGATGCTGTTATACAACCTGCTATGGTTAGCAGCAGTATAATAGTAGAAAAATTAATGGCTATACATATACTCTGACTACCCTCACCCTACATCTGTCCCAGAAATATATGCCTCTGGTAATTATTAGTCTCTGCCCAAACGATGAAGATATACATGTACCCACAGGAATAAACTTTACATCTTGTTGTTGTGTGTGGTTTTTTGACAGGTAAATGAGCCGCTTGTCAAGATTTAGTGGGAGTGGAAGCAATTTCCCCTAAGACATTTTTATGATCCCTATTATGGATATATACCCTAGAAGATCTGTGAAGTTGTGTGCATCTTATATAAAAAAGAGAATGCAATCACGTTGTGGGTTTAGGTGAGAAGAACAGTTAATCCTTTCTGCAAAAGCAGACAAAGTAAAATCTTCACAAGGGAGTGAACAAGAGAGAATGATATCAAGTAAAGGACAGCATGCTATCATTTTATGGAACCATATATATATATATATATATATATATATATATATTAATTTTGTTTTGCAGCAAAATAACAATACAACTGCTGTGCTTAGTTAATTTTCAAATCTATCCACAGAGAACTACCAGCAAATAAGGACAGTGTCTCAAATTACAATTTATTCTACTTAATTCTAAACTAATCTAAAACTTGCAGTATAATATAAATGATAATCATTTAGACTGAATGCATTGAAATACATTATTATAAAGTAAAAGGAAAGTGCATTGGTATCACAAGAGCTGGGTTAATAGCAGTGTACATGCTCCTTGCCCCGGACCTGGGTTGGGAATAAAGGAATCTTTAATCTTTAGACAACTGCTTGCACTACTACTTCCCATCAGCGTGACAATCAAAATGCTGGAATAAGTATATGATATTACAATTAGTGATGACCCATCACTGTCCCATCACTTTGCTGAAAAATTTGCTAAACTGCAAGAAAATTTGCAAAACAGCAAAATGTCAATGGGCAAAATTTTGTTAATTTTTTGACAGTCTTTTCTCAATCCAAATATATTAACAATGGTTGTTATTTTCTTGGGGTGCCTTTTTTTGTTGGTCATTTTTTTGCACAAATGCATTATAGCCAATGGATGTTTTTTCTTATGGTGACTTTTTTGTCTCAACAACAATTTTGCTTTAGTGAATTGCATATGTCAAAATGCAGAAATTTGCTGCAAATCCATGCCTGGCAAAATAAATTAGCTCATCACTACTTGCAATAGATAGGCCTTCCAACCTGAGCCATCTTCAACTACACCCTACTGCTTGATAATTTAATTAAAGTGTTGCTTGTTCAAAAATTATGGAAAGACTGCTACTTACTAATGATTGGATGAAGTAACAGTAATAAAGAGAAGTTAAATGAAGGGTTACTCAAAAAATTATTCTGTTATTCATACCACGAATGTTATAGTTGGTAGTGGGAAATTCACTCACCCTAGGGGAAAACAGGTTGTAAATTCAGAGCAGGAAATATTTCCTTACTATTTAAAAGCAGTGAAGTTATGGAATTCCCTACACAATTTTGTTTAGATATAGATGCCTATAAGGACAACAAGGCATGCTAATTGAATATTAAAATTATTCCTCTTCCCATAAAAACAACTGTCAGGAATTAATTTGGAAGTCTTGTTTGCTTTCCTCTGGGTAATAGATTTTGTGAAGGCTTAACTTGATGGAATTGCACTTTTTAAAGTTAATTAGCTAATTAATTCCTTATGCAGAACACCATTTTTCTTTACAAAATGTTTAAAGAGAAGTAAACTGTGTAATGTGCACAGTACGATATACTGTATATTGTACAGTACTATATACTTCTCTATATGGTACTACTGTAAGTATATATTTATATTATAAGTCAGCACAGAACTAAAGTGAAATGCTCTACTAAATTGTTTTATGTAGCATAAGGTGTAAACTGAAAATCCAACTGCCAGGGCATTAAATATGCTTAAAACAATCATGCAGCAGTACTGCTAGAAGATGCAAAAAAAGTGTCTGTTTATGATACACCTCTTATAGCTATTCTAACTTGAGATACTTAATGTCCTCAATGCATAGACATTAAGGCCAATGATATGAGATAACATAATATGTTAGTGCATGTACTAACATCACATAATGTTACACCAACATCACATTAACTTTTATACAATGGACTTCACTAAAATGAAATCAGATATGTTTGAAATGTGCATTTGATATGGTCTCACAAATAATCATGGGAGTTGTTTCACTTTGGGAAGTGGGTCTATTTTGCAATTTCAGCAATATGATTGCTAGGGTCCAAATAAGCCTAACAACCATACATTGAGTCTAGAATATGTACAGGGGACTAGCAATTACAATACATTTGTATCCTTAAAGGGAATTTTTTCTAGATGGGCTTAGTGATCCCTATTTGAAAGCTGGAGTCAGAAGAAGAAGGCCAATAACTTAAAAACTAAAATAAAATGAAGACCAATTGAAAAGTTGCTTAGAATTGACTGTAATTTATTTTATTTAATTCTTACTTCTTCTTTTAAATCCAAAACCAACTTTATCATACATCTACCTCTCCTTCTTTTAGATTGTAAGGTATTTGGAGCATGATTTATTTTACTTTCTATATTAGGCAAAAAAGAGACTTGACAAAAAGTTGAAACAAAAAAAATGTAATTCCAAATAAACCAGACCTCTGCAGAATTGCATAAGGAACTGGCAGAAAATACAAAGTCCAGGTTCAGGCACAAGGTCTAGATTGGTGCAATTGGAGTTGTGCTTAGTAGATGAAGGCTTGCTGGAGGGTAAAGGGGGTTGCCACACCCTCTGTTGCCTATGGTCCGCAATATTAGGATATTAGGATATTTGATTTGCAAGTATCTCTTTAAATCTAAGTTTCATCTAATAGTGATAAATTAATCTGTCCCAATTCGCTTTGCTGAAAAATTTGCGAAAATGCCAAAATATTTGCAAAAAATGTTTGTTTAGACTATTCATTTTGTAGCAAACTACATCAGAGTCTATGGGCGTTTTTTTGGTGCAACTTTGCTTCTGCTTTGGGAGGGCAAAATCAAATGCATTATTCACTTAGTATACTGTTACACATTTGCCCTATATTGTTAGAGAACCTCCTATCCTCTAGGCTTCAACTTGTCCTCTAGGCTTGTCCTTTCAATGTTTTTGTTAATTTTTAGCTTTATTTTGTCTTGAGTACCAAAGCAGTGCATATGCATACACACCATTTCAAAAAGCTATGTGCACAGTAACAAAAGTAGGAATGCAAACCGCCTGGTAAACAACATAAACAAATTACCTCTAAAATACAACCACATGACAAACAGGCAAAAGAAAGGTTCATCTGTATAAAAGGGATGTTAATCAACTTGCTGGCAGTTCCTGAGTTACAGAACACAATGCATTGTTTGTTGTTGTCCACCCCTTCTATTTAGTGAATGAATTGCCATTGTGTACAATCTTAGTGGAGGAGCGTTGAGATTACATTGAAAGCATTGAGCGATGACCACTCAGTAACATTGTCTCCCACTGCAATGCTTTCATAAAAAATGAATGAGAACTGCATGAATGATGGAAGCAGGGCACTAAGTCAGGAAGGATAATGATATGGGTTAAATGCCATTATTGGAATGAAAATGGTATATTTATCTGAAAACAAAGTATAAAGTTTAGCATGATAGTATCATAATAAATTGTCATCTTATTCTACCACAGGGAAATGCATTATCTGAATCGATTTTCTTCAAACCGAATGAAAATTCGGTAAAATCATAGAAAAATGCAAAGGTTTTTGGGCGCTTTTCGAAAAAATCGTACAATGGTACGATAAAATCGTAAAAAAAATGTTCGAAAAAATCATACGAATCGATCGATTGAAGCATTCCATGATAAGATTGCTATTCAAACATAAAACTTAGAAAAGAAGCCTATGGGGGGTTCCCATAGTCTTGTATTGCAATTCAGTAGGTTCAATCTGGCGAAGTAAGCAGTCGAAATTTTTTTAAAGGGTAAGTACTTTGATCATCGAATGGTCGAATGATCGAATATTCGATCATTCGATTTATTCGATAATTCGATACAATCAAATTTTGCATATTCAGTGATCGAAGTGGCCAAATTTGCATATTTGAAAATTCGATCAAAGTTCGAATCCTTCACACGAATTTAGTAAATCTGCCCCCAAATCTGTTCAACACTTTATAGCTTTTTTCGTTCTCAGTTAAACATATTAATGTCAAAATATGTAACTGTATATAAAGTTAATGTCTTAAAAAATGTATGTCACTATGTGAGTGCAAGTAATTAAAGTGGTTGTTCACCTTTGAGTTAACTTTTAGTATAATGTAGAGGGTGATATTCTGAGACAATTTGCAATTGGTTTTGATTTTTTATTGTTTGTGGTTTTATAGTTATTTAGCTTTTTATTCAGCAGCTCTATAGTTTGCAGTGTCAGCAATTTGGTTTCTAGGGTAAAAATTACCCTAGCAACCCTGCACTGATTTGAATAAGAGACTGGAATATGAATAGGAGATGGACTGAATAGAATGATAAGTAATAAAAAGTGGCAATAACAATACATTTGTAGCCTTACAGAGCATTTGTTTTTAGATGGTGTCAGTGACCCCCATTTGAAAGCTGCAAAGAAACAGAAGAAAATTGCAAATTGTTAAAAAACTATGAAAAATAATAAAGACCAGTTGAATAGTTTCTTAGAATTGGCCCTTCTACAATATACTAAAAGTTAACTAGAAGGTGAACCACCCCTTTAAATATGAAGAGAATTTTTTTCAAAAGGGATATATATAAACCTGTAAAAGTAAAATGCAAATGTAAAATATGCCTCTAAACATACATTTTCAAAAACACAGAATAAGAGCCTTTGGATGTAATTTTAGCATCATAATAATTTATTTATATAGCAGCAGACAGTTATATATCATTTTACATTCATTTAAAACAAACACGAGTCTTAAAATAATTTAACAAAGGTTCCAGAGTGAAAAATCGGATCAGAGAACCCTACTCACAGAAACCTTTCTATTAAGCTTCATGGTCAGATGCTCTATATAGTGATGGGCGAATCTACCCAGTTTCGGTTCGCCGAAAAGTTAGCGAATTTCCAGCGAAATTCGCGAATTGGCGAAAAAATTTGCGAAACGAGTCGAGGCATGATTTTGACACGGGAAAAAATTTGCCCATCACTAGCTCTAAATGAAATATGCTTTAAGATCAATTAATAAATTATAGTATCAAACTGACATTTCACTTTCCCCTGGAGCTAACTGCTATGTGATTTGTTTATAGAACACACACTTAACACTGGTGTAAAATACTCTGAATTATGGTCAGGGCCAATAGCAGTGGCATATAGGTAATAGAGCAGTTTGGATAAATAGGTTAAAGTCAAGGGCAGGCAGTAGGGGTTAAAAATAGCAGAAGCTAAGTTTAGAACAGAAAGCTTCAGGTCCAAAGCAATGATCAATGATACTTGGGCCAGAAGTAAGCAAGGTATACCAGTAGAGAGGTTCAATATCAACAGGAATGCTGATGTTCGTTTAATGGACATGATGCACAGTTAAAAAGATGATTCAAATTTAAGTTACATAGTTAAATTGGGTTGAAAAAAGGCAATGTCCATCAGGTTCAGCCCCTCCAAATTAAAACCCAGCACACACGCCCCTCACCCCTTTCACACAAACCATATATGCCCATAGCTATACTAGCTGTAGAGTTTAGTATCAAAATAGCCTTTGATATTATGTCTGTCCAAAAAATCATCCAAGCCCCTTTTAAAAGCATCAACAGAATCAGCCATCACAACATCACCTGGCAGTGCATTCCACAACCTCACTGTCCTCACTGTGAAGAACCACCTACGCTGCTTCAAATGAAAGTCCTTTTCTTCTAGTCTGAAGGGGTGGCCTCTGGTGCGGTGATCCTCTTTATAGGTAAAAAGGTCCCCTGATATTTGTCTATAATGTCCTCTAATGTATTTCTTAAGTTTAATCATGTCCACTCGCAAGCACCTTTTTTCCAGAGGAAACAACCCCAACCTGGACAGTCTACTCTCATAATTCAAGCCTTCCATCCCTCTAACCAGTTTAGTTGCAAATCTCTGTACTCTCTCCAGCTTATTTACATCCAAAACTGTCCAAAACTGTCCAAAACTGCACTGCATACTCCAGATGAGATCTTACTAGGGATCTATAAAGAGGTATAATTATGTTTTCATCCCTTGTGTTTATGCCCTTATAAAAAAGCAGGACAGAACCCTATTTGTTTAGTAGCTACAGATTGACACTGCTCAGAATTAGACAACTTGTTATCTATAAAAACCCCAAGATCCTTCTAACTTAAGGAAACTCCCAACACACTGCAATTTAGTGTATAACTTGCATATTATTATTATTTTTGCCAAAGTGCATATCCTTGCATTTATCAACATTGCACCTCATTTTACATTTTGCTGCCCAGTTTCCCAACTTAGACAAATCACTCAGCAAAGTGGCAGTATCCTGCATGGAACCTATAGTTCTGCACAATTTAGTATCATCTGCAAAAATAGAAACCATACTTTCAATGCCCACATCCAGGTCATTAATAAACAAGTTGAAAAGCAAGGGACCCAGTACAGAGCCCTGCGGTACCCCACTAACAACACTGGTCCAATTAGAAAATGTTCCATTTAAATTTTTGTATGTTGCATGCACTTGGTCTTTTTTATTTTTAAGGCTTTTGAATATGGCTTAATTTGCTTTCCTCTTCCAGCGTTCAAATGAGGGTCACTGATTTAAAAACAAATGTTCTGTAAGGTTACACATTTATTGTTATTACTACTTTTTATTACTCATCTTTTCATTCAAGCCCTCTCTTATCCATATTCAAGTCTCTTAGTCAAAACAATGCATGGTTGCTAAGGTAATATGGACTCTACCAACAATATAGCTGAAATTTCTTGAGAGCTGCTGAATAAAAATCTAAACAACTCAAAAACCACAAAAAAATGAAAAGCAATTGCAAATCATCAGAGTAGTACTCTCTAAATTGTACAAAAATGTTATATGTGAGAGTGTTTGTTAAAGAAAGTAAGAAATCTGACAATATTTTAAAATGAAATTCTTCAAAACCATCAAAACAAGTAAAACTCAATCAACCACTAATAAAATTAGCAGCATTGGACCTGGTGCAGTCAAAGTGACCAGTAAATATTACCTGCTGATTGTACCGCACAGCAGGAATTGTTTTGACTTTAATTACACAAACCCACCCGAATCTTGTAAGAAAGTTAAGCAGGAGGTAAAGTAAGCTGGGCTCAACTTGTATTATAATTTGAAAATATCAGCAATGCAACTGCTGGTATACCAAACAACCTTTATCATTCCTCCTTGTCAACATAATCCCTATGATATTTTAGAAAGTATATATATATTTTAAGATTTTGAACATTAGCCAAACAGCCAACCTGGATACAACCAATATGTAACCAGTATGTGATGAGCTTATGCAACTATTATACATTTGATTAGCAAAAAGAGTAGACAAAGTGAACACAAGTACAGTACTTTGTCCCTGTGAATGTTTAGGAACAAGTTGTCCCTAGGATACCTAGAAGTTTTAGAAACCATATTTAGATATAGGTTAGTACAAACATCCTGAAAACTGAAAAATATATTTAGTAAAGGATAGTCTTGAAAGGTAGATTGATGTGTGGCATATAAACTAGTGTCTTTCTAAAACCTCAAGTCATGGTAAAAAGTGTTTGAGGTAGAAAAGGGAATTCCCTTTTTTAATATAATCATTTTATGACTGGAAAATAACCTGCTGCAGATATGTATTAATGTTTCCTCTTTTCTTGCAGCTCTATAAGGTTGTAACTAAAACATTGAATTTAAGGCGTGCAAACTTTGACAGTATAAGGGCATCTCTGCAACATATTAAGTGGGAAATGCTTTTCACAGGGTTAAACACTGAACAAAAATGGGAAGTCTTTAAAATGCTGCTTGATAAATAAACATGTCAGTATATTCCGATTGTAAGCAAGGAGTGTTGTTTTTGGTTCGATAGAAGTGTTGGTGTTGAGGTGGGTAAGAAAAGACGTGCTTTTAAGGCTTTCAAGTTAGCTGGGACAACTGAATCATTTATAAGATACAAGGTGGCCAGTAAATCATGCAAAAAAGCTATCAGGTGAGCTAAAATCAATATGGAAAAGGATATAGCAGTAAGCTGTAAAAATATTCCAAAATTATTTTTTATATATATTAATAGAAAAAAAATGAAACAGGAAGGGGTAGGACCTTTATTATCATAGGGGGGTCCGCTGGTTGATGAGAACAAGCAAAAAGTTCAGATTCTGAATGCATACTTTTCGTCTGTCTACATAAATGAGGAACCAGCTAATGAAGTTTTCCTTATTAATAGTCCCAATTCTAATAATACATCTAATGATGAATGATTAACACATGCTGAAATTCAAAAGAGACTAGAACATGTTAAGATAAGCAAAAGTCCAGGGGCAGATGGGATTCATCCCAGGGTAATTAACGAGCTTATCTCTGTTATTGCCAAACCTCTCTACTTAATTTTTCAGGATTCATTGAGGTCTGGCATGGTGCCAAGAAACTGGTGAATTTTTAATGTGGTGCCACTATTCAAAAAGGGATCCCATTCTCTGCCTCAAAACTATAGGCCAGTTAGTCTGACGTCGGTGGTAGGAAAGCTTTTCGAAGGATTTATAAAGGATAAGACACTGGTCTTCATAGCAAATAACAATACTATGAGTTTGTGCCAGCATGGTTTTATGCATAATAGATCTTGCCAGACTAACTTGCCAGGGACCTCGATTCTGGGATGGCTGTGGATGTGATTTACTTAGACTTCGCTAAAGCATTTGATACAGTGCCACACAGAAGGTTACTGGTTAAATTAAGGAATGTTGGCCCAGAACATAGTATATGTAACTGGATAGAGAACTGGCTAAAAGATTTTTCTAATTGGACCAGTGTTGTTAGTGGGGTACCGCAGGGCTCTGTACTGGGTTCCCTGCTTTTCAAATTGTTTATTAATGACCTGGATGTTCTGTACTAAATTGTGCAGAACTATAGGTTCCATGCAGGATGATGCCCCTTTGCAGAGGTTCAATGTTGATAAATGCAAGGTTATGCACTTTGGCAAAAATAATATAAATGCAAGTTATACACTAAATGACAGTATGTTGGGAGTTTCCTTAAGTGAGAATGATCTTGGGGTTTTTATAGATAACAAGTTGTCTAATTCTGGGCAGTTTCATTCTGTAGCTACTAAAGCAAATAGGTTTCTGTCCTGCATAAAAAAGGGCATAAACTCAAGGGATGAAAACATAATTATACCTCTTTATAGATCCCTAGTAAGACCTTATCTGGAATATGCAGTGCAGTTTTGGACTCCAGTCCTTAGGAGGGATGTAAATGAGCTGGAGAGAGTGCAGAGATATGCAACTAAACTGGTTATAGGGATGGAAGACTTAAATTATGAGGAAAGACTGTCCAGGTTGGGGTTGTTTTCTCTGGAAAAAAGGCGTTTGCGAGGGGACATGATTACATTAGAGGACATTATAGACAAATATCAGGGGACCTTTTTACCCGTAAAGAGGATCACCGCACCAGAGGCCACCCCTTCAGACTAGAAGAAAAGGACTTTCATTTGAAGCAGCGTAGGTGGTTCTTCACAGTGAGGTTGTGGAATACACTGCCGGGTGATGTTGTGATGGCTGATTCTGTTGATGCTTTTAAAAGGGGCTTGGATGATTTTTTGGACAGACATAATATCAAAGGCTATTTTGATACTAAACTCTACAGTTAGTATAGCTATGGTCTGTGTGAAAGAGTGGAGGGGTGTGTGTGTATGCTGGGTTTTAATTTGGAGGGGTTGAACTTGATGGACTTTTTTCAACCCAATTTAACTATGTAACTATGGAACTTGAAGACACGTAATCAGGCTTTTGGGTTTATTCTCTTTCTTCTGATGTATCTGCAGTGAGTCCATCATGACTTTTTTGTGGTTCCTTTGACTTTGTTGTATTTGTTCTTTGCAGGACCATCTTCTAAAATGACTTGCTCTAGTTTCATTGTTTGAAAGAAAGAGCATCAGAGTGAGTCCTTACAGTGTCGACTACTATACTACTGTAATAAATTGCAATAGCAACTCAATCAGAAATTAAAACTGCAATAAAAATCATATGTTTTGCAAATCTAAATAAAAGGTATACATTTTAAATGTATCACATTCAGTTTTGAAGAAACTTATTCTTGTGCATCACCCAAATTCATAATGAGAGTTTCTGACAATATGCTATCAAAAACCAGTGCTGAGATTTGCTTGAGTAAAACTGACTTTTTTAATGCACATTTTATTTTGTCTATCTTTATCATCTGTCTATATTTGATTGAGCTGGTTTAGTTTTTTGTTCCTTTGGGAACACATATAATATTCTTGTCATTGCATGACATCACATTTCTTTCTATGGTACATGGTCAGAGCCTCCTAGCTTTTTGTTACTGTGGTTAGGTCAGCATGAGCTTGTCTCCCAATTATTTCCAAATATTGTTTGGGGTTTTCTTTCACCTCATCATTTTTTCTTGTGGAAAATTGAGGGATAGCTTTAGACAGAAGGATTCCAAGCTTTCCAGATTTATCTAGAACATAGACTTATGGCATTTTTATTATGATGTGTAAAACAAAAGTTGATGAAAAAAGCTGTGTAAAGGCAACTATCAAAGTGTGTGTCATTTTATGTCATGCAAACACCATAATTTTACATTGCTTCCAAAGTGTTTTTTACACTGTGTCTGGTGATGTGTGGTGTATTATCCTACTGTATTTTACACAACATAATAAATCTGCCACTTAATATATTATTGAGAAGGTAAAATGTGTGCTGTAAATATGAAATTAAAATTAAATGCTCTTAACCACAACCCCAACCAGTAATATATTAATAAATATTTACATTTAATTGTAATTCCTTCTCACTAGTTCTGCCACGGAAGGCTGGTGAAATCCTTCAGTAAACTAGGTTACTGTTTGCATTTGTATCTTTGCCTATGCAAAGATTTCCCCACCCCACCAATACATATATAATAACACTTCTTTCTTTGTTGTTTGGTTGAAAAACAAACTAAATAATATACAATACAGTACTTTGCAAAACTGTTAAGATGCTTGAGTAGTTTCTCAATAACAAATCCTTCACTGCATTGTGTATGTGATTTTTTTAGTCAAAGTACAAAAACTCAGAATTAGTTAGTTCAAAGTGACATTTTATATAGGAAACAAATCTTAAATTATTTTTTAAAATTTAACTTTTGGCAATAAATCTTTATCTAGATATGTTGTAAAATAAATACATGCAATTATTTTAGTTTGCTTGCCTTGCATTTTTCACAAAGTACATACTAAGGCTATGCCTCATTTTATGATGGAACTGAGGAAATCTCTTGAGGTAAATGTGTTTGGCTTTTTATTAAAGTGGTCTTAAAAAAAGATGATTGATTTATAACTATCCAATCTTGTCATGGTCAAGCTACTTCAGCTTAGCGACATCACTGTTCTCATGCTGATTACTTGGATTGTCAACAGGGGAGGGTAAACTGTTAACACATCCTACCTGTGCCCCTTACACCCTAGTCTGTGCTGTAAGATAAATCTTTAGTAGATATATTTTAGCGATTTATTGTCCCCCCCCCTGCTGTTAAAAGTCTAAATAAAAAAAGTACTCCATCTCAAACCTGCCAAGGTCATGTAAAAGTCAATGGAAGAAATCCCATTTATAACTTTTATCTCCTCTGGGTTTCGTACAATAATCTGATTAATTTTTGGCCTGATAATAAAAAAAAATCAGCATTTTTGGTTGTCAAATCCAAAAAAAAAACCTGCATTTTTTCCTGCACCAGATTTTATTGATACAGTAAAAATGTGTGCGCAAGTTTGGTCAAGGTGTTTTTAAGAAAATTGTGAGACATTTTAAGATTTTAGAAATTAAACCCCAAAATATTTTTAAGTGTGAGATATTTTAGAAGTAATAGTAATAGTTTTTATCCTTAGATAGTAATGGTGGGCAAAATGTGTGAGTAGTTTAAGAATATGGCCTGCCTGAGGCACAGAATGACTGAATTGACAATCAAACACTATACTCAAATCATGGCCTCCATCAGAATTCAGTAACTCCTGTCATGTATAAATCAAGCTGCTTTTATATAATTATATTAAAGTGCAAAAAATCAACTCAAAATCTTGGATCTTGATATTTCTGTGCATTTGTACATTTTTGTTTTAATGTTGATATTTTGAGACTTCCTGTTTGTTGGCAGCACCCATTTATGACACAAATGAAGACTAATGAATCAAGCACGTATCAAAAAATTAGCTTCCTGTCAGTGTAAGTGACATCTATTTCTTGTGACTAAAAGGTTTTATGTCACTTGCCTGACTTGTTGCAGTCATTATAGCAACAAGATAAATTGATACTAGAATTTTGTGGCATATACAGTATTTTATAGCAATAAAGTTTGTGCCGTCTTATGAATTTACACTTTTTAAAAATATATTGGAACATATGAAATGCAGTTGGAAGCATATGTGTGAAAGAGTTGACTTTGATATTTTGCCTAATGCTAACAAAACAGGTCTTGCCAAGGAAGAAAAAAGTGTAAAAACATTTGTGAGAAAGTGATGTAAATGTATTCTTATTTAGATTCTGCATTTTGTTTGTGTTTTTTTATATTCAGGCCTTTTAATAAACAAGTAGACATTCATCCTTTATTTTAAAATGTGGGTTTAGTCAAGGTTGAAAAAAACACTAAAACTCCATAGTTGTCCATGAATGGAAGAATTTTTTCTTGATGGATTGTTTCTCAATATCCAATTTTTTTAAGCCACTTGAAGGGCTTGTTTAGTGTGGTGATGGAGGTCAAGGGGGAAAACGTCTTATTTTGGAATTTTTCACCCTAGGAATTGTACCCACAGCTTCTGGTGCAATTCTTTTTCAGTCCAGAACAAGGTGCAGATCTTAGTTTGGATTATTTATCCAAAACAGCTCTGCCAGCAAAGTTTGGCAGATAAGTTCCCTGATCCTAATGGATGAACACATTTTTAATAATCTCACATCATTGGCCAAACACAGTTGTTGGCAACCTCTAAATATATACAGTATAGGCCTCCAGTGTTTTTGTGATTGTGAGAACACATGCTTATACTGCAATGTGATAATAGGCATCCTGAGCAACATTCACAAACAGAAAACAAACAACTATGTGTAAGTGCAAGAAACAGCTTTCATGAAAAGAGTTTTGGAACTGTGCTGCCTTTTAGCATGAAATTGTTAGCAATTCAGGAATAATTTGCTGGCAATTGGCTGAACATATGAGAAACACACACTATTTCCTGCCATCATAAACTCGTTTTGCAACGAGTCTGTCTTTCCAAAATCACACCCAGTTTACTGCAGTCACATTTTTTTTCATTGATTCTATAAATTAATGTAATGGCAATTGACTGT
>CM044436.1:61117161-61129355 GCA_024363595.1 Xenopus borealis | reverse complement strand
ACACACACACACACTTTTTTAATCCCATGTATTTCAGACTCTTTCTTATTTATTAGGAATGCATAACAAGAATATGGAAGGTAATGGATCATATCCAGTATGCAATGAAATACAATAAGTAAATAGCATATTTACTTTAAAAAGGCTCACCTTAACGCTTAATGATAACTTGTTTTGTGGTTTCTTGAGGTCACTGACTCTGGCAACTGCATAGCATTTAAAATTATAGGTTGGATGTGAATTGAACATATGTCCCAGTAATTATCTTTACTGATAGTCTCTCCACACTCTGCTTTTCCCACTATACTAGATGCACAGGGAAGCAGACTGTTTTTCTAAGTATTTCCCTTCTTCCTGCTTAAATTTGAAAAGAGTAGACCCCAGGGGTCCAGCAAACACACACACACACCTGATACTGCAGCGTCACCACCACAACCTTTCACAGCTTTAAATCTCCTACACCCCCAGCTATATACACAGAGGAACAGGGCTTTGTCAAGAAAGTATAAGGGGATAGGGGAAAATGAAGCTCATGGCCCCTCAAAAATGTACCTTGGAGCTAACATATTTGGGCCCTTTGTCACTTCCTTTAACCTTCATTAAATCCTGACATGCCAGATCGCTGCAAAATTGGATGATTGCTCCATTAACCCAAGACATATCAGTACAATCAGTACAGAAATGGATGAGCACTGTATCAACTCCAGACATGCTAGTAAGATCACTACAGAATTGTATGGGAATTTTTAACAGAAGACATGCCAGTAAGAGATCACTGCAGAAAATAGTTTGAAAGCATAAGAGAAAGCATTTACTTACCCACACTTGCACACACAAAATACCACATTTTTTTCACAGAGGAATGCATGAGCATCTTTAACCTTTACCTCCTTCTTACAGGCAATTTGGTCAGGCAGCATAGCCTAGAAAGGCAGCAGTCTATGGCCAATGGGGACAAACTTGGTGACAGATAGCTCTGTTAGTGGGACCCATTAGGATGGAGGTGGTTAGTGGAGGGTGGTGGTGGTCTCCGTAGCCAAGCTGTGGAGTAATGGTGACATTTAGAAGGGCCCAGCAGGGGCATGGTGGTGACATTTGGAAGGGCCAAGCATGGGTGTAGAAGTGTTATTCAGAGGGGCCCAGCAGGATATGGCAGCACAGGTCCCTGCATAAATGGGGCCCAACAGATTGATGATTTGGTAGGAAGTCTTTTGAAGTTTTTAGAACACTGCAATACTATTTACAGTAGTTGGGGCATGATAGGGAAGCAAACATTTTGGTAGGAAGCTGCAATTTTTACAAATACAGTAAATACTCCACAAAATACCTGATGAGATTAGATATTGTATCATGGTTTTGAGTGAACTATTCATGCACCATGGACTAGGCAAAATAGTTTTTCCCTGCCTCATGGCAGCAGTAAATGGGATGGTGGCTGGAGGCCATTTCAGCCTCTAGGAAAGCATGGAATTGTGGCCAGCTGTGTAACAGTTTATGTAACCCTATCTTGGATAAAAAAGTTCCTCCCAAGCTAGTGGCCAGTAGCATATCGCTAAGTAGAAGAGGAAGGTGCAGATGTTGTGAACTACCCCTCTCTTGTTGTTTAAAAGTAAAACAAAGAGCAAAGACTGTTCTTTCTAGCTGTGCCTAACTATCTTAAGTTTCTAGAACATAGTATTGCAAAAGATAGTCCTCTAACTGACTTTCATAGGGGTCCCTTTTCCCTAGACTTTCACTAGAAGGGTTGTACATCTACAGCAGACCACTTTAAACGGCTTTAATGATACCTAGTACATTCACATGCGTTAACAGAAAAAGGCCAAAGAGGAAGTTCCACCCCTTTGCATTTACTATATTGAGGTGTGTTAGAGGAAGTTGTCATTATATCTAAGAACCAATAAGAAGCCTCAGCCAGCCACAGAACCGACTCAGACATTATCCCTAATAAGATTGCTCAATGTATAGAGGCATTGTGCTCCCGCTGGGGAGATGGGACAGCAATGACTGCAGACAATGACTGCAAACCAGTGACCAGTGTCAGTGAATAGCCAGGGAGAAGAAATTGAGCACCACAGATGGATGGTCGCCCTTTCGCCTTTTCTGAAGAGGAGGGGAAGCAGTGTTTCTGTAAGTTATTTCTTAATAAAGGCTTTGATATTTTACATTTTAATTTGTCTTGGTGTTTTTTTTTTGTTCTATTCCAACAATTTTTTTTGTAAAAAAGTTTGATGGTCCTTTAAGTGTGTTATGCTCAATGCTAGATAAATTTGGGGGTTGGGAATATATTTATTTCTTACACATGGTGCTAAAAGCTTAAATTACATTAAATGCTTGTGATAACTCACCCTGGTAGTCTAGTGGGGGGGTGGCAGGGCCGGCGTCCCGCCATGCAGCTTCCTCCTTCCCACAGGCGCCTGGTTGTTAGGGCGCGCAGCGAGTATTTCCTTCATTTAAAGGTGCAGGCACACCGACGTGATTACGTTAGCACACAATGGCGCCAAATTTGAATGTATAAAAATCTTATTTGGGCTTCCTGTCTCTGCCCGTTATAGGCTGCCTTGTACCTTGTGCTAAAAGCTTCCTGTCTTGTTCTGATTTCCTGTGTTTGACCCTGCCTGGCTTTACAATTATCCTGACATTTGTATCCTTACCTCTGCTTGATATCTGATTCTGATTCTGCCTAACCCTCCTGATTGACTTCCTGGTTTGACCATAGCCTGATATCTGACTCCAATTCTGCCTAACCCTCCTGATTAAATTCCTGGTTTTGAACCTTGCCTGCCTGACTACATTTGTTCTCCGCCTGCCTGACTACGTTTGTTCTCCGCCTGCCTCGACCCGGTTTGATCTGACCACTCATTTGCCTGAAGCCTTGTACCCCAACCTTCTGCCCAAAGACTTTGTTTAACAGTCGTGCCCCTCTGCTAGCCAGAACTCTTTGCCTTGCACCTCTAGTTAAGTCCAGGTGGCATCCAAGTAAGCTGAGGGCGCCTCCCAAAGCCAAAGGCAGTCACACTACTGGTGAAGCCGAGCTGAGACCAGGGTGCTTGGCAACTGTTCTGGTATTGTGTGCCGATCGTTACAATGCTGTATTCTACCTTGTTTGCTACTATTCTGCTTAAAACTGTTCAAAAAGTAAAAGTGGCATTAAAAACATACCTACCAACATTTTTGAAATAGAAAGAAGGACAAAAAGATCTGCCGTGCGTAGCGAGGCAAATCGTTTTGATCACCTCCATTTTGTGGCCACACCCCTAATTACCATGTTGATTTTACTAAATTTGGCTGGTTATGAAAGTAAAAAAACATTTCTGTGGTTTTTTTGTGTCATTACAATTTCGCTAATGAAGGTGAATTGCCATTTAAGCTGCAACACACAGTTTCCCCAAGAGACCTGCTTATCTTAAATTGATACAAAAGTATCCAAGTGCCCCTGGTGACTGTTCTGGGCAAAAGCCAATGAAGCTAGAAACTGTGTATATTTTTCTGGCTATTCAGTGCAAGAGGTCAAAGAGAAACTCAGGGAATTTCAGTAACAAGCCAGGACTACAGGTTGACATGTCAAAATCAGACAGTTTGGAGGTATGTTAAAGGGAATATGTACCCTCCATTTTGACATGAGCTCATTCATTTGGGCTTATGAAGATAAAGGTGCATAAACACTATCTGAACTTTTGGATACAAATGCTTTTTTTAATAATGCACCCATCAAATACATGTATGTGTCAAGTGGGAGCTATGCATTGTAAAACTGGCAAATGGAAACTGAATACTGTACTTAAAATTAGAACATTTCTGAATCTGAAAAACATATTAAGAGCATCATATTTATATTGGATTTATGAAATAGCAGTACTGCATGTTTCACACACACAGCTGCTTACTCAACCATCTGTTATACTGACAACACAGATATGGAAAAATCATTAGAATGTTTAAAGCTGAAATTATTGTTATGCTCTGTTTCAAAGCTGCTTACTAAATTTAGACATGACCCATAAATTTTAAAGTGATTTTCATTTAAAAAAAAATTTGTACATTATCCTGTATTGATTTGACTGGGTGTTTGTTATAATGCTTTGCAGAGATCAAGTTTTTGTAATGGAAACATATCCAAAACTCAGAGCAACATCTTTGGATAACTTGTGCATTGCATTACATTTCAGTAAGCAGCAAATAAAGTTATTCTAGTGATTTATTTGGGTTCAGATGTACATGTAATTACAACATATGTTCCCATCTGTGCAGTAAGTAATTATTTTAATAAAGTAATTTTACTGTATGAAGGTTCTCGAAATCATCCATTAAATCTTCAAATCAGTGATAGTTAATTGTGTCAGTGTTGCTGGTTGACTTGTAGTCTATGGGGTAAATTTAGTGATGGGTGAATTTATTCGCCAGGCGCAAATTTGCGGCAAACTCCCGCGGTTCTCCTCCAATGAGATGCGCTTAAAAAAAACGTTACGCATGCCGAAAATGACATGACGCGTGCCGAAAATGACACGACTCGCCGTAAAAGACATGCATCAAAACCGTGACGCAACTCGCTTCGTGAATTTTTCACCAATTTGTGAATTTCAATAATTTTTCAGCGAAACGGGATGGATTCGACCATCACTAGGTAGATTCACTAAAGCACGACGTGGCTAATGCTAGCGACAGTTCACCATTGTTGCCCCTTGCAAGGACATCCCCAATTTATTGACAGGCACAGCTGCCATTTCGCTAGCAAAAGAGACTGTTGCTAGCATTTGTTCGTACTCACCAGTTTACTTTTCTCTCTAGAGAAAGGTCATTAGTAGTGATGGGCGAATCTCCCGAGATTCGCTTCACTGAAAAATTCGCCAATTTCCAGAGAAATTCACGAATTGCCGGAAAATTTGCGAAACGAGTCGCGGGACGCTTTTGACGCGCGTTGCGTCAACTTTGGCGCGTCGCGTAGTTTCTGACGCGCGTCGCATCAATTTTGGCATGACTCATTTTTCCAGTGAATTTTTGCAAATTTATTCGCCAGCGGCGAATCGCAGGAATTCGCCGCGAATTCGCCCCTGGCGAATAAATTCACCCATCACTAGTCATTACTCTGCAAATTCAGAAAAGTGTGGATTTCACTGAACATTACCTCTTTCGCCAGTGTTGACTTTGACACAAACTAGCCAAATGACTCTGATCAAATGTTTACATACCCTGGTGATTTGGCCTGATAAAATGCACACAACTTGACACAAAAGGGTTTGAATGGCTATTAAAGGTGACCATCTTAAAAGGTCAAGGACTTTTTGGACTCCTGACAGACCCTTGTATCTTTCATCCAGTGCTGCAATTATGTTTTTGGATTCTAAGTCATGGGGAAAGCAAAAGAATTGCCAGAGGATCTGCGGGAAAAGGTAGTTGAACTCTATTAAACCAGAAAGGGATATAAGAAAATATCAAAGGAATTGACAATGCCAATCAGCAATGTTCAAGCTCTAATAAAGAAGTAGAAAATTAGGGGTTCTGTTGAAACCAAACCAAATAAAACAAAAAATTCAGCCGTGACTTCCAGAAAAATTGTTTGGGATGCAAGGAAAAACCCACAAATAACTTCAGGTGAAATACAGGACTCTCTGAAAAAATGTGGAGTGGCTGTTTCAAGATGTACGATAAGGAGGCACTTGAAGAAAGATGGGCTGCATAGTGGAGTTGCCAGAAGAAAGCCATTACTAAGCAAATGACTCAAAAGTATACAAGAGACAAGCCTCAAAACTTCTGGCACAAAATCATTTGGAGTGATGAGACTAAAATATAACTTTTTGTTCACAACCACAAACACTACATTTGGAGAGGAGCCAACAAGGCCTATGATGAAAGTTACACCATTCCTATTGTGAAACATGGTGGTGGATCACTGATGTTTTGGGGATGTGTGAGCAACAAAGGCACAGGAAATTTTGTCAGAATTGATGGCAAAATGAATGCAGTAAGTTATCAAAAAATACTGGAGGAAAATTTTCACTCATCAGCCCAGAAGCTGCGCATGGGACGTATTTGGACGTTCCAACATGACACAAAGCCAAGTCGACCTGTCACTGGCTACAGCGAAATAGTGAAGGTTCAGGAGTGGCAATCTCAGTCTTTTAACCTCAATATCAGCAGTTCATGCAAGACAGCCCAAGAATGTATGGGAACTGGAGGCTTTTTGCCAGGAAGAATGGGCAGCTTTACCATCCGAGAAGATAAAGAGCCTCATCCACAACTACCTCAAAAGACTTCAAGCTGTCGCTTCCTGAGGAAGGCTTAAGTTGGAAGCCGAAACATTGAAGTAAATAAAAAAAAAAATTTTGCACGTTAAGAAGCCCTATGAGTGTGGTTTGTTGGTTCGGTTGGATATTTATCTGTGTTTGAACCAGCACCCCAGGCAGAAATCCTTTTCTTTAAGTGCACTGACTTCTATGGCTTATATATATATATATTTATAATATTTGTTTCTTTTTCAGATATATAGTGTTAAGGAAAATGTCTGCAACTGAAAGGCAGATGCTGGTATATTGCATATGAGGAATTTGATATCCTGAACCCAGCAGTTAAGCACAAAATTTTGATGTATAGTTGGGATTTGTGAATTGTGTGTTGCTACAAACAGCTGCGTTGAAGTGTCACTGTTCTATGATACAGTTTTGTTTGAGAGCAGACTGCTGTGGCATTTGAGAGTTAACAGCTGGTTACTTACTTTAAATTGTAAGTGCAATGATTTTTATTCAATAAATTACAGTTAACAATTTTAAACAATGGAAGCTTTCTTCTCTTTTGTATTGATGTTCTGGATGCTCTTGGGTCCTTGCTGTTTACAGTGAAACTACACCCTCTTGTTCTATTTCTAAGTATTTGTTGTTACCCCAACATATAGTACTGTGGTGGGATTTTTAGACACAATAACACACACTATATCCCACTGCTTATACATAAGAAAAATGTACAATCACCCATCAAATTTTGGGATCTGCATGGGCAGATGTGGGAATATTAAGCTCTATGCACAGGGACTTGCATCCACTGTGTCTTTTACCACATGGCAATGAATCCCTGTAAAGTATTTACTTAATATTATGTAATCCACCCTGAGTGTTCTTTTATAATGACCCTCTGTATCCCAGTAGAACATTATAAATGAACCTTTACACACATACAAAGTTATGCATATTTCTAATTTTTACAGAATGCTGGTTGCAACTTGTGATTTTTCCTAAAAACCTAATGTGTATTGAATATATCCAGTAAATAAAGCCTGGTTATAAAGTATGGATGTGTGTGTGTGTGTGTTGTGGGGGTGGAACTGTCTTTACTGAGGTAAGAGAAGCAGTAATGTAATCAATGTAATGAACTAAAGAAGTCACTTTATCTTTTTCTGAAGATATGGCTTAAATGGTACAACTTTCTTTGTAACTGTAAATCTAAAGGCAATTAGGAAATGAGATATTTGCAGATTAGATATGTCACACATACAGAGTATTTATAGATGGTGCCCTAAGTTCTGCCAGTAAGGAAACCCTTTATTATATTACCATAATCTGTGATCTCTGGTTATTCATCTAAGTGTAACACTTTTCTTTTTGGAGCATCTTGATTAGAGTACAAAATTGCTTGAAAAACCTCATGTTCCATCCATGCATAAATAGACCATGCAATAATCTTACTGAAAGCCAGTTGTATTCATTAATGTATCTTTCCTGAGAACACATTTTCTCATTTATTGAGATTGGAAGATTTTATCTGTTTCTACAGTTATACCAGTAAATTCTCTTCCTGTAAAAGTTTTACCTGAAGATAAATTAGATTCTAAAAAAGGAATGATTGCTATTATACCGAACTAGATAGTCTAAAGACACAAGGAGTAAGCAGAAATATGACTAGCAGAAATAGATTGAATTATTTTGCTTTTCACTGCAATGTCGGGCGGATCTCGATCAGGCAGGTTAAAAAATCCTGTTGGATCTCGATGTGTATGGCCATTTTAAGGCTAGATATCTCAAGGCTTTGATCTCTCAAGAAGTTTGTCTGTGTAAGCAGTATTTCCCCCTGATAAAAAATAGGCCAGGCAGTTGGGGTTAAGGAGTAGTGCACACATAAAAAATATGCTTACTCCACCACTTCAAGGCAACACAGAAGTGCTTTTACTGGGCCTATAGGACCGTTCCCATTAGCAAATACATAGTGCAGTCCTACTGTCTTTTATAACTATTCATTTTATTTAGGGGTGGGCTGGAGCGGCAACAGGCATCCAAAAAAAAAATATCAAGGTGATGCGCCTTGCAAAATCTTCCTGGGGACACTGTCTGTAGGTTTGCCCTGGACACTACAGACTCCTTCCACACTTCAAAATCATTCTGGCAGATTTATTGGCTCCTGATTAAATTAACATTAGCATATGTTTGTATGTGTATTTGTGCAGTAACATATCTTGGTATCTGTGCCACCACTTCTGCACCAGTAACAAACACACATTTGTATACTGGTGGGCATGTTTTGTTTATTCCTGCAACCTATAGTTTTTGAGCTGCTGGGTTGTGGCCAGTATTTGGAACAGTGGTGTATTTAGCCATTGCTGGGCCCCCCAAAATACCCAATATTAAACATGTTACATTTTAAAAGTAGATATCACAGTGTAAAAAAATGTTACAAACCACACCATTAAAATTTTAAATCAGAATGAGACACTTTTTGTTGCAAAACTAGTTATCAGTTATTCTGCTGGTACCCTTGCAATTGATCTTTATACTTAAATTAAAGTAACACAAAATGGGAATGTGGGTATTTTAAATCTTATCTATAAATTAGTTCAAAATACCAGTAAATGGGTGCACCCATCTGTTAATCATTTTAGTTGCTCATATCTATTTGGTTTTCGGTATTATTATTTTTTTTACTATTGAAACCTGTTAAATATGTGTATATGGCCTATTTGTTAAGATACCAAATGTGAAATGCAGTCACGTAATCTTTTATTAATAAATATAATTGAATCATTCTGATGTTTGAATTGTTTTATTTCATTTAACAACAAATACTGTATATAATATGGCAATGCACCCAGTCTGAAACTAATAAATTAAAAGTGCCTTTATTCTTTGCCTGACAAGTAAAATATTTCTTTTTTTATCAAGTAATTTGAGATTTTGATTTAAACAAGTCGCGGAACATGTTTTAATAATGCAAGAATTACAGAATAACGTCCTTCATATGAAAAAGGATTTTATTTTTCATTTAAAAATATGCATGTATAATATGCAATATTATCTAGAGATCATTCTGGAATATAACTTCATATTATGTTTTACAGAATAAGTGAATTAGTCAGCCCTACTGTGAAATGAAATGAAATAAGCTATAACCAGACAACATTATCAAATATTCCAGTTTAAATTCACACTATAATGCTCTCCTTATGAACAGAATAAATATATAGACAGGTATGTGATCCCTTATTATGGAAAACATTATGCAGAAAGCACAAAATTACAGCAAGAGCTTATTTTAAGCAAATCATTTAAATGTTTTTAAAGTATTTCCTTTTTCTTTGTAAATTATCATAATTAAGTTACATGAATCCATAATGGTGACAAAACAGTACTACTGACTTTATTTAATGTGTAAATGTTTTAGCAGACTCAAGGTATGGTGATCCAAATTATGGAAAGATCTCTTATCATGTTCGAAGCATTCCATAAAAAAAAAATTGGCAGCTTTAAAGGGATCCTGTCATGGGGAAAAACATTTTCAAAATGCATCAGTTAATAGTGCTGCTCCAGAAGATTTCTGCATTGAAATCCATTTCTCAAAAGAGCATTTATATTTAGTTTTGAAATCTGACATGGGGCTAGACATTTTGACAATTTCCCAGCTGCCCCAAATCATGTGACTTGTGCTCTGATAAACTTCAATCACTCTTTACTGGTGTACTGCAAGTTGGAGTGATATCACCCTCCTCTCTTTCCCCCACCCAGGAGCCTAAAAAAAGAACAATGAGAAGGTAACCAGATAACAGCTCCCTAACACAAGATAACAGCTGCCTGGTAGATCTAAGAACAGCACTCAATAGAAAAACCCATGTCCCACTGCGTACTATTCAGTTAAATTGAGAAGGAAAAACAACAGCCTGCCAGAAAGCAGTTCCCTCCTAAAGTGCTGGCACAAGTCACCGGGGCAGCTGGGAAATTGACAAAATGTCTAGCCCCATGTCAGATTTCAAAACTGAATATAAAAAAATCTGTTTGCTCTTTTGAGAGCACTATTAACTGATGCGTTTTTAAAAAAAACATGTTTTCCCATGACAATTTCCCTTTAAGCTGCCGAATAGTCGAAGTTAAAGGGGTTTTAAAGGGCCAGTACTTTGAAATTCAAAGATTCAAATTTTTTTAATTCGAATCGAATTTTGAGCTATTTGATAGTCGAAGTAGCCCAAAATTATTTCGAAATTTGAATTTCAAAAATTCTAATTTTATTCGAATTTTCATTCGGACCCTTAGTAAATCAGCCCCTAAATGTGAAGCCGTGCAGAACATTTGTTTTTAGATGGGGTCAGTTACCCCCATTTGAAAGCTGGAGCATCAGAAGTTGAAGGTGCATAATTCAAAAAAGAAAAAATGAAGGCCACTTGAAAAGTTGCTTAGAATTAGCCATTCTATAACATACTAAAAGTTACTGCAAAGGTTAACCTCTATTTATTAATAGGAAATAAAAAGGGCTCATATACTAAAGCTATAAACAAAGACAGAGCAGAATCAAACTCGTCAGAAAAACACACACACATAGCCCTTTTTATGTACTTGTGCTTACCTATACTAGGACAAAGTGTCACTTTGTCAGTTGTATGTACAAAATGTTGTTCATTTCAGTGCAAGGACCCCAGCCTTGACCTAATGGTATTTAAAGGCAGGTGACCTGCTAAAGGTACACTACACTTATACTATAATTTTAGGTGAGGGGGCAAAAGCACTAACCTGTCTAGGGTTAAAATTTGTAGGATATGCATTGTGCAATTATAAACGACCCCCAACTCAACATCTAAAACCATTTTTAGTTTGCTGACTCTGACTTCCATAGATGTAGCTATAAGTGCAATCAGTTTATCATAACAGTCAAGTGAAGTCAGGGTGGGAAAATGTACCAAGCAAAGTTCAAGGCAATAACTTGTATTTATACACAAAGATCAAACCAAAGGCAAAAGTACATGGTTTTACATTTCTACTTCAAGTTTTAAAAAAATGCAATTCATCTGTTTTACATTTGAAGTTACTTCTTCTTTAGGAAGTAAAACAAGAGCTTCAGGAGCTCTCATAATACTTCATTGTTGTTCAGTGTTTCAAACCTTCACCAAATGACCTGTCTTTGAAGTGGAGATATCTGTAAATGTTTATTCTTTCAGTCCTGGGAAGCATCAAAGTAGAGAAAAATGAAAATGATATAAAACCATGTTTGTGTATTTTATTATCAATTCTGCCTGATAAAGTCCTGTTTTTTTTTTGCTCATGGTGTGTAGTGAACTGTAGTAAACATACATGGTCCTACTACTTGTGTAGTATTTTAAAATAAATCCATCTCCATAAAGTTCTTTTTGCTTAAGCTTTGCAAATTTTTCATTAAAAAAAGTCACTGCAAAAATACACCAATAAAATCTACTGCTACTGACACCTCAACTTCAGGCTCTTACGGCACCAAACCCCCCCCATCAACTGTGGAACAGGACCAGCCCTTAGCTTGATTAATCTGATCTTTACCCTTCTGCACAGAATTATTCGATTTAAAGTCATAATTATGAGTTTTAAAAGTCATAATTCATCAGAATTTTTTTTTTTTTTTTGCTGGCCCCAGTGCTTTTCTGTATGTTTACAGTAGCTTTAGTGGAATACTGCTCAGAGATAAATTCTCTGTATTCAAAGGCAGCTGATGTAAAGGGCCATTTGAAAATACAAAATGCATTTCATTTATAACATGTGAGATCTTGATAGTGGTCCCAGACCCGGACCAAACGTCAATCCTAATGATTTTATATTTTTTGATAAATAAATTAAGAATTTTAAATTCCGGTGTGCACTGCTTACTACCCAGAATACGTGAATATTTGATATTGCAGCAGCACCAGGTCCTGTTACATATAGAGGTGTGCAAGAGACCTCCTTTGGTCATATATATATATATATATATATATATATATATAT
>CM044436.1:61007608-61098949 GCA_024363595.1 Xenopus borealis | reverse complement strand
AAGGAGAGGGACGCGCCGCCCGGAGCTCCAGGAACTGCTCCGGGCGGCGTTCGTGACACTAAGCACTTGTGAAATATTAGCACTTAGGAAATGTTAGAACTGGTGCCATGCCCCCAGACACAAGTGCCATCCCCAATACTGGGCCTGACTTTTTATGTAGCTGTTTGGAAAAAACAGAGCCTCATTGACTAATTAATCAATTAACCAGCTATCAAAGGGCTGAGTTTAACAGACACCAGAACCAAGTTTGGGGCTATAAAAATATCCCTTGTTCACTGAGGAGTGGACATAGATGTGAGTTTGAGATATTTATCAGAAGCTCTAAAGCAGAGTAGGCCTAATAGACAAACTTTTTTGGGTTTAACAGATACAAGTAATGATATAAGCAGAATTACCAGAATAAGCAGTTGCAATTAAATGGTGTCTATAGCAGTGTATGGATAAGCAGAATTACCAGAATAAGCAGTTGCAATAGAATGGGGTCTATAGCAGTGTATGGATAAGCAGAATTACCAGAATAAGCAGTTGCAATAGAATGGGTCTATAGCAGTGTATGGATAAGCAGAATTACCTGTAGGAATGAGAAGAGATAGGAGTTAGTTCCATGGAACTGCCTTGTGTAACTGACATTTCTAAGCACTTGTGAAATATTAGCACTTAGGAAATGTTAGCACTCGTGCCATGCCCCCAGACACGAGCCAGGCTACTTTTCGCTCTGGCAAGTGGTCATTACTCTGTAAATTCACTAAGATGCGAAGTTTACTGAACATTACATCTTTCATCAGAATTTACTTTGCCACCTCAGACCAGGCGAACTGAGAAAAAGAAGCTACATCTTCCTCAATCTGATGGCAGTGAAATCATATCCTGTATGCCGGAAATGCATTGCTGTAAAAAGAAATGCTGGCGACTGTTCCTTTTTTAAAGGAGAAGTCTACCCATCCTGCGCTAAACCCCTCCCCCCGGGCAAATGCCCCTAAGTTGCTACTTACCCTCTCAGTGCAGGTCCTGACCATGGAGTTTGCAGGCGCCTTCTTCTCCCCAGCCGTCTTCTTCCTGGATTCTTTGTCGCTTGGCGGCACATGCGCAGCAGGAGCATTTACCGGTTCAGCTATACTGCGCATGTGCTGAAAGTTTTTCAATTGATATTATTATTAACATTTATTAACATGTATTTCTATAGCTATACTAATATACTATATGTCTTCATTGGTACAATCAAAAGGAAGTTCAAATGATTATTCTGCTGAAACAACATCTTTCTAAAAACTGGATAGACACACACAGTCCAGTGGCACCAAGAGTTAAGCATTCTGATGTTATTAAAGGAGGATAAATATCAGTTTTAAATTGCCAGCACTCCTTTCCTAAATCAAACCTTTTTATTTACAAAGTATTTTAGATACTATATGTTACTATAGATTGTTCTTTTTGGTGTGAATTGTTTTTCTCTATATGACTTAAATTACTTTCCCCCCTATGTTTTTTACAAAATTTCCTGAGTTTTAGATTTGTTTTTTGGCTGGGTTTATTAAATTTGCTGACATTGATTCATTCATGGCATTATTTTCTAAAGCCTTCTCTCTCCTGAAGCATTTCTAATCAAAGAAATACACAAGCCATTCATAAAGGCTACCGTTATTGCTACGAGAACATCTCCTTTACTACAGTAGAACCCCCATTTTCAGGGGACCAGAAAAAAATGGTGTAAAATGAGGGAAAACTTAAAATCAGGGAAATGTATTATGCATAATATATAGGTGGGACCACAAAACAACAATGTAAAATGAGGGAAAACTTAAAATCAGGGGATGTAAAATGGGGGTTCTACTGTATATCTTTTATTTAATGAAATAATGCTGCAATATAGAAAGCACATGCAGCATATGGTTTAATAAGTTGGGTGTTCATTATAATGGCCAACTAGAATAAATGCAACCCAAGCTGAACAAAATATAAGAGATAAGTGGTATGCTCTGACTGAGAAGCCTTAGGCTACAAGTTCTTAGTACATTCATTAAACAACCCCCTTCCCTATGCCAACCTTAAATTAATGGGAAAGTGTAGATCTTTTGCCTTCCCCTGTATGTGGTAGGTCATGGATGCTGTAAGATTACAAAAGAAACACTTCCATGTGTCATCGCTCTTGACAGCAGTATCCTGAACTGTTTGGCATGCACACTCGCTGGAAGCAATGAAAGATCCTTTATAACACTGGCCAACATTTCAAGAGTTTCACAGCTTGACAATCCCGCATCAGCCAAAAAGAAAATGTAAAATGGCCAAAAGACATTTTAAACATAAAATCATCTAAAAAAAAAAAAACCTGACACTCATTGAAATACTAAAAAATACAGTCAATATAGTATATTCATAGTATGTTACATCAAATATTATATTACCCACTGGGAAGAGTACTTAAGGAATTTAATGTTAAACTGCATTTACTTATTTTAGCTATGTTCTCAAATTAACTCTCTGTGGAACAAATAATCTAGGTTTCAAAATACTGTCACATACATGTAAATGAATGTATTAATGGGTGTGCACTCATACAGATTCCATAGTAATCTGATACTGACACATTGTCATAGAAATTACATAGCAAAATGACCTAAAATCTTCCAATCTACAGCATTGTATCTCCCACACATCATTAGGTACCAATGTAAAACACCCTAAATTTGATTGCCAGGAGTTTGATGCCCAATATGTATTGGATTACCTAAGTATGTGGCAGATATGGGCCCCAAAATGTAAACACCACATTTGAGTTATCAGTTCTGTAATTCCATAAAACACATAAAAAATCAAAACATAATTACATAATTTTGAGGGGGGCAAAGGTAGGGAAAATTAAGTTCACTGCTAAAGGCAGTGGTTTTTATGACATCTCTGAAAATCATCTAAAAATATTGCAATTGGCCACATTTATCTTACCCAATTTCTTACATACAACTGGAAAACACCCTAAATATGGATGCCAAGGGTCTGTGTAACAGTTTGATGATCAATATGCATTGATATACCAAAGCAGCTGGCATGTGCGGACCCCAAATCAAAATAGTGTATATGAATTTTCTCCGCTGTCGATTCACCTTGTGTGAACATAGACCCTGGACTGAATATTATGTGCCCAAGACCCTCTAACTGCAGAAAGACTCCCAAAAACCATATATTTTTGTAAAGTACACATTCTGACAAATTCAAAATTGCAAAAAAAAAATGTTGTCCTCCAAATGATCAAAGTGCAAATGATGATAAAAAACAACAATGCAAACAACAATGCAAGCATAAAATCATAAAAATCAAAAACAGTTAGGCAAATAAATGAAATAACAAAATAACTGATCCGGCAGCGTGGTTAGTGGTCAGAATGCTTGATCCAATAGTCATGTGATTTTTTCAGTAAGAGTTTCATTGTACTTGTACACAAGTGACAATACTGCACAATCCTTTTTTCCAACAGAGGTGTTTCCAAATACTGATGTGGGTTGTTAAATTTGTTTCCATTGAAAAAATTTTCAATGAAATAATTTTATTACATTTCACATTTCAATAATGATTGTATTTTGATGTTTCTCAAGCTAACATCATTTTATCATTCATGCAGTGAGTCTCAGACTAATTTCTCTTGACTAATTAGCTATTCAGTATGAGGCATCTATATGGAATGGCCAATTGCCAATACTGTGTAGCAAGAATACATATCATACTGAAGAAGCACATTAATAAAAAAGTTTTAAGTAAGTTATAAGGAAAAATAATATAACATGCACTCACATTGCATTGAATAGGTAATACATCTATTTGACACAGAGACCTATGTCAAAACGATTCCTTAAATATTCACTGCAATTTGAATACATATTATTGCTACAACAGTTCCTCCTAAGCACAAGACTAGTGATGGGCGAATCTACCCAGTTTCGCGTCGCCAAAAAAAATTTGCGAATTTCCAGCGAAATTCGCGAATTGGCAAAAAAATTCACGAAACGAGTCGCGGCACGTTTTTGACACGTCGCAACTGTTTTTTTGGTGAATTTTTGCCAGCCAAATTTTCGCTGGCGTTTCGCGAAATCGGCGAATCACGGGAATTCGCTGCGAATTCGCCCCTGGCAAATAAATTCACCCATCACCACACACACAAGGCTACAAGGGCATGTTGATACTGAATGGAATGTCTGCACTCAGGCGCCACTATGAGCTCCAATGTTGTACATACAGCAGATTATCATTTGTGATGGGCGAATTAATACGCCTGCTGCAAATTCGTGGTGAATTCCCGTGGTTTGCAAAACGCCAGTGAAAATTCGCATGGCAAAAATTCACTGGTGTCTCATTTTGGAAGCGGGCTTCCGTTTTTTTTTTTTCAATGCCAGCAATGGACGCCCACGTTCAAAACAAGATGCAGTAGCATTTTGAAAATTTTTCGCCCATCACTAATTATCATTCAAAACAAGTTCAGCATGCTACATGAGTTGTGATTGACGCTGCACCTATGATTCCTGAGTAAATAATATGTGCAACGTGACACCAAAATCTGTGGAGTCTAGATAATTTTCTGCTTTTCAGTGAGATTCCTTCCCAAATTTGTAATCAAATTTATTAATTTGCCCAGGGGTAGTATTGCATAGCAATAAAACTACTGACCAGAAAATTATTTCTGCTAATTAATTGCTAAAGGCGATTAAACCTGTATCAGATTTTACAGGTTATATTATATTTTTCCATTTACCTTTTAGATATTATAACACGTAAATCTGTACCATGAAAATATTTTCAGAGAAGGTTTGATTGCAATACACTGGAAACAACAAGCCTTTACTTCAACATAGTTACCCTCAGCACACACATCAGACAAAAGTGCTAGTTAAGTTGGGTTGAAAAAGTCCATCAAGCTCAACCCCTCCATATGTGTACATATATACACATACTTATATGGACCATCTATGAACTCACATATATATATATATATATATATATATATATATATATATAACATCACCCAGCAGGGAGTTCGACAACCTCACTGTAATTATGACAGCCTATGGGAGAGAAAATGCCTAACTGGATAAACTAGCAGTTAGGCAGGTTAAAAAAAGTGAAAAGGTTGAACTTGACGTATGTCTTTTTTCCACCTAACTTACTATGTTACTATGTAATTGGCACATTGATTAATGGACAAAGGAGCTTCTAGGTAGATTGTTCTGCACACCTGATTTGCCAATTGCTCAGAAAATTCCTAATATCCATGCTGGAAAGCTTATAGTCACAGGACCATTTGCATAGATCATTAACCAATGCAGTTGTCACACAAACAATGATATCTTCATGGCAGCAGGGTGACCATAGGCATAGAAGACACAGATGCATGCTGCATAAATGTAATAGCTAATTAGCTGTATACATATTCGGTTTGGGGCAAGTTCTTATCCATGCAGCTGTCTCTGGCCTCAGGCTTGACTTTAATACTAATGGCCTATACACATAGAAGTCCTACATGACACACAAGTTGGCAGTAGTAGAGAGGGTGGCAATACTCTCCATTAAACTGCCCTGTATTCTGAAACATGAAATTTAGGATGATACAATAGCTGAAATATCTACTTTATACATATGTTAAATTAACAGAACTCTAAATAAATATGCATTTAAATCTATATCCTTGTTTGCATGGGTGTGCAGGTCAAACACTTGAATACCTTGCTGAGAAATGCTTGACAGCTTGACCGATGACCGACAATGATAGATTGTTTTGTTCTCCATTTATAAACAGACCCCAGTATGTGTATCAAATTTAGCAATTCCAATAAAACCATGCTCAGAACATGTTCTGTTTATTCATTCCAGACACAATATTAAGCATTAATTCGTATTGTACATTCTAAGTTATTTTCATAGTTCAGTAACAATTTGTTATATGCATATCCCCAAAGCTTAAACATATTTTACGTTTGCAGCACGTATAAATAGTTCATATATCATGTAGAGTAAAGTAACTGTCATTATGCTGCTTCATCAATTGCAAAACATATTTTCCTTTCTGATTCCAGGGACAAAAAAGCTTTTTAACAGCCTACATTTTTTCAGTGATCTCAGTTCTTAAAGGTTATAGCGTTACAGTCTTGATACCCCATGTTAAGGATTTTCTTTTTCTCAGTAACTGTTTCCATGGCTGCAGTTTTACACCTCAGACTGTAAAGATAGCTGCTGTATGCCGTATCCTGCCTAAAAGAGCAAAATTAGGAGGAACTGATACTGAGATAATTTAACAGTCTATTTGCTAGTATGGAGTGAAAATCTCTTATAGATGCTACACATACGGTACAGCAAAGGATATATAAAGGTATTTTAAATGTTAAAAGGCATAATTAAATTGTCATAAAAATTAAATGACCAATTCAATTGCCAAGAACACGTATTATTATTATTATTATTATTTTGATATGCTTCAAAAGTAAAACAACATGAAATATTGGGTAAGGGCTGGTGTACTATGCATGGAACATGAGCAGTAGATCTACCCTCTGACAATAAAAAAACACCCTAATATATGTCTCATATCCACATCTGTTTTTGCACAAGGGGTTGACTGCAGTCAAACTACAAGCTACAAAAAAAGTACAATAGGTTTTGTATATTACTATGCAATATATCTGGAACACAGGCTTTTCTATATATATGAGTAATTATGAGTGAATCTGTCCCATTTGCTTTGTTGGAAATTTAGTGAAACTATTAAAATTTGCAAAATACATTGAAATCAATAGGTTCTGCACATCTATGCCTGATAAAACAATGTGTTCATCATTTAGGGGGTTATTTATTAAAACCAGAAATTTACTCACTATTTTCTGAAAACCGTTCCGACCAAACCTGCATGGACTTTTCCTATTATTTATTAATACATGTTCACGAAAATGTATTGCGCTGGAAAAGATTTGATAATATAGTTTAAATATCTGAATCTTACGATTTTTTTGGATTGTTGCAGAAAACTGAGTTTTTCGGTTTTGATGCCTGAAACCACAAAATCTTCGGAATATTGGACAGCGCAGATCAGGATATCTTCAAAATGTCAATGGGACATCTGCCATTGACTTCTACATGAACTTGGTAGGTCTGAGTTGGAGCACTTTTTTATTCAGACTTTAAACACCATCAGGGTTTAATAAATCTCAAAACATTTTAGTTTCTTTTCTATGAAAAAGAGTTTTTTTTTTAAATTAACTTTAATAAATAACCTCCTAAATGCGTTTTTTTCTGTACCAGGGAGAATCATGCCTTAAAGCCACTAAAACACTTAAATAGAAGAGAAAACACAGAATGGTTTTATAATTTACCACGTAAAAGGCAGCCTAAAAAAGGAAATCCATAATAAATAATAATAATTTCTTGTTTAAATACCATATAGTAATGCCATAAATCCAGAACATTTTCAATAAGGGGTTTTTAGATAATAGATTCCATAATTGTTTATATTTGTAGAGTTTTACAAAGCTAAGGCAATTTTATGTTTAATACTGTAATCTCTAATTGGGGTATACAGTAATTCAAAATCCTCCATAAACAATGAAACATGTTGCCAGTTAGTGCCCTCATAAAACAGAATGGAAATAAAAGGAGTGTAAAAAATTGCACTCATTTGCATATGCATAAACAGATTGCTTGGCACAGATTTTTTGCAAATAACTGTGTTTTTTCCATTGAAATGTATGTCACTATACTTTTCCTTTATTTTCCAAAATACTGAGCAGATTGGAATTTAATGCTTGGAAATGTGAAGGTGACTTATGAACTGATGCAAAAATTAAAATTTTGTACAATAACCCTTTCCTGAATGGGAAAACATTGGAAAAAAGTATTCTGCAGAATGCATCTTCTGAGTTCCCCAAAATGTTACCTATTTGGTTTTGGAAGCACAACCCTCTTTATTAAGAATAAGACTGCAATTTGACATAGGTCCAAGAAGATCAGTGAAATCAGTGTTGAAATACTGTTTTAAATTATTCAAAACAGTGTTTGAGTGGACATGATACTGTGGTGTTTATACAAATGACCTGCGGGTGTCACTGTGCATACACGGGACTTTCTGTACAGCTTGAAAGTAAAAGTAAGAGTTACTGCAGTTATGTAATGGCTGCATGAACCTGCTAATAAATGACTGTTATACTCTCCTCATCCTCAGCTACCAAACACAACAAATGGTGACAAGGATTTCTTTTCTACCTCTGCAGCAGTCTGCACCTTTTCTACCAAACCCTGGTGAGCCTACCATACCTTTTACTGCTTGGATCCATATGTTTGATAATTACATTATTGCTGCTGACCAAGGGGAGGTTTCTGCTGCAAGAAAGCGTGCTTTATTTATTCACTAACTCCTTAGGTATATTCCAGAAACAAATTTTGAAGTTAAAAAAACATATTTATTAATCAAACATTAAAAAGGCATACAGACCAATTTGTTGTTCCGCAGAACAACAAATTGGTCTGTGTGCCTTTTTAATGTTTGATTAATAAATATGTTTTTTTAACTTCAAAATTTGTTTCTGGAATATACCTAAGGAGTTAATGATTTGTGCCTCTGGAACTGGGGGCTATATTCCATTTAAACATGGCCCATTGATTGCAGCATGGTGGCACTACTATAACTCTTATTTATTCACTGCCTGGGGGAAGAGGGACAGCGTATAGAAAGTTACGAAACTGATCTTACGACTATAAAGAACTTTTTCATGCCAAGAGTAAATGTGGTTGTTAAAAGATATAAATTTCGCCGACAATGTAATGGTGAATCCACAGAACATTTTGTAGCAGCTTTGAGAGAGCTGGTTGTTACCTGTGAGTTTGGGAATCTAACAGATGAAATGCTAAGAGACCAAATAGTGGAAAAAACAAACTTACCACACATTAGAGAGAGACTGCTCCTAGAGCAAGATTTAACCCTTGCAAAGGCTATTACAGTTGCTAGCCAAATTGAAACAGCTGTGGCAGAGGCTAAAACTCTCAGTCAGGGAACAGATTGTGAATTCAAAACTGTGGCCTAATAATGCGCAGTCACAGGAACAAAAACTGTGCTAAGGAAAGGGATTCACAGCAAAATCATGCAGCAAATACAAATAAAAAATACTGCTTTCGCTGTGGTTCAACACAACACCTTGCAAACTATGCTAAATGTCCTGCAAAAGCTATGTAGTGCAGCAAATGTTTAAAGTCAGGTCACTTTTCTACGGTCTGCCGTAGTTCTAATAAAGATGTTCATGAACTCACTACTACAAATGTTACAGTATTCAGTGTGCATAAAGCTGGTATATTAATTCCAGACAAGTTTATATGCACTGTCAATGTCAATACTGCTTCTGCTGACAAGGGATACTCCATTAACCTAATGGTTATTTTCTTGAAATACTTTGCAAAAGATACGCTTGGTGCACCTGCCCTGAAACTGGTCAGTTACTTAAATGATCCAATCCCTGTGCTTGGATGCTTGCCAGTGACTGTACAATTTGAATCAAATACTGAAAAATGTGACTTTTATATTGTTAATAAAGGTACTGCTATACTTGGAAGGGATCTCTTTGCTGCATTAGACCTACAATTAGTTGATGGTCTCATTACTACAGCACCAGTGCCACCACAAAGCAACACTTCCTTGGGATATGCAAAGAACTTTGTACACAAAGTTAAGTTAAGATCAGATGTAAAATCACTACATAGCTACAGAGCAACATGCCATGTAACAACCCAAGCATCTCCAGCTGAATTATTACATGGCAGACAGATGCACACTAGGTTACATGTTGGAGACATCAAACTTCCACCAAATACTGTTCCTGCAAAATTGTCTACTGCTGACATTGTCAAACGTCAACGAGCCAAATGCAGGGCTTGTGCTGATGGAAGGCGTGGTGCAAGAGAGGTGCTCTTTCAGCCTGGATCTTTAGTCAGAATTAAGAAACCAGGAATACTGAAACAAGGACAATCTAAATTTAATACACCACTTGAGACGCTAGTGAGGACCATACACATATGAACTGTCTATTGGATGCATATGGAATGCAAGTCATCTTGCTCCTGCTAGATATGACTTTGGAGAAGTTCCATTTGAGGAAAGGCAATTTCCTACTCATGATGCCAACTGCAATAGACCAGAAGAAAGAGAATCAGAAAACTACCTGCATGGACTCAGGACTATGTGATGTGAATAATGTACTGTATATTATTGCTTTAAGATGCATTGTTGTTGGTTATTATATTTGCACAAATGCTTTCCTACTATAGGGGTAATATGTGATGTTTATACAAATGGCCTGCGGGTGTCACTGTGCATACACAGGACTATCTGTACAGCTTGTAAAAGTAAAAGTAAGAGTTATTGCTGTTATGTAATGGCTGCATGAACCTGCTAATAAAGCACTGTTATACTCACCTCATCCTCGGCTACCAAACACAACAGATACCTTCCATGCTATCAGCAAAAGCCCATGTTTTCTTACAGGTGATTACCTGCCAGAAAAAGCAGAATATGTTACAGTTGTCCAGCAAAACCAAAAAACTAAAAGGGCTTTATCATACAAATGCTGTAAATTTAAAAATAATATGCCATTACCCTGTTCTTAATACAACTGTTAACTTCAGAAGTTGTAACATAAATTAAATCAGACAAACAGATGTGATGTACAGTATAAATGTATATAATATATTTTTACATTTTGATGTTAACTATGGTAACACCATTTTGGTACCTGTAACTTTTAATAAATTAAATACTAATATTTTTAAATGTTAATGAAATATTGTCAGCAGCATTGTTCAGTTATACAACTGGAAGAAGGTATGTTTAATGTCAACTGAAAGACAAGAAGCAACTATATATAACTATATATAAACCATAAACAATATTTTGTGGACTTTTTGTCAAATAAATAAGTAAATAAAAAAAGTATTGGAGAAATTATTGCTTTTTCGTGTATTACATGTATCTTGTGTTTGATTTAAACATACACTTCTAGGTAATTCAGTAGCACTGCAAAATATGTGTAGACTGCATATTTTATATTTCAGTTTTACTAAATGTAATCTACTCTGAATCCACAGAATGAAAAAACATGGATTTTTATTACACATTTTATAGTGCACATGATAGCAATATTAAAGACCTTGTCTCATACCCAGACATGATATCAGCACTTCAGGGGTCAGATTTACCAACATATCAGCACTTCAGGGGTCAGACTAACCAACGTTACACCCCACAGGGACTTCGCCGATTTACAGGCGCAGGCGTCACTACACTAGCAAAAGAGATAGACACTAGTGTTGATTCACACTCTATTGCCAGGAGACTTTTTGCTCTGGTGAATGGAATCCGCAAATTCACTAAAATGCAGCTTTTACTGAACGTTACCTCTTTCACCAGACTTACCATCGCCATCTCAGACCAGGCAAAGTGCATTGGAGTTCATATAACTTCCTTAATCTTCAGTACTTACATCATATTGGAATTCATCTGGTGACTTTTCCTTTTTTCAGGGTGATGGGCTGCAAAAGTAATAAAAAAAAATTGTAACTGATTTCCCCCATACATTTTCTAATATTTGGAACATTGGTTTACAGTGGGCTCATGTGTAGGGCATTAAACAGCTCTATTGACTTTATTAAGGTTCCCTAGACATGTTACTTATCAGTGTAAATGTAATTAGATGCAACAAGTAACTTAAAGAGGTGCATTCAACTTTAGATTTTGCGTCATATGCAAATTAGCCTGTTCACAAGACCACTAACGAATTTGAGCTAGGCAGAATTGAAAGCTAGCGCATCTTCACTTTGATTTGCTCATATTGCCAAAGTAACACTATTGAAAAGTATCCATCGGCCAGGACGAAACTTCACATTTTAGTAAATTAGCGTTGTCCAAGCAAATTTTTTGCGATGGCTGCAAAGTTGTCCCTGGTGAATATTTGGCACTTAGTAAATTTACCCCATGAATCGAACTTCGATCATTTCACATGAATTTCGTAAATTGGCCCCTTAATAGCTCTTTTTTTACAAATAGGTTTTACTATTCTTTTTATAGTTTGAGATGTACATGAAGTGGGTGTGTTTCCTCAGCCCTAATTGTTTCCTGATTCATTTTCCTAAGGGAAGGTTTTTTCATATTTACAAGTAAAATCACATATTTGTTTGTAGTGCATTGTGTTATAGTGTTAACCATCCAAGGGCATTAAAGACATGAAGATGTCAAACAAACTTTCTGTGTATGGTCTACTACAATATGATCATCACATTAAATATAGATGAATAACATTGCACTTGGGTAAACCGAAAAATGTGTTTTCAGATATAAATTAATGTTGGTTTAAAAATGCATGTCAAAGTAAATACATTAATTTCAATTTCTAGAATTCAATTTCTAGAATAATGCATTAAATATTTACATTATAATTATTAATAGATGGAAGGTGGCTTTGTTTTGGTTAATATGGTAAACATTAAGGGCGTTATTTACTTAACTCTAAATGCCAAAATTCAGAAAAATTTGTGATATTTTTATAAAATAGGATTTTTCAAAATGTATTAAACCCAGAGGATACAATAGTACAAATATTAAAATTCAACATCTCAGACCTGCCGAGGTTGCATATAAGTCAATGGGAGAAGTCCTATTATTTCATTACCTTCTACAAGTTATATTTGTATTTCTGTAACTTTCTAATTTGTTGCCCATAAACTTTTTTCAGTGATCTAACAGTATATATAATGTGCCTTTTCAGCTTTCATTTGTATTTTGCCTGATGAATGGGCCTGTGTGCAATTGTTACTTATTCAGTTAGCCAATAAAAGGTATCGCCAAACTTTACACTTTCTGCAAGATATGTATGATAAATTCCTAGTGAGTGGTTACCCTGTAAAAGTAAGGAGTAAAAGGAGGGGTACAAGAAACAGAGATAGGGACCCACAGGATACAGTAGGACATGGTTTAGAAGTAGACACTTCAGATGCCAAAGTGGAAGATGAGCTACTAGAGCCACCTGGTAAATCTGCTGAGCTTTGTAAGTGGCCATAGGTATAGCAATGCCCACATCTTCAGAAAAAATGAAAATAATATATATAATAATAGATAAGTACAACCAAGGAGCCACTTAGGCCAACAGGTAATGTTAAAAATATTATTTATTAACAGAGCATTCTCATTATTTATATATAAAAAAGTTTATAATCACCCTTAGGACAGGGGATAAGGGCTTTGATGACGAATTACTGAATGAAGCACAAGATTCAGGGCATCAAGGAAGGATGCCTAAACCCCACCATTCTTCACCAATATAGAGCTGACTATGGCAGTTCTGCCACAGGTCTCTTGCTCAAAAACATTAATTAGAAGCCTGCAGCTATTTGCACACACCTGAATGCACCCATATATTATTGAATTGTCATGAGAAATGTCATGAGAAATAGTAGAATCATTGCTTAGTCTGCTTTGCAGATCTACAATTTTTATCAGCAAGAAAATGATATGCATTTTTAGAACTCATTATTAATCAGAGCCTCATTATGAAAAATACAAAAAACAATCATATAGTCCCTTTACTGGCATTGCAAAATGCAAATCATTTCGAAAAATACCCAGATAATAATAAGGCACAAAGGTGGAACCTTAATATAAACAACATGAGTGCAATGCAGTTCAGACAAAGCAGAATATCCTATCATGGCAATCTGAGGCAAAGGTAATTGGATGCGCCAGTGGCTTTGAGAATAAAAATGCTAATTTTCTCACTTCAAAGACAGCCTTCAAGTTTAATTATAGTGTGGTTTGGGTTAAACATCATCCTAGATATTTTTGTGCTTTTATACATTGTATGAAAATATGTAACATTATGAGGTGAGGCTGGATCCTAACCATTGTACCATAAACAGTTAGACCCCAACTATCCTAAAAATGCATGGACAAGATGCACATGCAGGAGAAAGAAAGGATGCAAAAGCAGGGGACCTTTTTACCCATAAAGAGGATCACCACACCAGAGGCCAACCCTTCAGACCAGAAGAAAAGGACTTTCATTTGAAGCAGCATAGGTGTTTTTCACAGTGAGGGCAGTGAGGTTGTGGAATGCCCTGCTATATGTTATTGTGATGTCTGATTCTGTTAATGCTTTTTATAGTGGCTTGGACAATTTCTTGGACAAGCATAATATCCAAGTCTATTGCAATAGGGGCAGATGTACTATTGGTCAATTTCGAATGAAAAAAAAATTCAAAATTTGACCAGGGAATAGTGGGGGAATAGTGGTGAATTAAAAAAATTCGAATTCAAATTCGAAGTTTTTAGCTCAATTCGATCAATCGAACAAACGATCAAATAGGGAAATCGAATATTCGAACAATTTTTAAGCGATCGATCGAATTTTTCTTATTCGATCTTAGGCAATGATCTCCATTTCGGTAGGTTTAATCTTGCGAAGTAGGTGATCGAATTTAAATTTAAAGGGGAAGTATTCGACCATCGAATTTTCGAATATTCGAATAAAATTAAATTCGAACATTCGAATCATTCGAATTCGAATATTCGATGGTCATATTTGGTCGAATTTGTCTAATTTCCATATTCGAAATTCGAATTCAAATCTTTTTGAAAATTCGATCGAATATTCTAATACCTCATGTGAATTTATGGGAATTTAGTAAATCTGCCCCTTAGTGTAGATATGGGTTTATATATATATAGTTTATGTGAGCTTTATAGAGGAAATCAGTGTCAGTGAATGTATGTATGCTAGGTTTCATTTGGCCAGGTTGTACTTGATGGACTTTTGTCTTTTTAAACCCGATTTTATTATTTAAATATGTAAGGACTGCTGCTTTGCTCAAATAAATTCTGCCTAGCCCTTCTAGAACTGCAATCTGTAGTCTGCATTTTGCCAGATGAAATATTTTATACAAGGTACATATCAGAGCCCTAAAAATGTATGGTGTCTCCGTGTTTAAATACATTTCCACTGAAAAACGTTTTGCATAAAAAGGAAAGCCTTGGAGCCCCATAAAGGGGCTGCATGACAAGGTCTGAATGACCAGCAGCCTTACACTGCACTAGATTACACTGGTTTATATTTAAAGATTGGCAGAATCAGATGCAGCTTGGATTGGGTGAGAAGCAATGAGTTAAGTCAAGGGAAAACCAGGCTGGAGGTGGAGAAAGAGAGGGATGTGATGCCAGGGAAAGAAGCAGTTCACTTCCTTTTCTCCTGAGCAAGTAGAAACATGTAAATGTAATTTTTCTTCATGTTCTCATATTATCTATTAATAACTAAATGTGGATGTTTTCCAGCATGCACTGTTATATTGTGGTGTTGGTACAGTATAAACATGAGTGTCTGCATGGTATCATTCTTTCACGATGGGCAACCAACACCAGAACCAAGAACCTTGGTCTCGGCTCCTGCTTCACCAGTAGTGTGACCGCCTTTGGCTTCGGGAGGAGCCCTCATCTACTCAGATGCCACCTGGACTTAAACGAGAGGTGCAAGGCAGGAGTTCTGGCCAGCAATGGGGCACGACTGTAATAGAAAAGTCTTTGGACAGAAGGTTGCGGTACAAGGCATAAAACAAATTCGTAGTCAAATCAGGCTGAGTCGAGGCAGGCAGAGAACAAACATGATCAGGCAGGCAAAGGGTCAAACCAGGAAGTCAACCAGAGGGTTAAACAGAATCAGAGTCAGTAAACAGGCAGTAGTCAGGATACAGAAGGTGGAATCATCAAAAACCAGGCAGGGGTCACAACAGGAATCAAACAGACACAGATAGCAAGTTAACAGGCACCAGGAACAAAACCTATCACGGGCAAATGAAATAGGAGATGTCCCTTTAAATGATAAAAATTTCGCGCCATTGCGTGCTGACGTTAGCAAGTGCGCCTATATAAGGAGGAAGTGCTAAGCACCGCACGCACTTAGGAACTGGCTGAGGAGGAAGCGGCACGTGGCGGGCGTCCCTGCTGAGAGAGGAGCCGGTGTCCCTGCCGACCCCCCTCCACTAGACCACCAGGGTGAGTTGTCACATATTCTTGTTGAATGAGTATCAAATGATTGATCCAGGGAATGTTTCTGGGGTCAGGGTGGAATTTTTTCCCTCTTGAGGCATAATTGGCACTGACTTCAGGCTGGGTTTTTTGCCTTCCTCTGGATCAAAACATTGGACATACTGTATGACAATGTATTTTACATTTTATTTGTCATAGCAGCCATAGGACCTTGTATAAGTACAAGTACATATAAAAGAGGGAGAAATGAGGTTCTCTCCTTTGAGGGAACCGTGGGTTGGTTGATTGATAGAGACACAACTACTGCTTGAGCTAGGTAACAGCCTGCTTGGATTTCCTATAACTGAGGCAAACATCAACATCAAGTGCAAACTCAGGACTGACAGCAGAACTGCTAAACTTCTCTCATGGTGCTAAATGCCCTCCTGCTAGTAGCAGATTTTGGGGACATCCTCTCTGCAGGTAGAGGCAGCCTAAAACTCAGTGATGGATATAATGACAAAGTGCTAATCTCAGTCTTCATTGAGGAATGGCAGAGCATAGTAGCAATCTCTTATGGAATTCTGGCTTGAAATATTGCCTTGGGGTGAGTCTGGCAAGGTCCTATTTATTTGATAAAATGTGAATAAAAGCTGTGGCCATTTTACACCATTTCTGGCTCCTATTGTTTCATTAAGGTATATAACAATGGGTTCAGTGGGATGGCTGAAAGTCAAGGGTCAATTGACTGAGACAAACGGCTTTTTCTTTTCTCTGTTTGGGGTAAACTAGTTGACATATTTAGTGGTTGCTAATGGTACATTCTCATCTTCGAGTAAGGTTCTTAGTGGGGTCCCTCAGGGCTCGGTATTGGGTCCACTTTTATTTAACTTGTTCATTAATGACTATGGGGAGGGTGTTGTAAGTAATGTATCAGTGTTTGCAGATGACACAAAACTATCCAGCCTAATCAATTCCATCCAGGATGTGGCAACTAAGTGGCAAATGAGATTCAATATTGATAAATGTAAAGTTATGCACCTGGGATGTAAAGATATTCAAGCCACTTATACCCTTAATGGGACTGCACTAGGCAAATCCATTATGGAAAAGGACCTTGGAGTATTGGGGTAACCAATCCACCAGCCCAGTTTTAAGCAACTGCTTGTCCATTAGCACAAGGCGAGAAAGCGTGAAAACAGCACTGTTTCAATTTTACACATTTGTACCCTTACAAACCAACCAACCCGATCTTAAAGCCCATGGGGTATGGAAATGGACTACAAGAATATTACTTTATGCTCTTTAAAGCAAATTCTCTAGAATATCCCCACATAAGGACTAATTTTTTTTAAGTGCTCCTGCCCTATGAGTTTACATTTTTGATATTCAAAATACAGTTTTGATTAACCCTAGCCATTGGTTCCCACCAAGTAGTGTTTGCATCTCTGACTCTCCACAACTAGAATTCTATTCAGTGGATCAGATATGCATTCAATTAAAATTGCTGACTGGTACAACGTGAAAAAAAATATTTTGCCTGCTTTGCATTGAATTGAATAGTACCAATTATAGCAAAGTCACTTCCTTGAAGGCATGCTGTTATTATTTTTAGTGCTATACATACATAAAAAAAAAAAGTCAGCACAGGCATTGCAAAATGCTGAGGAATACTTTCACACTGAGATTAAAAAAAAAATCCTGTCTGCACTTAGTGGCAGCTACTTAATTTCATTACATAATTGAATGCTGCAGCCATCACATAAATAATCATGCAAAATGCCTTCTTATGCATGGGTTTTACTGAGCTTTACGATGTATATCTTGTGAGGTAAGATGCTTCTTTTATGTGTTAATGTAAACTGTACTCAGAATGATCAGCTCACAGAATAGCACAATGTTCTTTCCCTTTCTTTGCTTAATCCAGCTGGGACATGTGTGAAAAAGTAATATAGTCATGTGGTTGTTCTGAATAATTAAATAAGCAGGATCTGCTCTTGCTAAGATACTGCTTCATATCTTTATACTGGGAGCTGTCTGAGTGAGAGGTGACGTCACAGTGGGTGTTACCAATGGTTGGTGTGGAAGGTGATGTTAGGATCTTGCTTGTTACTGTGTAGAGCAGCAGCTTTGCTGCTGGGAAGAGCTTTGTTGGTGTTTGGGAGCTGCTAGGGGGAAAGCATCATCAATCCTGTATTGCACCATTCCAACTAAGTTGCTGTGAGAGCAGAAAGTGTGTCCTCTCATTAAGTCACAGCATGGGGGCAGGAGGCTACTCCAAGGACTAATTGTCCAGAAGCCTTGCCAGAAGCAAAGATTCATCAAACTTAGAAAAGGGGCTATCTGAATGGCAAAATTCATCAGGCTAACAATTCACTTTTCACTCCTGCAATATACTTCTAATTAAAATGAACTGGATCATCCTCAAAGGGAGAAAAAATAATCTTAATGAAATGGTCAGTAGCAAAGAACAGATGATGGGAACTGTTCTAGGAAAAAAATATTAAGGCAAAACAAAAGTCTATATTCCTGGCACACTGAAGCTCTAGTTAACTGTTGTTTGCAATATAAAGAAGAGGGAAAAAAAGCATTCCAGGCATACAAATGCTGAAAAGGACCTGCTGGATCAGAAACAATGAAAGTATAAGAAGAGCCTGCTAAACGCGGAATTCAAAGTGCTGTGTGTTATGTGTAGACATTTGAACTTTAACGTGCATCTGATGGTAGTTTGCTCAGCTTCTGGATGGCAGGGATTATGCTCTCTGTGGCATGCTTGTACGCTACTACATTTACAAGGTAAGATCTGGGTTTTTTCTAATTACTTTCTAATTACTTATGATTTTATCCCAGATTTATGGATTTACTCCAGTGCCTTCTGAGCATGCTTCGGGGGGGGGGGGGGGGGGTATATATTGTTATCTTAAAATGGAAATCAAATCAGATATCAAGACCAAACTCATAAATGTAATGAACACTGCAGGGTTTGTAAGAGGTAAAATCTTTAAAGATCAATGCTAACTCATTGAGTAAGCTTGCCTGTCTTACTGGGGGAAAAAAATCAATGTATGCATTTTTTCTGATATAATAAAGTTTGATACATTGGTAATGGTATTATAACAGTATATTATTCTGCTTGAAGTTATTTGCTATGTAACTAGTACATTTTTTAAACTACTCATCACTTTAGATGCAGCAAGATATTTTAGCTACTGATTTTATTGACCAGTTATTGGAAATAGTTTATAAATAATATGGGGCACATAATATAAGTTCAAGTGATAGAAATATGCCTGTAGCGAATATGACTGAATGTAACTAAAATATGTTATGAAAGATAACAGTCTGAAAATTAGAAATGTAAACACAGATACATAAATTAAATTCATTACGCTCTGGTGTCCTTAAACCAACTGCAAAGGAATATTCTGGGACTGCTCCTGCTCTTGGTTTCTCCTGACCCTTGCATACATCATGCTGAGCAGTGTCTGAGAAGCAGCAGAAAGCTATCACAGGTATATTCACAAATGAAACTGCAACTGAAAGAAGCAAAGGCATTTAATTCCTAGAAGGAGAGCAACGTTGTCTCCAAATTCTCAAAAGGGAATTCATGAATAGACCAAGTATGAGAATAAGTGAATTCTATAAATTGACAATCCCTGACAGGGGAACAAGTGGCTACAATTGCAAATGCTCATTACCTTTAACTTTCTGTAAAAGCTAATTGCACTGATGTAAGAGGTGGTGAGTCTGATACCATAATGAATTTATTAATTCGTGATTTGGTTGCATTTTGTGCCAGGAACAGTCATTAAACTCCATGAGCATTGTCATCATGCGCCTTTCTAAGATAGCAAACAGAGATCATTATATTATTCTGAGAATATAATATATTCAGTGTATTCAGAGTAATTATTTCTGCAATATCATGGTAAGTGAATTCAGCCTAATGCCTTCTTGAGACTATTATACTGACAGCCTCAGCAATCCCCTCCCCCCAAGATGTTAGAGTTTGCGTAAAGTATATAAAGATTTGAAGCACAGCAATACTGTATATGGAAATGCTCATATTGGTTGTGATAAATTATTTGTTGCTGAGCAGAATTTTTAGAAAATGACAGCTGGATATTTTCCCGTGAGTATACCATATTTTGTCTGTTATTGTTAATAGTAATAAACCAGCATAGTACAATTGTACTATGTACAATTAATGTGTATTTGTTCATTTTAACTATATCTATCAAATAGATAGACCAAGGCAATTACCATTAATAACAGTAATACCTTAAAAATGTTTGCATCATGCATATATTACTATTCAGTAATGTCATACTGACCAGTAATTAATTGTTTTTAAATGGCTTATTATATGGCGTAAAACAAGAAGTCCCATGTCTGAGCAACACTTTAATTTTTTAATTATACTTTAATTATTACAAGGAAGAACCAAAGTACCATTGGTCCATCATAATTTGTCTATTGGAAGCAATGCTTCTCCTTCTAATTTTAACAAAGCAAAGAAAACAATATGGCAGTAAATTATGCACTAGTTAAAGAATTACACTTTCCATGAATGAAAGACTACTTTCAGGTACAGTACAATTTCACATCAGGTAGAATGCTTTTCCATGCAATTGTACCAAATCTAAAACCAATTCTGAACACTGGCTAAAACTATAGAGGTTCCTTCTGCAGGATAATAGATCAAACATGATGTTTTGCATTTTTATAGCTACATAAAGGAATATGTTGTGTTTAGGGCAACAGTAACAAGCTTAATGATTGTGAATAAAGCCTATAGTTAAGTCCTATAGTTAAGTCCCAACTGGTCCTTACTGTTGGACTAATATTAGTAATGCATCTGAATAGGTGATTCAAAACCAGAGGAACAATTTTGCACTGGTACAAACTGTGAACCAATCAGCAATTATTTTTTTTAAGTTACGTTCCTTAGACCATGTTTTACCATCTCCAGTATAAATATCATGGTCTAAAATGGGAAAATTAAATGGGAGGTTACTTCACTGAAACTGGAATACCATGTTTATAGAAACAAATAAAGAAAATGAACTGTTCAACCTGACATGCATAGAGTATTAATAAGAAATCTAAAAATTAAGGATTTTTTTTCCATACCAGTTGTTATTCAGTAGTGATGTGCTGCTTCAGTACAGTTAAAGTAGGAGTAAACAGATGTCATAAAATACTGTGCATAAGCTGCAATAGATTGGGAACCTTACAACAAATTCTGGGCAGCTACAGTGACACTAACCAAGGGATTTGCCTATTCTGCTTTCAGTATGGTCTAATGATTGACACTCTGGGTTTGAAGCTCAACCATGAGAAGTCAAAGTCTGATCTGTGGGCATGCTCAGGGATCACTGTACAGGTATGGAACCTGTTATCCAGAATGCTTGTGGTCTGGGATTGCCTAGATAAGGGGTCTTTCTGTATTTTAGAGCTCTATACCTAACTCATTTAAACATTATTTAAACCCAATGGGATTGTTTTCCACTGATAAGGATAAATTATATCTTAGTTTGGATCAAATACAAGGTACTTTTTTATTACAGCGAAATAGGAAATCATTTTTTAAATTTTTAATTATTTGATTAAAATGGGAGATGGACTTCCCATAATTCAAATCTTTTTGGATAACGGGTTTCCTGATAATGGATCCTATACCTGTACAAAACAGAGCAAAATACCATTATTATTATTATTAACATTAATAAACACATTTAAATAGCACCTTTGTTTGTACTAATGTATAAGGTCGCTTCTGGTATCAAAAGATGTTGTAAGGTGTCAAGTGTCAATAACGCTGAGGTTTCAATGATTGCTTGCATTAAATGCATTTCCTATTTGATTGGTTAATTTTACTGAAAACTAGGTTTTAGCACCATATAATGTAATTCTAAAGAAATCAAACTATAGGCAATTAAGACTAAGGGAACACATCCATGGCATTGGGCAAGTAATATATATATTACTCCATTTGCATGGTATCAGGTCCATGTAACATGTAACTACAAGATATCTAAATATTTCACACATTTGCCACAGTTTTTTCTTTCACAGTATATGCAATAATAAAAAAAGGTATAGTGAAGTTTTTGTGCAAGCGCCTCCCTTTGAACTGGTCATTTTTCTTAATTCGAAAAAATATATCAATAATCATTTTCTCCATATATGTTGGAAATTGTAAACACAGCCCTTGATGTCTTAAGTTAGAGTGCTACTTGGTTTCAGCAAAATATAAAAACATAATTCCCAATGAAATAAGTAACAATATTTGATTTATGTAGCACTTTGGTCTCAGAGGACAGAATGCACTTTGCAACAATTAAGGCCACCTTTTTTGGATGCATTAAGTATGGTGGGATCACAAGAAATAAAATAGCTTGTCTGAGGTGACAAGCATTTGACCCTGAGATTTGAACCAGGGTATTTAGCCTTCATATCTACTGTCACAATGAAAGCACTTAATGTATGGGGGTGACTGCAGGATGCAATTACATTGAACTAAAAACAATATAGCCTTTTGTCAATTTATTTAGAATTCAGGTGTACAAACGTATGAATTAATTGTTCACAATTATAGTAATTATAGTAAATTTGTATGGAATAATAATAGAATATTAAACACATGGGATGCACATGGTTGTATTTAAATAAATATACAAAAATGAGATACACTATGATAACTGTAGCACAAAATGTATAAGAGAAAAATGCCTGACTGAGAAGGTATAAAGTATTCATAGGGCAACAGCAAAGCTTCATAGGTCTCTCTCAGTGGATTTTAGATACATATATCCTTCTCTCTCTGTCTCATTGATGCCTCTGTGCAGACACAACTGGGAAAAACCGCATGGAAGGCAAAGAAAAAGTAATGCAAGGCAGAGAAGCACAACGTGTCTTGAAGAATCCATGAGTTTGTTCCATAAGGGAATCATAAAATCTAGATAGAATGACAACATCGCTTTGTATCTATTCTGTATCATGTGTGCACATTTCCTTATAAAGAATTTCACCGGCACAACAGGTTCTTTCGAGTAGGGAAGACCCCTTACTCGTTTATTTGCGGATGCAACGTTTCGGGGGCGTAACCCCTTACTCAAGCATGAGAAAGGGGTTAGGCCCCGAAACGTTGCATCCACAAATAAACGAGTAAGGGGTCTTCCCTACTCGAAAGAACCTGTTGTGCCGGTGAAATTCTTTCTTCCTTGACCAGTTTGGAGGGTGCCTTCGCCTCTGTTCTCCGAGCACCAGGGCTCACGTTACTGGACGGCCAGGGTGTGCGAGCGCAAATATCTACTTGCACAATTTCCTTATAATCACATTCCAGTATTCCAATGTGAATATGTTTCTTGATGATGAGGAATTAAGTTTGCTTTTTGGTTAATATACACTACATGATTTATTTAGATAGCGGTCATATCTTTTGTTCTTAGTGAATTTGAGTAAAATGGGGTTTTGTCTATTGTCCTACTAATTAAAAGTCAGGTTTGAGACACTCACTGTGTTTTTTTCCCTAAGCGTAACTTGTTCTTCGATTTACTAAAGTGTTTTTCCAATATACTTGAGGGTTTTCACTAAAAGAATTGTTCAATGCTTGGCTAGAACATACTAACTATTTAGTCTATTCTCTAATCCAGACAGATACCTAATTAAATGCTGTTAACTGGTTAGGTTACATTTATCTATCTATGTGGTTACCACCAGGATAAGGAATATTTGCATGCATGCAAAACCTTACTACTTTTTGAATCAACTTTTCACATAATTTATGTTAGACACTTCCTGCCGTAACGGCAATGCAAAAAAACCTTCCTATTATTCTCCCAGATTATTTCCTTGTACTCCAAATTGTGTAGGGTGGGGATAAATATCACAGCTTTGCTCCCAGAATAGTATCTATTAAAGGCTTTGCAGCAGTTTTATAATGAGGATGCAGATTTCTCTGTAGAAATCAAGCTGACCTCCCACTAGGGGCAGATGTGATATTTCTAGTATAAGATATACTATCAAATGGTAACAAATATTAATTATATAACTAATATTAATAATGTCCTGGGTTCCATCTTGTGAAGGTAGTGAGAAGTTCTGGGATGGCTTGCCTGACTTTCAGAAAATAAAACACTTCTTCAATAACTAATAAAATGAACACATTAGTATAACATTATTTCCTTGATAGTTCCAATGGGTAGTATCATAGGCAGTTTTTTTTATCTAGCCTAGTTGTGGTGGCACTGCAAATTTGTTGCCTGGGAAATTAACAAAATGTCTAGCCCCATGTCAGATTTCAAAATGAAATATAAATAAATCTGTTTGCTCTTTTGAGAAATGGATTTCAGTGCAGAAGTCTGCTGGAGCAGCACTATTAACTGATGCGATTTGAAAGAAACATGTTTTCCCTTGACAGTATCCCTTTAAGGTATAAAGATCCAAATTACAGAAAGATCCATTATCTGGAAAACCCCAGGTCCCAAGCATTCTGGATTGCAAGTCCCATGTACATTCTGAATTAATCTGTGCATTATCGATGGCAGCAGCAAAGGTCAGACAAGGAAGATGGATGTGTAATCCACAGGCACGTGAAATTTTAAGTATAATTTAAGGGAAACTATGGTGTAAAATTTTAATTTTATGGAAACTTCCTAATATCTAAATAAGAAACTTTCGAAATATATTAAATTAAATTTTCTGTATTGTTTTCTGTACCATTTCTGAAATATTATAGTTTATCTTCACTATATCAAATGACATAAAAATATGGCTATGTACCCTACAAGAATGTAAATAGATTACATTAGTTCTAACTACCCCTGTAGAAGAGCAATTTTATGAGTACCTGCTCAATTATATTGAAGTATGGGATCCATTATCCGGAAACCCCTAATCCAGAAAGTTCCAAATTACAGAAAGACCATCTCCCATAGACTCCATTATAATCAAATAATCCAAGTTTTTAAAAATGATTTCCTTTTTCTGTGTAATAATAAAACAGTAGATTGTACTTGATCCCAACTAAGATATAATTAATCCTCATTGGAAGCAAAACCAGCCTATTGGGTTTATTTAATGTTTACATGATTTTCTAGTAGACTTAAGGGATCAAGATCCAAATTACAGAAAGATCCATTATCTGGAATACCCCCGGGCCCAAGCATTCTGGACAACAGGTCCTCTTTACACCATAGTTGTTTTTCTGTGTTAATTTTATTAATCAATGCACTTGGTTGGTTTCCTTTCTTTGTTTTATTTTTCCCAAAAGAAAAAGCAATATAACAAATTTGGGGCTGTAAACATCACTAAAATCAATGACTAGTGGCAAAATAAACAAACAACCAACATACTATATACTGTATGATATGTATATTATTTTAGAAAGGTCTAAAGTAAAGGTTTACAAACAGTGCTTCTCACATTCGAAGGTCAAAACTGCGGTAGTGGACTTGAATGACCTCTGATTCTTTTATAGATCCCCTTACTCATGTAAGTATATATTTTTAGCCAATTACACTGCATTTTTACTAAACTTTTAAAAAACTCTGTGGTCAAAGGATGGTTGTCCATTTTTGCAAGTAACCATAATGAGGGCCTCAAATAGAGAGAATGAATCATATAGCTGATGTGCAGATGCAAAGATACATATTGCATATCGTATTAGAGTTTAATTAAAAGTGCAAGTACAGTGGACAAGGTACAATTTCAAGTGCCATTTGGCATGTTTTTCCCAGAATTACAGCATAATTACAGCAAAGAGTTTGCAATGCACCAGACCCAATTATAGCATATGCAGTTGCTCTAATCTTCAGAATGTAGTCATTTCTGGCACTTGTACTATTATTATATTCTCATCCGTAAAGTTGAAATAACACAAATGTTCAAAGAACTGCTCAGACCAGCAGACAAGCATCAATACTGGCATTTGAGTTGGAAGATGTGAACAGTAAGCCATGTGCTGCTAAAGCCTCCCACTAGACCAAACAAGTAGTGATGTTAAAAATAAAAGTCACAGAGCAGTTTTATCTATTTTTTCACTCAGAACAAATTCTACTGTACATTTTGAAGTCTGTTGAACATCCCATGTTGACATCCATAATCCTGTTCCACGTATGAACAGCAGCCCAATTCTATGGGAACGCACTATTTTGCTGCTAGATAATGATACTTTGTCACTATCAGAGCTATTGTTAGTAATGGGTGAATCTATCCCATTTTGCTTCGTCGTAAAATTTGCGAATTTCCAGGGAAATTAGCAAATTGGCAAAAAATGTATCTAGTTTTCAACGCGCGTTTCGTCTTTTTTGACGTGCGTTGCTTCATTTTCGGTGCATCGCATCATTAAATTCTAATACCTGTTTTTTTCATATTTTATTTAAAAAAATACATTCTGTTTACAGACATGGGATCCATTATTCAAAAACCTGTTATCTAGAAAGTTCCAAATTATGGAAAGGCTGTCTCCCATAGACTTCATTTTATTCAAATAATCCAAATAAAAAATAAAAAAAAATTTTCTCTGTAATAATAAAACTATTGGGGTTAATAAGTGTTTACTCGATTTTCTAAAAAAATTAATATATGAATATACAAATTATGGAAAGATCCTTTATTTGGAAAACTCCAGGTCCCAAGCATTCTAGATAACAGGTCCCATACCTGTATTGCATTCCTACAAGAACCTGTTTAGTGTTTCTCACTATGGGGCAAATTCACTAAGATGTGCAAATTCGCTAGCGTTGGCTTCGCTAGCATTCGCTGCACTTCGCCAGGCAAATTTTCGACCAGAGCTACTCAATTTCGCTAACGTGCGAAATTACGCTCAGGTCGGCGAACGTTATCGTAGTTGCGCTAGTGTTACTTCGCCGGGCAAAGTGCAGTTACGCTAGCGATGCCTAATTTGCATATGGTGGAACTTTAACGTATAATAGAATGATATGTTACAGCCACTACATTCCACTACACAAGCCCAGGAAATCTTTAATAAATTAAATAAAATTGTCCTATTGCCCTACATGTGCCCCCTGTATAGTTGTGTTGCCATATGTTAGGAAATGTAGGGGGGAAGGAGGCTAACCCTCCCAAAAAAATCGATCTTTTTCAGACTATCACATTCCAATGGTAAAACAAACCAGCAATTTTTTTGGGACTTAGCACTAGCATTAGCCGCTTCGTGCCTTAGTGAATTTGGGCCCATGTGAGAAGCCCCCAGCGATAGTCTCTGTTGTTCCCTCTTGTGTTGATTTACCTTGGATTAACTGTTCTTACTTGTTTAGAAAGATGGGAGCAACTTCCAGATATTAAGATTATCCCTATCTACTGAAAGTTAATATAACGATTGGCTTCTACATTTTAATAAGAAATTTAGAACAGAAATTTGTGGAATATATGAAAATTAAATTAAATAGAAATTTGCCAGTGTTTGGTGTTTATTAAAAAAATAGATTTGTTTTTAATTTTCTTAATGAAAATCATGCATTCCAATTCCTTAGACAAATAAAGAAGCCTGTGTAGCCTTAAACTCTTATTCAATTAAGTATTATTGTTTATACTGGTTCATTAAAAGTATGCCAGTAAGGGAAGGAAACAATACTAAAATAAACATTTTACTTCCAGAAACCATCAGTAATTCCTCTGGATTATAGAGGATCAGTCTCCTTTATTCTGTGTGTCTGTGTATATGTGTGTGTTTTTCTCTTCTGTTTTATTATATTCCAAAGTGATTTTAAATTAATTGTGCTGTTTAGCTGAACTTTGCATTCCCTGGTATCCTAGGCGAAAAGTTCTGACAGGCTGGGAATTTCAACTTGCTTAGATGCCTAATTTACTTGGAGCTGTTTTAACACTGTATATGCTGATAATCAGAATGTACATAAGTTAAACAAGGCAATGTTTGTGTCTGGATACAACCAAATAGCACAGTAATAAATTGGTATTCATTGTATGGATTAAATATCCATACATAATCAACACGTCTCATTTCTAGACTGAAAGATAGATAGTGAAAGACAAGTATATTTGTTTTTGATAGAAAGAAGACCTAGAGATGCTGCAGACAAAAATGGAAATTGAAAACATTCAAATGCTAATTTTGACTGCTCTACTAATTTTGTCTTTAAAGATAATGGCACACTGGGTGTTTTGATCTCTGTGTTTTTTCAGGCATATATACAAACAAAACACCCAGAATTCCATTATACCTAATGGCAATAAAGGATCTTAAAGCACACCAGAGGGATTATTTCCTGAAAACATAAGCATCTTTGATTCTAGGTGATAATAGCTCTGATATGCTAAATGTCCTCCAGTTCTAGTCAAACAGATTGGGAAGAATTGTACCACTGACATTATAATAAGAAATGCCATATGTTTGCTTTATAAATACTTGCTTAAAGGTGGCCATACACGTAGAGATCTCACCCTGATATGCCCACCTTGAGGTAGGCGATATTGGGATGATCCGATCGTAGGCCCTAGGGCACAATGATTGGATCATAATGGAGGCCCTATGGGTGGTCGGACTAAGGGACCACATCAATGAACAGATGAGGCTGAAATCTGACGGGATTTTTAGTCCCGCCAGTTCGACATCTGGCCGACCTTCGGTGAAGCCCGTCGGAGGGCCCCATACATGGGCCAATAAGCTGCCAACTTGGTCTATCGGCAGCTTTTATCGGCCCATGTATGGCCACCTTAAGAGAGCAGTTTGAAGTTGGGTATCATACAACATATGACCAGTGCAGCATCAAGGCAAACCAAATGGGCCAGTCTACACCCTTTTTTGAAAAATCTCAGAACAAAACTCACCATATAACCCATAGATGGATGTGTGACGGGTCACAGCTTTATTTACATAACAACAATACTATTTACATAATGCAATAAAACTGTTTACCAATTTTAGGTAATATTTAAAAATGCTTCTTATAATGGTGGGAGGGGTTTTCCATCATATTTATAAATGGTAATTCTTGCGGAATGGTAGAATGGTACAGGTTAAAGCCAGGATCATAGTGCCCAAAGATTATAAGAAGAGAGTGATTCTTCATCATCATTCTTTTTGTCCTTGAAATATTTTATTGATAATATTATACCTGTATAGCTCTATAGTGTTCACTTATAGGTGAGTGCTAATATGACCTTCTAGGTGCAGAATTGTGTACAGTATGTAGTAGATGTTAGTACTGATGCCTCTACCAACTGTTCTGCAACCCTTAAATGCTTTATCCAGTCAGTTTGCTTTGTATAGAACTAGCTCCTTTATCTGAAATCACTTTAGCTTTCTGAATGGCTAAACATTCCACTCCATTCCCACAGGAAGGTAAATGACAGCAGAACCCACATTTCCACAACTGCCTTATGTTGGTTTACATTTTGTGTCTATAATTTATTAGAACTGACTGCATTTGAAAGATTCGGGGCAAATTTACTATTACTCCCAGAAATTAGGTCGACCAAATTCACAATTCGATAAGTATTCGACCATCGAATGCTTATCAAACTGTTTTAGGCTATCATTTTGCGCAATATCCGATTTCTCGATGAATTCATACGATCGGATGCCGATCGTTCGATTTCACAAAAAAATCTTGAAATTTCATTTGAGTGTCCGAAAAATTTGTACGATTCAAACGATCGAATGCTCCGATCGTACAAATGGTATTTGAGCAGGACTTAGCCTCAGAAGCCTATGGGCAGCTTCTATTTCATGAAAAATTTGTATGATCGTTATTCGTTCGAATTCGAATATTTGAGAAAACACTGAAAATGCAGCCTGTGTTAAAATGGCTCATTTAGAAAATCACTATAACAAGTGCTCAAGTTGTGCTTGCGGTGCAATATAAGCAGTGTCATGTAGAAATTACATGGAAGACCCCTTGCACACCTAACTTGTGCATCATTTCACAGCACTGTTTGCACTAGCCAGCATAAGCCCAAGTTTGCACTCAACCAGATGGAGGCAAAATCTATGGCACATTTTGGGGCAGATTTACTATTGGTCGAATTCGAGGCTGAATTCACCCTTGAATTCTACCAATCGAATTGTGAACGATTTTACTGCAATTTGATCAATCAAACAAATAATTCAATCGATCGATAAAATTATTCAATTCTATCAAAAATAGCTAAATCCAATTCGGTAGGTTGAATCTGGCGAACTAGGCAGTAGGATAAAAATTTAAAGGGCAAGTTATTCGACTGTCAAATATTTGAATATTCGAATAGATTTGTATTCGAATCATTTGATTCGATCGAATTTTCAAAACTCTATGGTCGAAGAGGTCTTCAAAAACATTAGAAAATTCTAATTCAAATATTTTTGAAAATTCGATCGAATTTCAAATCCTTCATGTCAATTTAGTAAATCTGCCCTTTAAGGTTTCAAATTTGTGCATTCCTTTTCACTAATGAATGTTAATTGCACATTTTTCTTCTGTCCTTGATTAAAAGAAAAACATCATCCACAAAGCTGTTCTAACCACGAATGTTTTCAGAAAATGCTTCATCTGCCAAAATGCATTTATCCTGAAAAAAATACGTAGCTGTGGGCACAAAATGTAACTCTGCATTTGTTTCCATAAAAAAGCACCTGCAAAAAATAGATAGACATTTGTGTTTTGTAGTTTCTATTAGTGAACAATTAGGAGGGGATTTATATTTATCAGTGTAGTTACACCAGCACATAGGATTCTATATGATTAAATACAGTATGCTAAAATATACAGTCTTTGGGGGGGAATGTAATTAAAGTTGCAAAGAGAAAAACATTGCGCACCAATAAGAGTAAAAATCCACATCTCGCAATGTAATATTGTTCATTAAATGGTTATTGCATTGCGAATCATTATTGTGCATTGGGGATTGTAATTGCGCATTCTTAAAAAGTGCTTGAAGGTGTTGTAGTCTTTTGGAGCAAACATTGCAACTTTTTCAGTAAGAAGTTTTATTACATTGACAGCGTATTAGTGCAAAGTACAGAATTCCTCTGACGGAAGTGGTCGCTAAACAGTTTCTGGTTTCACAAAAGGTATATTGCATTCACGCAAAGCAAAATTTGTTTGTGAAAAGGCTTAACTTTTCACATTGCGAATAGTTTTTGTATTACTGACTTATATTACATTTCCCTATTTGTCTTTTCAACCTACTGCATCTGCAGAATTGTGTACTTCCCAAAATCAGATTGATGCTTTATTGTAATTTAAAGGGGACCTGTCACCTTAGGACAGTGATCCCCAACCAGTAGCTCGTGAGCAACATGTTGCTCACCAACCCCTTGGATGTTGTTCTCAGTGGCCTCAAAGCAGGTGCTTATTTTTCATTTCCAGGCTTGGAGTCAACTTTTGGTTGGGTGTACTGCCAAGCAGAGCCCCCTGTAGGCTGCCAGTCCACATAAGGTCTACCAAATAGCCAATCACAGCCCTTATTTGTCAACAGCAGGAACTTTTTGCATGCCGGTATTGATAAGGATATAATTCCAAATCCTACTTTATGATGTTAGTTAAGAAAAAATAACTTAACATACACTATAAAAATGATTTAAATATTTTTTTTAGTCTTGGAATTTACAATCACAGCAAGCAGGCAGGTGCCATTTTGTGGACACTGTTATTAGGGCAAGCTTTGCATTGTTTATGTGCCAGAATGGGGGACAAGATACTCCTGCTCATGCACTACACAATTAGATGGTAAGGAGGGAGGGAGATAGTGGGGAGTGGAGTGACATCTAGGAAGTAATGAATAGAAAGCGAAAGTAATTGGTGGCTCTGCCTCTATGTCTAAGGGCCAGGCTATTTATGATTTACAGCTGAGACCTTTTAAATGAGTTTATTACAGGTATAGATGTTTTAATTAAAGGGAAACTGTTGTGGGAAAAAAATGTTTTTTTTAAACGCATCGGTTAATAGTACTACTCCAGTACACTTCTGCACTGAAATTTCTCAAAAGAACAGATTTTTTTTATATTCAGTTTTGAAATCTGACATGGGGCTAGCCATTTAGTCAATTTCCCAGCGGCCCCTGATCATGTGACTTATGCCAGCACTTTAGAAGGGAACTGCTTTCTGGCAGGCTGTTGTTTTTCCTTCTCAATGTAACTGAATGGAACGCAGTGGGACACGGGTTTTTAATATTGAGTGCTGTTCTTAGATCTACCAGGTAGCTGTTATCTTGTGTTAGGGAGCTGTTATCTGGCTACCTTCCCATTGTTCTTTTGTTAGGCTGTTGGGGGAAAGAGATTGTCAGATTTCAAAATGAAATATAAAAAAATGCTTTTTTGAGAAATGGATTTCAGTGCAAAAAATTTTCCCATGACAGTATCCCTTTAAAAAAAGATTGGGGTTCATATTAAATTGACAATTATTTTTATTATGTAGCTTTTAATGGTTGGGTGACAGGTCAACTTTAATGAACAGTTAATTTTTTTATCTTTTCCTTCTGCATAATAATTTTCAAAGGCAATCACATATAATGCCATAGATATTACTGATCCAAAGGCTTATTATATATAACCAACTTCTTGCTTTCCTTCAGTCTATATATTCTCACTTTCTCACAAACTCCATTTAATTAGCACTTAGGAACTCATGTGAATGATCACAGGTTGTGTACAGGCTGTAAGAGAAGTGCCATTGTTATGAAAATGTGAGAGCAATCCAGTGATAAGAAAATCCATTTTCTGGGCTCTGATTTTACATTAGGAAAACATTTTATAATACAGATCATTCCATAATCCCAATTGCAAATCTGATTGCTTTACTTTTACAGCAAACAGATAATCAGCATTACTTTGTATTTCTCATCTCCAACAAGGGGTTATTGAATAAAAAGTGCAACATTTTACACAGTTTTCCATACTGACTTTCAATACAGATTCCATACAGATTTGTTTCAGGTTATTCAGTGTCACGAACGCCGCCCGGAGCCTTTCCGGGAGCTCCGGGCGGCGCGTCCTTCCTCCGCGGCGGTGCCTTCAAGATGGCGGCGCCCATAGCCGCCACGTGGTTTCGGCGCTGGCCGTGACGTCATCGCACCGCGCCAAGCGCATTTCGGCGCCAAATTCGAACTTAAAAGGATGCCGGAGACCCAGGTTCAATGCCCGAGTATAGCTCAATATTGCTATTGTGTTCCTGGGTCTCTTAGTCTTGCCTGCTTCTTCTGATACTCCTGTTATTGATCATCTGCCTGTTCCTGACTTTGAAACCTTGCTGCCTGCCTACTTGAACCTCTGCCTGGACCTGACATTGCTATTGGATTCCCCTGAACTGTACCTTGCCTGGACTCGCTGGAAAGGGACTTCCTCCTTGATCCTGACTTCATCCCCCCTCGTGGGAGCCGGAGGCCCCCACTGACATTCAGATTATGATACTTGTGCATCTTGAATTTTAAATAGTGCCAGATTTTCAATGTGTTGACTACTTCTCAACAGAAAATTAAAGCCAGCAAATATAGACTAATCTCCTGTTAACTATTGACTTACAAATACAAGATACGGCAGGAGATCCGTAACATACGGCTGGCTAGCAGGCTATCAATACTTCCTGAAAGATAGAGAGTACAGAATTAATAATCTTGTATTACTTTAAAGAAAGCATGACAAGATAACCTGTTCATGCATTCCTTTCAGATGTTTTGGGTATTGGTATTTTGCTAGACAATATGTGTGCATGTTTTAAATGTGCTCTGTATCTCTATTTTTATGAGCACTGTTATATAATAATGGTGGATGCTTTTGGACAGAAAATATGATGGTTTAGCTATATTGTTCTATGTACGGTACTGTTTCCCATACATTATGTAAGGTAAAAGCTGAAATCAGCTCTTGTTCAAAGTATATACAGTATATATATATATCTAAAGGTGGCCTACACTATAAGATCCACTCATTTCGTGAGGTCGCAAACCGCGGATCTTTCCCCTATATGCCCACCAAACTAAGGGCAATATCAGGCTAATCCAATTATCTGGTCCTAGGGCCAAATGATCAGATTACAGTGATGGCAATCGGTTCCAACTCGATGAGGACTGCAACTAGCCGATGTGGTTCTCTATCACAAAGGAAAACCAAGCCTGCTTGATTAATATCAGGCTGATTTGTGGACAGATATCAATCCCCCATCCATGGTCAGATAAGCAGCTGAAACTGCCAAAGGTACAGATATCGGCAACTTAAATCTGCCTGAGTATGACCACATATAGATACTTGTCATATTCTAAAGCAAACAGTTATAACCCATGTGCCCCCTCCTCAAGTCACTGATTATTTACAGCCTGGTAACCAATCAGTAGAAACCAAGTGGACTGTAAGTGGACTGTAAGCAAACAGTAGTGTTCTGCTATGTTAGACATCCACTCACTCAAGCCTTTATAGATTACATTTTGGCGAACTATATTGAAATCATTTTTTTTATTTTGCACAGCCGAATTTATATCTTTATACTGAACAATTCCTTGAAGGTAATTTGACTGTCTATAACTCTCTCTGTCTCACATCTAGTTTTGTTTGTTGAGTTTGGTTTTTTTTCTGTTGCTTTTGAATAATATGGTAGTATTCAATCATATTCTACTATTCTTCTTTAGTGTCATTATACTTTGGCATTTTCCTTCCTTCCTCCCTCTCAGAAAATAAAAAAAAACGGGCAGTAATCCATAGCAACCAACGTGTTTTTTTCAGGCATCTGAAGGTTGAACAATGAAAGCAAACATTTCATTTGTTGTCACGGGTTACTGCCCATGTGTAAATTTGCCCTGTGTTTATAAATAAGCAGCATATTTAGTTACCAATAGTGTTTGCATTTTGCTGCAACCCTGAAATGCTTTTGACACTTTTATGTCACTTTTTAATGCATTTTCTCCTTTACCATTATATTACCCTGTAAGTTGAATTGTTATGCTGGCTTTTGGCTTTAAACACTTGTTATGAAGTTATGTTCAAGAAAACACAAACTGCATTTTCAATGTCTGCAAATTAATATAGATCCCAAGCTTTACCCCACTGGAATACAAATTGTATTGACTTTTTGTGTTCCTGGAATTGTACTGTGTAGAAAGTTTTGCCAAGCTGGTGTGGGGAAAGAAAATTACAAAAAGTTAGTTAAAAAATCCAATTTAATTTGAAAATTGGTGAACATCTTCAGAGAGTGCTTTAGAACACATATCCATGATTTTATACTTATTTTTATAAAAGTTAATTAAAAAATCCAATTTAATTTGAAAATTGGCGAACATCTTCAGAGAGTGCTTTAAAACACACATCCATGATTTTATACTTATATTTATACTGGATACTGAATCAAAATTCTAAGCATTACATGTCATTGGCAAAGTGGAGAATATGTTAACTTGCATACTTAAAGGAAAACTATACCCCCCCGCCCCGACAATGTAGGTCTCTATAAAAAGATATTGCATAAAACAACTCATATGTAAAACCCTGCTTCATGTAAATAAACCATTTTCATAATAATATACTTTTTTATTAGTATGTGCCATTGGGTAATCATAAATATAAAATTGCCATTTTAAAAAATAAAGACAGCCTCCTGGGATCGTATGATTCAACGGTGCACACAAACATACCAAACAAACTATAAAGTTACTGTAGGTCACATGAGAGCTTCCACACTTCTTCCTGTTACAGTTAGAGTTGAAATATTTCTGGTCAGGTGATCTCTGAGGCAGCACACAGACCACCACGAAATGGTGGTTCAAGGCAAGAGATGTAAAAGGGCAATATTTACTTAAATATATATAACAGTTTGGTAAGATTATTTAATATGCCACTTAATACCATATGAACTACCTGTTGCTCAAGTATTCATTTTAGGGGGTATAGTTTTCCTTTAAATATATATTTTTTAAAATGTTAACATTACTTACAGTCAATATAGTTATTTTTCTTCTAGAACTCCTCTTCAATGGTACACTTGACAGTCTGTTTACTCAGCAGATTATGAAGAAAATGTAGGGTTGTACATATTTTCCACTCCACTTATCCTAATCCCAAGAACATACAGAAAAAACATTTGCTGAATTGCATATTTGACTCTTACCAAGCATTTAGGCATTTTCAGCCATGTGTGAATTTCCAATATTCAGAAAAGTCTAACTGAACTCCCAAAGTGCAATAATGCAAGTGCATCAAGGAAAATATGAATATATAACATACTGATTGATTTAAATACTTTTTTGTGAATCATCATATTTTCCATATATTCCCCCATCTAATCAAAATCATCAATTATATCAAATTCTCTAAACAATAAATTGTTTTTTTCTTAGTTTATTTTTTACATTCTTCACTCTATATAGTAAAGTAATAATATACTCCCAAAATGAATACTTGAGCAATAGTTTATATCAAACTAAATCTGGCCATAGATGCAAAGATTTGATCGTATGAATCGCCGATTCGTACCATTTTCTGGCCATGTGTCAAGTGTCCAGACATTTTTTCGTGGTTGTTCAGTTGATCGGACAGGTTAGAAAATTTCTGTCGATAATATCTCTGCATGTATTGATGATCTGACGATATCAGTGGGAGTGGGTCACCAGCTCTTGTCGGACATAACTTTCGCACGATTTCGTCTGATCTGTTCTTTTACTACTTTATTTGATCTGAATGGTTAGTGGCAGGTCGGGAGATGGCACCAAACAAATTTTCTTCCGATATGAAGGTAAATCTGCATGTCAATGGCCAACTTTAGTGGTACAGAATCTTTCAAATTGGATGGTCTCTGTGCCACCTCAGAGATCACCTGACCAGAAATATTACAACTCTAACTGTAACAGGAAGAAGCTTTGAAGCAAAAGATAGAACTCTGTTTGGTAATTGACTCATGTGACTTAACCGGTATGCTTTGTTTGGTTTGTTTGTTTGCACCATGAATTCTATGATCCCAGGGGTCTGACCTTATTTTTTAAAATGGCAGTTTCCTGTATATGATTACCCAATGGCACATATCACAAAAAAATTATATTGGTATGAAAATGGTTTATTTACATGAAGCAGGGTTTACATATGAGCTGTTGTATGCACTATCTTTTTATAGAGACCTACATTGTTTTGAGGTGTATAATTTTCCTTTAAGAATAAACAAGAGTGATCAAACTGCTGAGATGAGGAGAGTAGTGAGGAGGAATAAATTGCCTTTTAGAAACAAAGGGTTTGGGAAAAAATAACCAGTTGACATGGCAAAAAGGAAGATATAGCTAAGGTTGAAGTGCATATTTTGTTAGTTTTTAATAAAAAAGTCACTTTTCTCTTTTTTTCTTTTGTGGTATGGTGATGAAAAGGTCCCTAGTTTCCTGGGGAAAAGTGATTGATAACATGTATGTTGGGACACGGATTCTCAGATATTTTAACTGAGACCAGTAGTGTTTTAGTGGAGAAACACTTTGTCTCTCTGCAAGTTTTTTGTAATTGATGATCTGCGGCTGGTCTTACTGGGTATCTTCAAGAGTAGGGTGGGACAGATTCCCAAATCTGTAGGTGAGGTTTTCAAGTGGCCCTAGGCCTATTTAGTACTCCTGATGCTGAGCAGCAGTGTGTGTGTGTGTGTGTGTGTGTGTGTGTGTGTGTGTGTGTGTGTGTGTGTGTGTGTGTGTGTGTGTGTGTGTGTGTGTGTGTGTGTGTGTGTGTGTGTGTGTGTGTGTGTGTGTGTGTGTGTGTGTGTGTGTGTGTGTGTGTGTGTGTGTGTGTGTGTGTGTGTGTGAGAGAGAGAGAGAGAGAAACTGCTGGAGCTCTCAGCATCAGAAGGAAAAATCAAAGACATTTATTTTTGTGTTAGCCAGGAGGCTGGATATTTCTGTTGAATTGCTGTTTTCTTCGGTTACCCTCCCCCTGCGATGGGAAACTTCTACAGCTGCTGGAACATAAATGCGGGCAGGAAGCCCTGAACCTATCCTGTTGTGTGAACTGGCCTCATTTGCAGCCTATCAGCAAGTTAACCCCCACAATTGGTTTTTCTGATGTGGGTATCGATTGCCACACTTAGGAGTCACCTGACCACAGTAAGTCTCCTGTGGTTATTGTGCAGACTGTATATCATATAAGTGATGTGCAGATGTGACAGGAAGCTCAAAGCCGGATATATAATAGATCGGCTTGTGTCTGAACTTTCCATCCTGGGGACAGGGTGTTAGCCTGGTTCCTAGGGTGGAAAGTAAGTTCCTGCCAAATGGCAAGGCCAGCTTACCTGGACGATGTGGCTATCTTTAGCCCATACTGTAAAAGTCATCTGCCTCGGATACAAGCAGTCCTTGACTCTATCTGAAAGGCTGGTCTGACAGCAAACCCCAAAAAGTGTGCAATGGGGTTAGAAGAGGCTTGCTATTTGTGGTATGTTATTGGAAGTGGGGTAGTCAAGCCCCAGGTGTCCAAAATTGAGGGAATTCAGCAGTGACCCTGGCCCAATTCCATGAAGCAAGTGAGGGCCTTTCTTGGGATAGTGGGGTATTGCAGGAGATTTGTCCCTAATTTTGCCTCCCTAATAGTCCCACTTACTGACCTCACAAAAGGGTTTAAAGCTGGAGCAGTTACATGGACCTCAGAGGCAGAGAAAGCCTTTATAAACTTGAAACACTTTGGGGCAGATTCACTAAAGCGCGAAGCGTCTAACGCTAGCGCTAACTCGCCAGCGTGACATCATTTTGCAACTTCGCAAATTCACTAACACGAACTCTGGCGAATTTTCGCTAGCGAAGTAGATAGACTTGCGCAACTTCGCACCCTTACGCCAGGCAAAGTTGCGCACTGACACAGGATTGTAAATTCGCAAATTCAATAAGATGAGCATTTTCCTCTACGTTACCACTTACGCTAGACATTACTTCGCCTGGTCATACCAGGCAAAGTTCAATACAATATATAGGAGGTTGACAAGTCCCAAAAAAACGCCGGTGTATTTTAGCATAGGAGGGTGATAGTCTGAAAAAGATCGATAATTTTTTGGGGGGCTACCCTTCATCCCCCCTATGTTTCCTAACATATGGCAACACAACTATACAGGGGGCACATGTAGGGCAATAGGACAACTTTATTTAATTTATTAAAGGTTTCCTGGGCTTGTGTAGTGGAATGTAGTGGCTGTAAAATATACTTCTATCATAAGTTAAAGTTCCTGCCGTATGCAAATTAGGCTTCGCTAGCGTAACAGCGCTCTTCCTAGCGAACACTAGCGCAACTACGCTACCAATATCATATTGGTGGTAAATAAAAAGAAAGGGGTTTCCCCACTGCAGAAAAACCAGTGTGTGCAGATCCATGATTATAAAGTTGCTGTTACCAGGTTCCACTGGAGCCCTGCCTGCCTGCTCAGGCCGGGGCTTACACCAAAATAGACCCTGAGTACATGGCTTCCTAGGACTTTATACTTTAGCACAGTCCCGTCTACTGGGGAAAGCTTGAACACCAAGGGACATAGGTTTAAGCAGGATAAGAAAACAGGTCTCACTCCTAACTGTATTTTAGGACTGAGTTAGGTGTTTATAAACCTAGGGGACTGCCTGCTAAATAATACTAGGGAATTTTACCAGTCCCCTACAGGAACAAATAATAAAAAAGACAGTATACCATCTGTTGTTTTGCATATGAAGCCTATATATCTCTGCAATTTGGTGTATAACAATAAAGTAATAAAATACTACTAAAGAAAAAAATTGTGCTTACACTCTCAGTATCTTTAAATTCTGTGTAGTCACCTATTGGAACAGATAGCTTTGTCTGTTAAATTGTGCAAGGCAGCAGTAACATTGTTCTCCCAGGCCATCATAATGCACTTGCATTATATGTAGCTTATATAGTTTCTTACAGCTAAAACACTAAAACAAAATTAATTGATAAAAATGATCAAAAAATGCTAAAGCATGTACAGTGTTGATTATATATATATATATATATATATATATATATATATATTATAGATTCTAGAACTCCATGTTTTAAAACATGTATGTATTATGTACTTAAAAAAATAGATAGTTTCAAAAAATGTTGTCACTTATAATGATGAGCAATTCTGTATCATTTCATAAATTGTGAACTTTTTTGTGCAAAATGTGTTTGAGCTGATGGGCATTTTTTAACCATGTTTTCTCTTAAACCAAAAATGCATTATAGTCAATTGCCATTTTTTCTTGTGGAGTCAATGAACATTTCCATAAATTTTATTGTTGGTCTACTTCCTTCCTTTTAAAAAAAGGCTTTCAAAAAGGCAGAGCATGGGTTTGCTAATAATAAAGTATTATTAATAGTTATGGCTTATCTGCTCTGCACATTTTTAATAAAAGAGCAAAACTCCCAACCACCAACCACTTTCTTTACTAAAAATCCAAATGAAAATTGTACTTGCTGGAAAAGTTCCTTATTTATTGTTATTGAAACAAACAGTTGTTATTTTGAGCAAGATTCTTTAAATTCCATTGCTTTTCAATATTTTACAATATCCAGCAGACTTCTTTTGATGAGGTGTGCTTTGGTATTTTTTGAGCTAGTGATACAACAGAAAAGAAGCAAAGTGCATTGCACATTGCTTATGCGAGCATCTCTCTGATTATCAATGTACATTCCCAGTAGAGATTGCCCTAAAGCTCTCCTATGAGCACAGTTTCAACCATGCATTTTAAAGCATATATTTACATAAAAATGTATTGTCAGTAGAAAAATTGGATATGCGAAAAAACAAGTTGATAAATGAATTTTACACACACACATATATATATATATATATATATATATATATATATATATATTACTTCTAAAAATAAATCTTTTCATAAAATTATTATTAGAACAGTATATTAGCACAATGCAAGAGTAAGAATAGGAATACAATCAAATGCATTTTTCAAATGCAATTTACATTTTCTATAAATATATATATATATTTTTTTTTTTTTTTTTTAAACTATGCCTGCCTACATATTAAGTATATCTGCTGTAAATATAATCTTTTGGTGCAGTTTGGGAGAATGCTTGCAGAACAGCTAGATATAGAATGTTTGGAGGCCTCTGGAAATGACATATTCAGGGAACAGCAGTATATTAATTGTAACATACAATATGGACAAGGACAAAGGCCTTTGAAGAGCAGACAGTAGCTTTTTTATACTGATGGAGTATAACTAAGAGACAACAGATGTGTATTTGTAAAATATATGGTACAAACAAAAACTAAATATAATATGATGGGTTCTGTAGATTATGTTTGGTTTAGTAGTGTTACAGCCTACAGATTCTAGGGATTGTTAATATATGCAAAAAAGAGAGCTATTAAATGAGTCTTGTAGAATAGTTAATTAATACTTCCTTTATAAAAAAAAAGTCTTACCTCTCCACTAAAGGTTGCAATGGTTTTGTTTTTTCATGATTTACTGTAAATAAATGCCAACAAATTGACTATTAGTTACAACATACAAAATCCATACTAAAACATAGTTATTACCTTCAGATACAGTATTCTGTGCATTGTAAATTTGGTCTTTTTACTGATAGAAGCAGGCCAAATCCAATCCAAGATATCATTTGAAAGAAATACACTTCAGTAAGAACTACAACTACAAGAACTACATTTCTGTAGATGCTAAAGTTCATCAACCAGATATTAGAAGCATATGATTGAAATTAACTTGATATCATATAAGTTTCAAACTCTTCTCAACACAATAAAAAGTTTGGAGTGCTTAAACAGAGTAGAGGTACTTACTGAGGATAAGATAATGATGTCCAAAGATATTAGTGACCATAAAATAAACTTTTTGATGCCTTACTCACCAGTAGCTGACACAAGGCCATCCATTTAGACTACAAGAAAGAAGGCTGCATTGTAAGATATGAAAACAAAATATTTTTATAGAAAAAGTTATGAAGTAGTGGAATTTCTCCTTAAAGTGCTTGTACCAGCAGATGTCGTTTTTATAAAATTTAGCTTTTTTTAGCAAGGGAGAAAATACAAGGTTACTGAAATAAACTCTGAGGCATATTTATCAAAACTGGAATTTGTGTAATTTTTTTGTCCATGACTAAACTCACATTAAAAAAAAAAACACTAATGTCTACTTATTTATTAAAAGATCAAAATATAAAAGGCATAAAGGAACATATCTGAACAAACATCAAATAAGAATGAGAATACCTCAAAATCATTGTTTACTCCAAACTTTTGATGTGTTTACAAAACTTTGAAAAAGTCTACTTTTCGAAAACCTTGAAGTCAATAGATATTTTAACGACAGCTTCCACTGACTTCTACCTGACCTCGACAGCTTTTAGTTGTATACTTTTGCATTAAAGTTTTCCTGATTTTTATGCTTAATAAAAAGTGAAAATTTATGTTTTAAAACCATTCTTCCCATGCAAGAATTTCAGTTGTGAAAAAAATACAGACATTACTAAATCAGCTCAATCCAAGAACACAGGCCTGACTGGTCAAATTGTCCTCTTGGAGTCAGAAAGATGAAATAGCAGTTGGACAGGAGGACAAAATAACCTTCTTTGTTTACTTTGTTTGAGCCAATAAAATTGGACAACTAAAAATTTACTCCGTCAGTATGCAACAATAATCTGGACTCTATATAGGCTGTTTTTTCATTCTCATTTATTGTTACTATGTTCCTTCCAAAAAGCATGAAAGTTTTCTTAATTTTTTTTCTTACACCAAATGGCACAAGTCAATTGGTGTTTTTTGCAGCATTTTTCTCAACATTTTCACAAATAGTGAAACTCAGAATTTCACTGTGCATCCATGGCTGGCAATAAAAATGTGCTCATCACATCAGGAGGGGTTTTCAATTAACTTTAGTAAGATATAGACTGATATTCTGAGATCATTTTCACCTGGTCTTCATTTTTTATGTATTTCTTTATTTGTTTTGGCTTTTGATTTATAAAACTTTTTTTGGCAGATGTCAAGTGTGGCCTTTACACAGCTATCTGTAGTCTGAGTGGGCCTGAATAGATAGATATCTAGAACTACTTCTTAAACTGGGTGATCACCTCTTGAGGGAAGTTGATTAGTAACAAGTTGCTTGCAATGACCATTGCTAAAAAAAAAATTAAATTAGCTCTGAACCAAATAATTCCCCTCCCCACTGTTTACAGAATGTATAGTATCTGAATAATCTGCTCCATACCACATATCTGGCTAACACTAACAGAAAATGGTAGATGTTTAAACCAGTTTGCTTTAATATTACATTTGATATAATGAAAATCTGAAACGTTCCCCTCCCATTGAAATTATGTCCAATTTTTGTACTGCACATGTACCCAGTTTAACCAAAATTCAGCATTTTGTCCTATATTTTCACTGTAATTGCACCCACCAGGGGGAGTTGCAGCTAATGGATCAAAACACAATTGCGCTAAAAAAAAAATTTGTAGTGTGGATTGAATCTTCTCAATCAAAATCCATCTGTGCTTGATTCTTAAGGCAAATGTTGCATCCATGATGCTGGCTACAGGGGGAACCTTTTCTAAGGTCAATAGACAACCTTGCAGGCAATTCACAACTACAGTATGCAGAAGTGCAAGGAGTATGTTTGGACACAAGTACCTATAATGAATGGCATCAGTTTATACAGTTCATACATTGATTGTGTCTATTTTTGCCAACCCTTGGGAGCTAAGAGTTCTGAACTGTTACAGATAGGGCATCTTCTTCAGTGACCACTGATTAGACATGCCTCTTTGTGACCTGTTAAAACCTCTTTTTGAAAAATAGTACATGTTTAGAAGAACAGTTTATCAAATTGCACTTTTTCATATTAACTGATATACCAACCTTTAACTGTCTTATAAACATACCTACATCAGCTGCAAATTGACACTATGCATACAGACAGCTTAATGCATAGATGATGCCTTTTCAGTATGTTACTGCTAGTAAACCTTCATTGTGCCCTTGTCTTGTTTATCAGTGCTGCTAAAACAAAACTTAAATTCAAGGCATGTGATGTTTACAAGCTCTGAATACAGTTTAAAATCAAAGGTGTGTTTAAGGTTAAATTAAAACATGCCTAACTGAAATATGCACTAGTTATCATGAAGATATGGCAGGGGAGAATAAAAACAAGATGCACATAGATATAATGTTATTATTTTTTTATGTACTGTATCCCTATTAGCATTGCCAGTTTGGTTGCCATGGCACCTGAATCATCTCAGAATTTCACAAATACAAGAATGGAACTGAGCATGCTTGTATTTAGAGTTAGTGAGAAATTGAACAGTATTTACCCCTTAGGGAGAAATTTTATGATACAAAAAGTCCTTGTGCATCCTTTTCTACAGTGCTCATTCCCGACATTTTCTGTTTGATACAGGGAAAAGAACAGCAATAAGATAAAATATAAATAAATCTTAGAAAAACTATGCCATGTTGCTTATGATATTACATTTGAGATGAAGCAGTAGGCTGTGCGAGCACTGTGACATGTATTTTGGTACATAAATGTAAGGTTGAAGCATTCCTTGTTTTCACAATGAACTGATATGAAAGTCGCTTTTTAAAAATATCCATTATTATTCCATTCCTATGTATTCAACTCCTGCTCTAATGATATAAAGCAAACAACTCTGAGGTTTTTTTACATACTATATAAGGGAATTGCTGAAAATGTGCTACTGTAGTAAGACTATTGCTTTTTTTACAAAAAATATCTGAAAGCCCACATATTCCACCACATACAGTATCCAACAAAGCTACTGCTTGTTAAAGGGCACCTGATGCCCAAAAATATTTCCCCCCACCAAAGGAGTGGGCTAATAAAACACACACTCCTGTTGGGGGTGACAGTAGTTTTTTTTTGCTTTTTTAAATTGTGTGTGTGTCATGTCACCCAGAGCCCGTACATAATGAGCTCCGGACATCAGGTGCAGCAGCATAATGAGCAAGTTGTGGTATTTACTCATTATGTGCATGCAGTGTGTCACAACATGGCCGCTTGGACTGGGAGTTCGCTCCCAGTGCAGGTATCCTGGTGCTGGCAAGAAGGCACTTTTAAAAAAAAAAAATACTGTTAAAACCAAACAGAGATAGCGCACACCTTTGGTTGGGGAAAATATTTTTGGCCAACAAGTGCCCATTAAAGGAAAGGACATATAGATAGTCCCTTGATTACAAAACATACTCTTCAGTGCAACTGTAAAAGGACTCTTGTTTTTTTGCACTTGAAATACATAAAATTCCCTGTTCATTATATAACATTTCTATCATTTGAAAAATAACCATCATTTTATTGTTGCAGGAAAATGCAACATTCAGCTGTATAAATAAGGCTCTTCTACCTATGCAAGAACTGGCATGCAGGGAGTTTAGGACTGATACAACTGGAAGCAGGCTGTCTTTAAACAATAACGTGACTCTGAAATGCATTTACAAACATCTGCCCTCACAGGGTGCATATGGCATTTTGTGCACTAGCAATATTTGTCAATACCAATCCATTGTACTGCAAAATGTTAACCATTTCACTGCAATACCCCTTTTCTTTTGTAAAACAGTAAACAGCTCCAATGAAATTCTGCTCATCTTGTGCCTATTTCAAATTGGTCATGTTGCTCTAATGTATGTGTACTTTAAGGTGTCTTTATGAATGACTATTTTATAAGAATGTTACTATATAATAGGTCACATTTACTGATGTCAAGGTTCAAAGTGCAAAAGAAAGGGACAAGTCAGTATGTTTTTTGCACTTTGCACCCTGCCCCTGGTTGGTTTAACAGCATAGTATTTCTGATGGGCAGGTGAATGGAAGCAAGAAGGCATTCCCCAACTCCTCTTGTCCCCTACCTGTCTCCTAACTTGAACATCATTCTAAAAAGGCAGTAAGGGCAGAAGGGCACTAAGGAAAGTACCACCTTGCACCTGCCCCCATTGAGCTAATCACCTTGCTCCAGATATTTTGTAGAATTACCTTTCTTTGTACTCAACAGTGTTATGAATACAATAACTCTTCTAAAAATGTATATTTTCTCAAGCACTATACTTTGCTATGTCTGTTTAACTTCAAGACCAATTTAGCTGTTTTCTCAGTTTTTTCACTATACATTTATATAGTGAAGAACCAGTTCTTCACTATACAAAAAGTACCAACAATTCTTAACAACTGCTTTATTTCTAAAGTGTTATTCTTTTTTCAATATACTGCCCAAATGGCTTCCTGCTGTATGCTGTACTTCTTTCCTACATATTTGCGATCAAACACTTCACATCTGAAACTCATTCCTATGATCACACAGCATTCCTGCTGTTAACAAGTATCTCATTACATATCTCTTCATACTAATACAACCCAGTTTTCACAACATACCCAAATTATTAGGAACCCTGCTATTTTTACTGTAGCATATCTAACCATCCAAGAATTTTCCACCTTTCGTGCACTGTTGGATTAACCATTGTTAATGCTGTATATTTTAATGAGCAGTGCCCTCTCATGCATGTATTATGTATGTTTAATCAATACTCCCTTCTACTGAACGGGCTGTAGAACATGTTGCTTCTTTATAAATTTTTGTTAATAAATGTTATTAAATTGTATACATTATATGCTCATATGATTCTAGAATATTAGTAAAACACATTTTGCCAGAAAGGTCACTGAGATTTGTATTCAGATGATTTGTATGTTGGATGATATGAGAGAGGTGCCTTCAAAGCAGAGGTAAGGGAAAGTGGAGTTTATACCATATTCACTTTTTGCTCAAGCTCAAGAACACCAGATGGCTTTGCAGAATATACTGAACTGCAAATCAACTTGCAGAGCAGCAGTGAGGGCTACAAAGATAGACTTTTGTCTCTGGGGACAATTCATCTGTTCATTCCTACAGGCTACAAACAGACTTTTGGTTTGGAAAATCATAGGAAAATACACGCATGCATGGAAATAGGGCTGCTCTGATCATGTGTTTTTATATTTGTATTGTATCCTACTATGCATTTGTTCAACATGTGATATAAATGTTTGCACTTTACATAAATGCAATCATAAATTCATAGAAGTACAATAGCTTCTAAAAATATCCAGTTGGAACTTTATTCAAAACAAACTGAACCAGAGAAATGCCTAGGGGAAAATTTACTATTTCTCACATAAAATCCTACGAATCTATTCAAATGCTTATCGAATAGTTTTAGGCTATCTTTTGGCTCGATATTCGATTTCTCATTCTCGATCATACGAATGGTATTCGAGCAGGACTTAGCAAAAGAAGCCTATGGGGGGGGTTCCCATAGGCTTCTCTTGGTATTCGGTAGGTTCAATCTGGCGAAGTAGGCATTCGAAGGATTTTAAAATCATCGAATGATCGAATATTTGATCAATCGATCTATTCGATGATCGAAGATGCCAAATTTGCATATTCGATCCTCCGATAAATTCATACGATCTCTTCACACGATTTTTGTAAATCTGCCCTCTAGTGTATCAAAATGACAATTATACCCCCACAGTCAACAAGTGTTCACATCATCTAAAGCATCTGATCACTGGTACTATCAGCACTTCTTTAGAATAATCCAATAAGGAGCCCAAGGATTTACAAGCTGAATACAAGCATCTGACAAGTTGGCAAGTTTTAAACACCAGTTGCTAGGTAGTTAAAAGATGTGTACCTGTAAGGGGTGGTGTGGTGGGAAATTGTGATCTATGACTATGATCATTCTTTATTTGTGTATGTTTTTATATATTCAGTTCGTTCTATTTTTTTGTATGTGGTTTTCATTTGTTCTCCAGCAGACTTGGATGTTTATGTTCATACATGCAGGCAGAACATTTGTTTATTTTATTTTCATTGATTCAAGTTTCCATAGGCTCTAAGGCTATATTTGCTAATGTACTCATGTAAGTAACCAGCACAACATTAAGGGGCAGATTTACTAAATTCGTGTGAAGGATTCGAATTGAAAAAATTCAATTTTGAAATTTTTTTGGGCTACTTCGACCAACGAATTTGCAAAATTGGCCAAATTTGAAAAAAAAAATTGATATAACAATTTGGTAGATTAAACCTTCCGAATTGCTATATAACCCTATGGGAAGCTCCCATAGGATTTTCCAAAGTTTTTTTGATCGAATAAAAAAAATTGGATCGAATGGTTAAATTTGTTCGAATCGTTCGAGGGGTTTTAATTTGATACAAATTGGATGGTCGAATTCGAGGGTTGATTAACCATCCAATTCGACCCTTTAGTAAATCTGCTCCTAAGACAGGAGTATCTAAAACATTTTCCAATGAACATAAAAATGTGGCAACTTTGTAGCTAAGTCAAATGGTTTTGCATCTTGTAGCTAAGTCAAATGGTTTTCAGTGCAACACAGTAGGCCAAATGAAGCACCATTTAAACAATAAAAATACTATGGATTATAGGATTTGATTCAGTTTGCAATTAAGCCAAATTATTTTGCAGGATTTGGATTATTCAGATAAATTCTGAGGGCATTGCAGAACTGCCTTCTCTCATAGAGGCAAATTCACTAAAGCGCGAAAATGCATTAGCGACAGCCAGTGCTACGCAAATTCACTAAAAATGTGAATTTGCGCTAAGGGTGGCGAATGGTAGCAAAGTTGCGCTACCATTGCTTAACCAGGCAAAGCGCATTTACGCTAGCGACGCCTAATATGCATACAGCACAAACTTAAACGTGTAATAGAGGTGTATGTTACAGCCACTACACTACACAAGCCCAGAAAACCTTTAATAAATAAAATAAAGTTGTCCTATTGCCCTAAACATGTGCCCACTGTATAGTTGAGTTGCCATATGTTAGGAAATGCAGGGGGGAAAGGAGGGTAACCCCCAAAAATGGTCGCTATTTTTTAGACTATCACCCTACAAAAGGTAAAAGACGCCAGTGTTTTTGGGACTTACAAAAAAAAAAATTTTTTTTAAACTCCTATCTATTGTATTGAACTTCGCCAGGTCTGACCTGGTGAACTAACGTCTAGCGCAAGAGGTAACGTTCAGTAAAATGTTCATCTTAGTGAATTAGCATAGTTACATCCCTTCATCAGTGCACAACTTCACCTGGCGTAAGGGTGGGAAGTTGCACTAGTCTATCTACAGTACATTGCTAGCGAATTTTCGTCAGAGTCTAACTTAGTAAATTTGGCAAAGTTGTAAATTGAAGTCACGCTGGTGAATTAGAGCTAGTGTGAGACGCTTCACACTTTTGTGAATTTGACCCATAGAGTCCACGATAATCCAAAAAAAAAAAAACGTTTCCGGGCATCAAATCTGAAAATTTGGATTTTTCATGATTTCATTGAGTATTTTCCCACACCAAGTAGAGTAGATTTATTGATGAATAAAGTCCATGGGAGTTTGGTTGAAGAGAATAGTGATACATTTTTGGATTTTAGTAAATAACCCCCTTACGGTCACACTGGGAGATTAAGGAAGATTGAGTTGCCCCGGTGAAAAATTGCCTGCGGCATGGCACTTCGTTTTCCGGAGTTGCCCGAAGTTGCCTCACAAGGAAACTTCAGACAACTTCAGAAAATGAAATGCTGCAGGTGCCATGCCACAGGCAATTTTTCATTCTATCAAGCGGAAGACAGGGGGAAGCAGGGGGAGATTAATCACCCCAAAGAAGAGACATTTAGTCACCGGGCGACTCAATCTCCAAGTGTGGCCTTACCCTAAATGTCTCAATGTTTTCAGGGATCCAGAAAACCCCAGATCCTAAGTCTTCCAAATTATAGGTCCAATACCTGTAATACCATTTCTTTTTATTAAAGTTATCTACTTTACTACTGAATACTACATAAATAAAGAACGGGAGATTTTACTCATTTCAACTTTTGAGTTCATCATCTAATTGCTTTAAATTGTCCTTTTGATCCTTCAGTACATCTGATTCTTACTGAAATTCATACTTAAAGATTACTGTCTTAACAATGTTTCTTCACTTTTAATGAAGAGTTCAGTAACTGGGAATTGTTTCTATGAACAGATATAATTTCGGATTTAATTCTGAACTACTGTACATTGTATTCGCAAAAGTCTTGCTTAGCCTTCTTTTTCAAAATTTTTATCAGTCCTCATTGGCTATTACCATTTCTCACTTGTTGCATTCAAATGTTGGGAATGAGTAAAATAAGAATTTAATTAATCATAACTCATTTCCTATAGATATTCTAATTATAAATATCTACTATCTTGATTTCCTTGGAATTACAATTTTTTTTAAACAAAAAGTTTAGGGTTATAGTTGCCTGAATAAGCAGACCAACCTGTTGCTTTCTCTGACAGTTCTTCAGTACCAGTGCTACCAAACCATTGGTGGGGAATCACATGTCTCATCTTCATGTGCTTGGCTGTTATTAAGTGATTTCATGGCAAAGTATTCTAAGTAGAAATGTTAACCTTGTTTATGCCAGAGTTTATTTGATCTTGCTGCACAGCATGTTTTCTGGCAATTGTGATGAATCAAAGGGGAACCTAGAGCAATATAATCTATTGCATCAGCAGTGTTGATTTCATAGTGTGTGGCACTTTGAAGGCATTTTTTTTACTTAATAGAAATTAAATCCATAGCAGGTGACTTTTATCCTGTTACTACGTAAGCTATTGCAAAAATCCACACCACTGTCCATGGTGCTGAATAAAAATTGACTGTATATTTTCACCATTATTGTAGATCTTTAAATGCATATCAGTAGGCACCATGTCAGGTCATTAGAGTTTCAGCATAAAAGAATTAATTTATTTTATCATTTCAGTGGTATTAATTCATGAAATAAAGGAACAATTTCAGTCAAGTCACTTTAAAAAAATATATATATTTTGCATTATCATGCAGTAAAAGAGTACAGCCAGAAGGTAAATATATGGGGATGAACGATTTCATGAATTAAAAAAAAGCCTCTCATGCAGGTATAAAATTTTAAAAACTCCCAAACAAATATATACAGCATACATACTGTACATATATCCTGGTATGAATATAGTTTCGGTTCACAGATATCTGCATGGATGAATGTAAGCCACAGGCTGAGTTCCATAAAAATATATGTGAAGGGAATGAAAGCAGAGATAAAGGAATCCATTTACAAAACAGGATGCAACATAAAGTAAATCTGGCTAAGCAGTATGAATAAAATCTAACAGGATTGTGGGATGTTGCTTGCTTTGCAGACAGATATTTTTGTTAAAGCTCTAAGCTTTTTCAAGATAATCAAGTTTCTACATTATGTAACAAGTAGTCTTTGTCTAGTAGTCAAACAGTTTTATATAAAAAAAAAATTTAATACTTTTATTTGCATTGCTTTAATATTTAATTAAGTATTTAACATTAATTTCCAGCAGACAAAAACCAAAATTAACTTGTGTTTCCAACTTATGGGAAATGGCACACTGTGTTTTGTACATTTTTCATTGGGCTGTTTGTTTAGTCTCCTCTCTCTTTCACACATAGTGCATAATATAACCTATTCCAAGGGTGTCAGCATTGGCATTCAACGTAAGACAACATTAACTTTCAGCTACTTACAACTTTGGCCCACAGTTTAGAAACCTCAGTTCTAAGGGAGAATTTGAAGGAACAAGAATATAAATAAGCTATAAAAAGTTCCAGTGTTATGACATGTAATGCTGAATTACAATACCATTTACAATACTAGTGTATTTTGTTTGATGTTTTAGAGATAAATGTAAAGCTTTATCTTTCAGTAACTCTTCAAGGATTGTTGAAAGACAATGTTTTAATCATATTTCTGTTTGAATACATCTGAGCAGTGGAAAATAGCTGAACCTATATATATATACTTATAAAAGATATGCACAGCTTCTCACTTAAAACATTTATTAGTACATTTTATCCACAGCAAAATATTAATATTAATACATTCAAAAACACCACAGTGCAGTGTCTCCCCCAGTCTCCCTAGGGAATGTATTGGAATGTATTCACATGATTTTTTTTTTTTTTGCTGTGGATAAAATGCACTAATAAATATTTAAAGTGAGAAGCTGTGCTCTTGTATATGTATATATAGTATTTGTGAGTAGACCCATGCACAGTTTTCACTATAAAAATAGCATATACCCCAAAGCTTTATAAGAAAATAGCTGAAACATGGATTCATTTCAGTTCCCATAAGATATAGGGTTAATTGGGCTCTCAATATTTTTGTTGAATTGAGGTTCTGCGGCCCCAAATTAATCCCTAAAGCTACATTAGTTACTGGATTGCTCTGTCCTACATAAATGCACCAAACATGATAATTTTTCTTTACAAATAATTACGGTTAAATTAAAAGATATATAAGCAATTGCAGATAAAGGAGTTTTCATTTTGGTTCTATGACACTAATGAGAAAAGAAGGCAGAACCTTGTATAAAATTTTATTTTTTGTTATTACATATCTTTATTTTAACCTGTGTAGGGAACCTGAGATTTGGGTATATTTACTCAGGCAGTTTCCCGTTGGTAATAGGACACCTAAAGGTCCTTCAGTTAATTCAGGCAGCTATGACCCTTTTCCTGGGTCCACATTTGTTCAAAGGGATTATCCACTAGGTGGCAGTAGTTTAAGTTTAAAAGGGTTTAGCCCCATGTGCTCAGAGTCTGTCCTGGGACCTTGCCTCACTGGGATGTATTACAGGTCCAGGCTTGCCAGTGGAAAGTTAGATAAGAGCTATTTAGTGATAGTAAGCATTGTAATAGTCACTCTAGGAGTGCAAGTAAGTACAGGGTAGCAAGTGAGCAACATCTGCTCCAATGAGGAGAAGTAGTGGGGTTAGGATCCCATGGTGTGTACACCACTAGCTCAGGGACTCAGTGGGTGAGGTGAGGACTAGTGAGGGTGCCAAGAACAATGACCCCTAGCTGACTATCCCTGGGCAGGAAGCTTTACACTCAGGGAGGAAATTGCCCCAAGAGGTGTTCATCCTAACTGTATTTCACTGAATGGGAAGAATCCTGTTACTGTTATTCTCTGGTCATCTAATTGCCTGTGATGTGATCCATTGTGACTGTCCTTTGTGAATAAACAAGTTACTTTGCTGCAAGAATCACCTTTGTTTGGAATCTTTGCTGCACTTATACCAGGTACTAGAAATTCCCAGGGAGGGGTATTACAGTTCAGCCTGTCCTGACCTTGGGTGGAGGCACGCCATTTTAAAGTATACCTGCTCTCCCATATATCGGAGGCACAGGACTCCTGTAGACTCCTCATGCAGAAGCAGAAGAGGGCTATACCTGCGTTCATTTATTGAGAAGCAATTCCATTTAACAGATGCCCCTAGAGAAAAGGTCTTCCCTTGAAACCCATGCCTTATTAGCAGCAGATCACATCACTGAATAAAAGAGCTGTTTGCCTTACATTGCTACACTTTATAAAGTGTTTAGGTGTGGAATGCCGACATATTAACTGCATCTAAATGGTATTTCACTCAAACAGAGCTGTTATCATGAAATGATTATCCCTATACCTAACAAAACATTAAGTCCAGCAGAAATGTAAAACACAAGCAATCTGCGAAATTTGCAATTATAATAAAGGGAAGTGAGAAGACTTACTTGGCTTTAATCAGTTTAATATAGCTATATGATTTTCACACCTCAAATTACTATTCTAGTTACCTATGAGAAAGATTGCTTCTGGCAAATGATAATTAATTCTTAAGCCTTGAAAGAATTTGAGTTTAGTGAACCTCTGAGCACATTTGTATGAAGATTAGACATTGTTTTTGCTCTCATTTTCTTTGAAGTCTTTTCTTCAAAGATTTTCAGGCAGTTGCTCAGACTTCACAAAACCTTAGTTTTCAAAGTTGGCTTTTTTTATTCACTTTCACAGTCTTTAAATTTCAGGTTTCAAGTGCATATTCACCCCTTGGATCAAATAACAAGCAAAAACATCCAATTAGCAAAGGCTTAGTTATTTAGTTATTTAGTGGTTGTTATAATTATACTGACTTTTATCAACAATATTGATGTTACATGACACAGAATATTTTTACTCCTAATTATGCATGGAACACCTTGTACTGTATCTGGATGATACCTCAGTTTTAAAAAGAGGTTTGGGCAGGTGTTCAGTAAATATATATATATATTTTAAATGTGTATGTGTCACTCTCATATCAGAAAGTGATGAATGATGATCTTGCCTCAGGCTCGCTAGCATTCGCCGCACTTCGGCAGGCGAATTTTCGCCAGTGCTATACAAATTCACCAAAGTGCGAAGTTACGCTCAGGTCGGCAAACGGTAGCGTAGTTGCGCTAGTGTTACTTCGCCACGCAAAGCACAGTTATGCTAGCGATGCCTAATTTACATACGGTGTATAATAGAAGTATATGTTACAGTCACTACATTACACTACGCAAGCCCAGGAAACCTTTAATAAATGAAATAAAGTTGTCCTATTGCCCTACATGTGCCCCCTATATAGTTGTGTTGGAAAATGTATGGGGGAAGGAGGGTAACCCCCCCCAAAAAAAACGATCTTTTTCAGACTATCATCCTACAATGGTAAAACAAGCCAGCGTTTTATGGGGACTTAGAAAAATTTTCCATTTTTTTTTTTTCAATCTATCTATTGTATTGAACTTCGCCTGGTCAGTAAAGTAAAGTCTAGCGTAAGTGGTAACATTCAGGAAAATGTTGATCTTAGTGAATTTGCGTAATTACGATCCTTCGTCAGTGCGTAACTTTGCCTGGCGTAAGGGTGCAAAGTTGCGCAAGTCTATCTACATCGCTAGCGAAAATTTGAGTCGGTGTTAGTGAATTTGCGAAGTTGCGAAATGACGTCACACTGGCGAATTAGCGTTAGCGTTAGACGCTTCGCGATTTAGTGAATTTGGGCCTTGGAGAGGAATCATCCATAACCATTGAAAATGTTTTTTAGTATTATAAAAAAGTTTATATTAAGTCTAAATTAAAGTCTGAAGCTCAGAAAATAGTATCCAGACAGTGCAAATTGTCATAAATAGAAAATCAAAAGTGTAATACTGCCTTTACTTATATAACTATAAAAATGTAGATAGTTGTGTAATGGTAGCATTATAGTTGGTAGCATAATGGTAGCTTATCAACTGTCGGTCCAGAAAGTGGAGTCTTGCATTTGGGTGTGGTATCCACAGGTACTTGCAGAATACTTTATTGAGATTTAGATGGAAAACCCTTATCTTCACAGTATGTGAGTGCTTAGCAGACTGCAGTGAAAGTTGTTTGGGATTTGGATGCTTGTTGTGGGGGGTAAAAATGCAGACATTTCTCTATCTAGGACAAACCACCCAGATGTTACATCACTTCAACTTTTTAGTGACTCCACTTCCATGATTACATGGAACATGCTGGGGGTCATATACTTTTTAATTTGTTTAAATTGGATCACTGCTCGGTAAGTCTGGGTTGGGAGTGGGTCGGTCAATCAAGTCCTGCCCAAAACTCTACCAGATATTTTTAATCGTATGTGCATGGTATTAAAGGAAAACTATACCCCCCCCCCCCGAACAATGTAGGTCTCTATAAACAGATATTGCCTACAACAACTCATATGTAAAACCCTGCTTCATGTAAATAAACCATTTTCATAATAATATACTTTTTTAGTAGCATGTGCCATTGGGTAATCATAAATAGAAAATAGCAACGGTGCACACAAACAAACAAACTATAAAATTAGGTCACACGAGCCAATTAAAAGACTCTTCGCTTTACAGTTAGAGTTTAAATATTTCTGGTCAGGTGATCTCTGAGGCAGCACACAGACCATCATGAAATGGTGGTTCAAGGCAAGAGATGTAAAAGGGCAATATTTACTTAAATATATATACCAGGTAGGTAAGATTCTTTAATATGTCACTTAATTTGATATAATCTGTTGCTCAAAAATTCATTTTCGGGGTATAGTTTTCCTTTAATAACAGCATTAGTGTTGGATTCAATTGTTGCAAGCCAGATGCCGCTATTAAGGCAATGTGATGAGGAACCCTGGAATTACCAATGCTATTTACAGATTTCCCTAGCATCAAAGAGTATACATACTTTATCAAATCTGGATGGATGAGCACATTGATGCTCCCTGTAAGTACTATAGGAATACATAACTACATCATTTATTCGCTTATACTGTATAAATGTCTATTGTATTGTAACAGGATTTCAGCTAAATACATTTACAGGTGCAGTAACCCATAGTGGCCAATGAAACATTGAAACTATATCAAACTGTGTTCCTTTATATTTCATAATTGCCTTTGATTATTTACAGATTAGGTACTTGGTGCATCCATCATTTTGAAGAAAAATGAATAGTACTTATGTTATAAAGACAATTATATTTAAATACTTGTTTTTTCAAATGCAAATTAGCCTTGGCTCCAGGTAATGTTCAGAGCATTTGTTGGTGTATATCAGCCTAATTATGAAATGAAATCCAAACTGTTGTTAAACTAGCAGTATTTTCTGCTAGTCCATCCTGGCATATTAGTTCAATTACAATTAGAAGTCTCAGTGGATGTGTAGAGAAGGTATACTCTTTTTAAAAAATAAGTGGTGCTGTTTGAGATATACCATATAAATAAAATTCATAGCAATCCATTGCATTTTAGTCAAAACAAAACAATGCTTAATGTACAAATAATTAAGAGACAAGGATGAAAATACAGATTAAAAATGATTATGTGATATATTTAACTATACTGTATATACTATACCATGTATTAGCATCCAAAACTTTTTTGATGATTATATTTTCAGCTTAATGGTAAGATGTTATTTTGTTATTCTAAATGCTGGCTAAATAAGTTTCTGGCAATTGCTGACCCTTATAAATGATGCTTTTCCAATGATTTGAGAAGAAAATCACAGTTTTGCTGTCATCAATAGGGGAAAACTGTGTCTTTATTTATTTATTAAAATATTGAAAGAAGTGGATACAAATCTATGAAAGAGAGCTGATTAAATTTATGGGAAAAAAATTAGTTTTAATGTTTAAAGGAACAGTAACAGAATTTTTTTCACATTTGTTTCTTTATAATGCAAAAAAAAAGACAACACAGTTTAAACTTTAAAGGAACAGTAACATCAAACATTTTTACAAAAAAAATCGTTCGAACCAATAGAAAAAAACACCAACAATTTTTAAAATTTAAAATAGCAAATCGCGGCTACTGTCATGGCGGCTCGCCCTGGGAGCTCCCTCCCGGTGCGAGCTTGCCTGCGCTGGCGGGGGGGTACCCCCAACCGGAATGCAGGCTCTATCAGCCTGCACCTTTGGTTGGGGGTAACTTTTTTAAACGATAGGTGACCGTTAAGTGGGAAGATATGAGGGTGTTACCACAAAATTTATACAAGCAAAAACAAGAATTCATCTGCACCCATTTAATGTTTTTAGAATATTATGGAGAACTAAACCCTAAACATTTATATGGTTAAAAATGCCATATTTTATACAATGAACTTATTGCATCAGCCTAAAATTTTCTCAAAGCTTCTCAATATCAGCAATGATCCAGAACTTAAAACTTGTCATAGGTGGTCACCATCTTTGAAAGTGTCTGTGATGCTCTGAGCAGCTGTTGAGAAGCTCAGCTTAGGGGTCATCACAAATTATCAAGCAGAAAATGATGTTTGTCTTTAATATAAGCTGATGTTAGTTACACTGTTCTCTGTGCTGCCACGTAGTAATTATCTGTATTAATTACTAATTAGCCTTATATTGTGACATTTCTATTCTATGTGTACTGTATATTGTGAGTGGGTCCCTAAGCTCAGTAAGTGACAGCAGCACAGAGCATGTGCAGTGAATCAGCAAAAAAAGAAGATGGGGAATTATTGGGGCATCTTTGGAGACACAGATCTTTATTACTTTATTGTCTCGGGCTAGTCCAGAATTGTAAAACATTGAGGCAGATTTATCAAGGCTTTTAGCCCTCAAATTCGACCCTTGTTCAATTATCGAACGAAAATCCAACAAATTCGAACATCGAATTTGAAGGATTTTGGCAGTTTTCAATTTCTTGAAAAAATCGTTACATTCTGTTCCATTTCACGAAAAAATCGTATGAATCCAACGCTTCGAACAGTTTGAAGCGTTTGATCGTAGGATTTCTATTCAATGAGAAATATAGCAATTCAGTAGGTTTAATCTGGCGAATTTGGAGATGGAATAAAATTTTAAAGGGCAAGTACTTTGACCATCGAATGATCGAACGACCAATTTTTATTGGATCTATTCGATTCGATCGAATTTTGCAAATTCACCAAATTTGCATATTCGAAGTGAAGAAATATCTCACATAATAGCCAAAACAGTACTTATAGCTTTGCAGCTCTCTTGGTTTCTTGAGGGGGGCCACATGGTTCATAACTGTTGCGTTTGAATCTGAGTTGAATACTGAGGACATCACTGCCATTGTAGTTCATGAATTCAAAAATAAATAATGCTTATCATGAAACTTAATGCATTTCCCAGTTTTTCACTACTACTTAAAATTTTCCATACTGTAATGTAATGTAGCTATATTTGCACTGTTTCATATCAGTTGCAGGATCCCATTGTGTTATTAGAGGATGAACACTCCAGATCGTCTTAAACTGAACTGTTTAGCTGTTAGAAAATAAGAAACAAGTCCTTCAGCAACATGTAGGAGTTGGGGTCAAAAAGGTTTTCAGAATAAATTAAAAAGCATGAACATAATGTAGGTAGATTACAATGATTATAACTTTCAGTTCATCTATCACCCTATTTGCACATTGGAATTAGTGATGGGCGAATTTATTCGCCTAGGTCGGATTCGTGGCGAATTCCCACGATTCACCGCTGGCAAATAAATTAGCGAATCACCAGCGAAATTTCGCTTGGCGAAATTTCGCCGAAAAACGAGTCGCGCGTCAGTTGACGCGAAGTGCGACAAAGTTGACGCGATGCACGACAAAATCGTCCCACGACTTGTTTCGCGAATTTTTCGCCGATTCGCGAATTTCTCTAGAAATTCGCGAATCTCTAGGCGAAGCGAATCGCGGGAGATTCGCCCATCACTAATTGGAATGAATATATTTTGTTATAGTTCTCATCATTTATACAGATATTTTCTCTATATTTGATCAGTATATTTGATTTCTTACAAGGTAATATTGTTAAACTATTTGCCTAATGCATTCAACATTTACCCTATCACCTCTGTATTTATTTCAACATATTATAAACCAAGAGCTAGATATAATATTACTGTCAGGCCTGTATAACTTGAAAAGTATTAATAATTAAACATTTACTGAGTGGGTTCCCACATGACTATGTTTGTATTCATTTTCTGTGCTATCCTCTCCTGTATTTCACTTTTGTATTCTTTGATCCCAGACATGCAGTATCTGGAGGACCAGGGTTTCAAATAATGTATTATGTATCTCAGAAATACTATGTGCTCATCTTAGAGTAGTGTGATATTCACTATGGCTAGCCACATAAATATAACATGAAAAGCAGGAGACAGCAGCAGTCATCCACAGAAAAGCCAAGAACAATGTGCCTTTATTAGTAACATTTATTCTGTTTTAGAATACAGGCATCAAAGATTATAAATGTACTGAAGATTTAACACCCACATTACCTAAGTTTTCAGTGGTTAATATTGTAAATAATACATATACAGTGCAACCTCAATTTTACAACCCTGATTTTAAGCTTTCCCTAATTTTACATTTTTCTTTACTGTTCCATCTATATATTATGCATAATACATCTCCCTGGTTTTACATTTTGATGTATTTTTTTCTTGTCCCCTGAAAAATGTAAAATAAGGGTCCTACTGTAGCTATAAGACACAATACAAATTATTTATGATACCACAACCTAATGTGCTAAAAATGCATTACATACTCTGCATATAAAATATTGTCTGGAATGCATTTAGGAAATAAAACTGCAGTAGACAGTAATGATAATATCTCTAGACAATGTTTTCAAACAGGATGACTTTTTCCATTGACCTTTACATCCAAACTCACTGCATGATTTGGATTTTATAATAAGCTTGCACAGCCTTATGCTTTTGCCATCTAAAGACACAATACAGAGGTTTAAGGGGTGATTTGCTGATGGCAGGGCAGGATACAAAGTGCAAAAAGTCACAAGGCAATATGTTTCATGCATTTTACATCATGCCCCATCATCAATGGTTGTGGATGAAGGATTGAAGTTCAATGCAGCAAGCATTAAGATCAAAGCCGTCTTCCACCACCAAGTGCAAGGTGCAGGAGACAGCAAGACCCCAGATGCTCATTGATAAATTACTTCTATATTTTGTGACTAACTGTGCCATGGTGGTAAATAATGCACAAGCTAAGGGGTGCTATGCCCAGGCACTAGCCACCTATTGCCCTCTCCAGATACAGCACTGCCAAACACAGACAATCTTCCATACAGACTAAAGCACTACATCTTTGTGCACAAAGTTGAACATGAAGGAGCACTCACCAAACAAAAAACACAGGTAATATGTGTACAAAATAGCAAAAAAATACCACACTCAACAGATGCGTTTTGTTTTTCTATTAAAATCAGTTATCCTAACTGAGCCTGTTGAGTTCGGTATTTTTTTGCTATTTTATATATATATATATATATATATATATATATATATGAATTTACGTGTGACCACACCTGCAAATTATTATTAATGAAACAGTGGTCATTATATATATATATATATGTATTTAGTTTCTCTTTATTGTGTTGACTGCTCTAATCTGAGTACAGAAATAACAGATGCTGCACAGAAATCCTCCAAAGGAAAATTAAGCATGGGACTGAAGAGATATTTGTTATTATTATTATAATATATATGTGATATTTTTTAACAGGACATCCTGGGCCAGATTGGGCTTTCTTGACAGGCCTGGATTTGTGGCAAGGCCACAAAGGCCCGGTCCTAGGGCAGCAAAATATTCGGGGCAGCATGCCGCCCAGCCACTTTCTGAGAATCACATGCAGCTCCCCAGTGCTCCTGCAAATGCTTGTGGGGGGGGGGAGTGTGGGCAGGTGGGCGCTAGGACAGTGTGGCCTATGGCGCGCCTGTACAGGAAATCCAGCCCTGGTTTTTGAAAAACATTGACTTTAGGAAAGCTAATTTTTTAACATAGCTGCAACTGCAAAAGCATAGAGGCTAAATTAACTTGGCAAGCATGTATTGGTCTGATCTCTTTAATGCACACTTCTTATGGGATGTGTTGCTAAATTAGATTAGCATGTGCACACACACACAAAACTGGCTTATGGCAGTTAGGTTTCAAGATGGTCTAAATCCATAAAAGCTAAATCCATGAAGAATAACACAACACATTATTGTTCCCTTATCTCAAAGATCTTTGAAAATGTAAGATGAGCAGTTCCTGCATTAGCAATAACTAGTGATGAGCAAAATTGTTCTCTAGGTTTCGCATTGGAAAAGACCTCGATAAGCTCCAATCTGTGAAAAAAATTCTCGCACATGAAAACAAATTGTCACCCATAGATTTCATGCATTTGGCGAATTTTTCGGCAAAGCAAAATGGGTCAGATTGGCCCTCCACTAGATAACTATTACTACTTCAAAGATTTATATATTATATATATTAAGACATTCTGTATGCACTTTTTTACAATTTAAACTGTGTCTCACTGGGATTATACAGAAATGCTCAGCAATACAGTTTGTAACTTTGACAGAAGAACTAGGCTAGGCCAATTAATAGAGCTAGCACTATAAAGTGCTTCTTTTTTCTATTATGAAAATGTTTTGCTCTTCTTTAACACCAGATGGTATCCAAACACGTTAGCATAATTAGCTGTTAACTTCACACATCCAAATTTTCTAGTCTCCTTCACTTATCCAAATTTTCTAGTATCTTTAAACTCTCTCATTAGAAACAACCCCATGTTCTGCTTTTCTGTAAGTTCAGGTATCTCTCCTACCAACTCCCATATAGTTTTCATTTTTCAGTTTTGATTGCAGCATGTAAGAGGACTAGGGCTCCAAATTAAGGAAAAATATAAGTTAAGAATACCCAATTTGTGGCCCTTTAGCTGTTGTCAAACCTTCTGTTGTCAGTAGTATATAGGATTCTGCAGGCTAATATCCCAAAATAACATAATGTAGGTGCTAAACTGCATTTGTGCCATTGCCAGTGGCAAACAATTGCTAATCTGTTTGTTCAGCCTACTACAAGTTTGAGAATGAAAACAAAGTATGATTGGTTGCACTAGTTCAATGTATTAATCATATTTGTAAACCAGTCCCTATATGCCTTTTGTGTTGTTCTCATTATTTTCTCAAAAAAAGGTCCTATGATGCTGAAGGCCCAGAAAATAAGTCTTCCATCCATCTAACCAGTTTAGTTGCATGTGTCTGCACTCTCTCTAGCTCATTTATATCCCTCTTAAGGAGCCTAAAACTGCACTGCATACTCCAGATTAGGCCTTACCAGGGACCTATGAAGAGGTAAAGTTATGCCATTTTCATGCAAGACAGAACTTTATTTGTTTTAGGCTTAGTCCAGACGGGAGATTCGGGGGCGATCCATCGCCTGGCGACTTCTCGCCGCGACGGATCGCCCCTGAATCTCCCCGAATAGCTAGGCACCGGCATATCTTAAAAACCCCTGCACTTATTCACACGGAGCAGCGCGATTTTTAAAATCGCTCCAAATTGCCTCGCCAGGCAATTTGGAGCGATTTTAAAAATCGCGCCGCTCCGTGTAAACACGCGCCAACACTGCCCAGAATTAGACAACTTGTTATAAAAAATAAAACCCCAGATCCTTCTCAGTTAAGGAAAGTCCTAACACACTGACATTTAGTATATAACTTGTATTTATATTATTTTTCTCAATATTTAACCTTATTTTCCAGTTTGCTGCCCAGTTTTCCAATTTAGTCAAATCACTCTGCAAAGTGGCAAAATAATGATGAAACCCATAGCTCTGCACAATTTAGTATCATCAGCAAAAAAAGAAACAGTACTTTCAATGCCCATCTCCACTAACAATTTACCACCACTCTTTGGGGCAAATTCACTAAAGCTCCCCATAGACGCAACGATCTTTCACTCCCGAACGACCGATTTTGGTGAAGTCCGACCAATCTGTCAAATTATCGTGTGGTTAGTGGGATACAAACGATCGTTCATCTTACGATTTTTCGTCCGACATTGGTCTGAAGATTGATCGGCCAGGTTAGAAAATCTTTATCGGTCCCCATGCAATCTACATATGTTTGCAGGGCAAAGCAGGCTGCGATCCTTCAGTTTTGCTGGCAATATCGCCTGAAATTGTCTTTTTAGTTGATGGACACATCTGACATTAAACGATCGTTTTGAGACAATCGTGGTCTCACGATAACCATTGGATCTTTCAAAAATCTTTGCGTCTATGGCCAGCTTTAAGTTCAAATTGTCTAACGCTAGCTCTAATTTGCCAGGGTGATGCCATTTTTGGTGGGTTACCCTGCTTCCCCCCTACATTTCCTAACATATGGCAACTCAGCTATACAGTGGGCACATGTTTAGGGCAATAGGACAATATTACTTTATTTATTAAAAGTTTCCTGGGCTTGCGTAGTGTAATGTAATGGCTGTGACATATACTTCTATTATACTTTGAAATTCGCGATGTATGCAAATTAGGCATCGCTAGCGTAAATGTGATTTGCCTGATGAAGTAACAGTAGTGCTACTTCGCTACTTTTTACCTCCCTGAGCACAAATTCACATTTTTGTGAATTAGCAGTGGGCTGGCGAAAATTCGCCTGGCGAAGTGCGGCAAATTGCGGTGAAGGCATCGCTAGTGAATTTTCGGCACTTAGTGAATTTGCCCCTTTGTAATCTATTGTTTAGCCAGTTTCTCAATGAATCCTGAAAAATTAAGTAAAGTGTTTTGGCAATCACAGAGCTAAGCTTGTTAAGTTCCCTGGGATAAATACCAGTCCCTGACCTTTGTTTATCTTAACATGTTCTCTTTTGAATTTCTACAGTAGAATCTCGCACACCCTAATTAGTAGTGGAGACGCCTGGTGCACACAGGTAGAGGATCGGCCACCTCACAGAAGTCAGTAACAGAAGAATTTCCAATGGCACACAGGTCTGAATGAGTACTTCAAAGATTTATTGTGCGGAGTGCAGATGCAACGTTTCGGAGAACAAACTCCTTTGTCAAGAATACCACTAGTGACTTTTCAGTCAAGCAGCTGGGAAGACACAGTAAGGCAGACCAGGGAGATTGTTGCCCAGAAGAAGAGGAGATTAGTTGCCAGACCACTAAATCTCCCCCTAATCTTGCCGTGTGCCCTTACCCTAAGGTGAGAAGAAACTTCCTCAACAGTGAAAGGGTAGAAAGAGCACATTAGAGACTGGGGACTTGTTGTGTTTGGTAGCCGAGGATTAGGAGAGTAGAACAGTGCTTTATTAGCAGGTTCATGAAGCCATTACATAACAGCAGTAAGTCTTACTTTCACTTTCAAGTTGTACAGAAAGTCCTATGTATGCACAGTGCCACCTGCAGGCCATTTGTATAAACACCACATATTCCCCCTATAGTAGGAAATTATTTGGACAAATATATAAACAGTAACAATTAAACAGTATGTATCTTAAAGTAATATATACATTCTTTACATTACATAGTCCTTGGTCCATGCAGGTAGTTTCCTGCTTTTCTCAGTATGCCTTATAGGTTCACTTTCCTTTGCCCTATTGCAGTTGGCATCAGGAGTAGGGAAATGTCCTTCATCAAATGGAACATCTCAAAAGTCATATCTAGCAGGAGCAAGATTACTTGCATTCCATATACTTCCATCAGACAGTTCATATGTGTATGGTCCTCACTGGCATCTCACTTCAAGTGGTGTAGTAAATTTAGATTGTCCTTGTTTCAGCATTCCTGGTTCCTTAATTCTGACTAAAGATCCAGGCTGAAAGTGCACTTCTCTTGCACCACGTTTTCTGTCAGTATAAGCATTGCATTTGGCTTGGTGATGTTTCACAATGTCAGCAGTAGATGATTTTGTAGGAATAGGCTTTGGTGGAAGTTTGACGTCTGCAACATGTAACTTAGTGCGCATCTGTCTGCCATGTAATAATTCAGCTGGAGATGATTGGGTTGTTGCATGGCTGGTTGCTCTGTAGTTATGCAGGAACTCTGTTGTAAATACTTTCCAAGATTTCCCAGTAAGATTTGCTGTCTGTAGTGCTTCTTTCAGACTTCTGTTGAATCACTCAATTTCTCCATTTGCTTGTGGGTAATACACTGAAGATTTCCTATGGATAATATTCCTCTCTCTCAGAAAGGATTCAAACTCATATGAGACAAACTATGGTCCGTTGTCTGATATTAACTCCTTTGGATTTCCTTCTCTGCTGAAGACTTTAGTCAGCAATGTTATTATTGTAGCTGATGTTACATGAGAAACAAATGCCATTTCTGGCCATTTACTGTAATAGTCTATCAAGGTTATAGCAAATCTGCAGTCTATAGGAGCATCTGCAAAAGGACCCACAATATCAATAGTTTTTCCCATGCTGTATCAGGAAATGGTACTGGCTGAAGTGGTGGTGTATGTGTGATAGCTGTTTTGTCATGATTCTGACAAGTAACACAAGAATGAATGGCAGTTACCACATCAGCATCCATTGCTGGCCACCAGTACAGTTCTCGCAGTCTTTGTTTTGTACGTACAATTCCTCTCATGTGCAAGTTGTATGAGCTTTTCTCGCAAGGTAACTGGTACCAATAAACGGTGAGCTCCGCGGACAACATAGTCATCTACTAAGGAAAGTTCGTGTCTAATCCTGTAGTAAAGTTGAAGATCAGGACTGAGTTTCTTCTCAGCATTTGGCCATTTGTTTTGTAAGATATCCTGTAGTTTTACTTGAATTGGACATGTGAGGCAACCTTGCTTAAAATCAGCAGCTGTAACTGTAGATGATAATATATCAGTCAGTGCTACAATTTCCATGTCCTCATCCAGTGTATCAGAAGCTGCAGGTAAAGGTAAACGTGACAAACATTTTTCAAACCTGGTTTGTATTGCATTTTGTAGTTGAAATTCAGTAGCCTTGCTGACCATCTAGCTATACGCATTCCAGCTCTTCCTAGTCCCTTTGTTGTAAGTAGTGTAGTTAAAGGGCTATGATCAGTGCATAAGGTAAATTCTCTACCCCATAGGTAGGTTCTCCATTTTTCTGTTGCCCAAACACATGCTAGAGCTTCTTTTTCAACACTTGAATACTTACTCTGTCTCTGTAAGTGTTCTGGATGCAAATGCAACAATATTCTCTGAATGATCAGCATGGATCTGTGTGAGAACTGCACCAATGCCATAGTCTGAAGCATCTGTAGTAACCATTGGGGGTAGTGCAGGATCAAATAAAGCTAGCGCTGTACTGTTCACAATTAACTGTTTCGCTATGTCAAAGCTATGTTGAGCAGTCTCTGACCAAACCAGACTTGAAGTTCCACATAGTAGTGCTCGAAGTGGCTCCACAACTGAAGCATAGTTGGAAATAAACTTAGAATACCATGATGTAAGACCTAAGAAAGCTCGTACGGTCTGGAAATCAGTTGGAGTAGGTGCTTGTGTAACTGTGTTGACATGGTCAGGGTCAGGCAGTAATCCATCTTGTGAAATTATGTGACCCAGAAATGACAGCTGAGTTTGTCTGAAGTGGCATTTGGAAAGGTTCAGTTTGAGTCCTGCAAAATCAATGCATTTCAGAACCCTTTCCAGGTACTTGTCATGGAGATCCATAGTTGGAACGTAGACAATTATATCATCCAAGTAGCATTGTACACCAGGTATGTCATGGAGTATAGAAGACATCAGTCTTTGAAAACAACTCGGTGCTGAAGCCAGTCCATAAGGTACATGCTTGAACCGAAACAAACCATCTTGGGTGATAAATGCAGTGAGGTCTCGGCTTTCTTCATGCAGTAATACTTGATGATAAGCACTCTGAAGATCCAGGGTTAAAAAGAATTTTGCTCCTCGGAGTTCTGAAAATATTTCCTCTATGTGTGGCAAGGGATGATTATCAATAACCACTGCTTTATTAGGTTCACGGAGATCAACACACAATCGAATACCTCCAGTTTTCTTCTTTGTTACAACAATTGGTGAAACCCATTCAGAGGATTCTGATTTTTCAATCACATCTTGCTCTACCAGTTTCTTTAGTTCCTGTGAGACAGTCTCCCTTATAGAGTAGGGCAAGCACCTTAATTTCTGGCGTACTGATTTTACATCTGGTCTCAACTTTACTTTGTGTACAAAGTTCTTTGCACAACCCAGTGATGTGTTGCTTTGTGGTGAAATTTTAGACACATGTTGTGTGGCAGGCACTGGTGCTGTAATAATAAAACCATCAACCATCCCTTCCAAGTATAGCAGTACCTTTATTCACAATGTAAAAGTCACATTTTGCAGTATTTGATTTAAATTGTAGTCATTGGCAAGCAACCAAGCACAGGGATTGGATCCTTTAAGTAACTGACCAGTCTCAGGGCAGGTGCACCAAGCGTATCTTTTGCAAAGTATTTCAAGAAAATATCCTTTGTTAGTATAGGAACAGCTGAACCTGTATCAAGCATCAGGTTAATGGAGTGTCCCTTGTCAGCAGAAGCAGTACTGACACTGACAGTGCATATAAACTTGTCTGGAATAAATGTACCAGCTTTATCCACACTTAATACTGTAATATTTGTAGTAGTAAGTTCATGAACATATTTAGTAGAACTACGGCAGACCGTGGCAAAGTGACCTGGCTTTAAACATTTGCGGCACTGTATAGCTTTTGCTGGACATTTAGCATAGTTTGCAAGGTGTTGTGTTGAACCACAGTGAAAGCAGTATTTTTATTTGTATTTCCTGCATTGTTTTGCAGTGAATCCCTTTCCTTAGCACTGTATTTTGCCTGTGACTGCGCATTATTAGACCACAGTTTTGAATTCACAATCTGTACATTCCCAGCAGTTCCCTGACTGAGAGTTTTAGCCTCAGCCCCACAGCTGTTTCAATTTGGCTAGCAACTGTAATAGCCTTTGCAAGCGTTAAATCTTGCTCTAGGAGCAGTCTCTCTCTAATGCATGGTGAGTTTGTTTTTTTCCACTATTTGGTCTCTTAGCATTTCATCTGTTAGAATCCCAAACTCACAGGTAAAAACCAGCTCTCTCAAAGCTGCTACAAAATGTTCTGTGGATTCGTCATCACGTTGTCCACGTTGGCGGAATTTATATCTTTCAGCAACCACATTTACTTTTGGCACAAAAAAGTTCTTTATAGCAGTAAGAGCAGTTTCATAAGTCTCATCAGGTAATGGTAATGTATGGAATATACGCTGTCCCTCTGCTCCCAGGCAGTGAATAAGTAAAGCACACTTTCTAGCTGCAGAAATCTCCCCTTGGTCAGCAGCAATAATGTAATTATCAAACATACGGATCCAAGCAGTAAAAGGTTTGGTAGGCTCACCAGGGTTTGGTAGAAAAGGTGCAGGCTGCTGCAGAGGTAGAAAAGACATCCTTGTCGCCATTTGTTGTGTTTGGTAGCTGAGGATTAGTAGAACAGTGCTTTATTAGCAGGTTCATGCAGCCATTACATAACAGCAGTAAGTCTTACTTTCACGTTCAAGTTGTACAGAAAGTCCTATATATGCACAGTGCCACCTGCAGGCCATTTGTATAAACACCACAGGACTGTTGTGGTGAATATCTACAGTAGGTGAGTTTATTAGTGTAATGTCACTTCTGATGGTGTCAATTTTGTTTTTGAAGTGCTCAGCAATATCTTGGGCAGAGACTGATGTGCACGGATGGGGTGGGGAAGGCAAAAGAAGATTGTTAAAGGTAGAGAAAAGTTTTGCAGGTTTAATATAAAATTATTTCAACAATTCAACTGTTAGCTGTATATTGAAATTATTAGCTTTTGAAGACATCTGGCCATAGCCAATCCAGTCTGATAACAAATTAAGACCAAGATGTGACCTGTCTACTGAAAATATGTTATTTCATTGTAAAGATTGCAGCTACAGTGCTAAGAACAGGAGCTTTATGCCTGTGCAATGTCAAGCTCCAGATGCTGCATTTTAATCATAGTGCTCAGTCTGTGCATCGCTCAAAGCCCACACACTTAGGTAAATTGCATTTTTTCTCACTGCTCCATCAGACAGATTTAGCAAATACAGTTCTGGTATACAGCAAAGGGAAAGCATATCTCTAATAATTTGTATATTTAGGGGCTAATTTACTAAAATTCGGATTTCTATTTTATGTGCCAAGTAAAAGCTGCCAAGGTTCCATAGAGATCAAAGGGGGCCGTGCTGATTCTATTGGACCATTTTTTATCAATTCAGACTTCTAAAGGTTTTCAGATTTGTAAAAAATTTTTTAGAGGTTTTGGTGTTTGCATAGTTCAGCATTTTTTTCCATTCATACTTTGTGTATTTTGTTGTGGGGCACCTTGATCCAGTACAGGTATGGAACCTGTTATCCAGAATGCTTTCGTCCTGGGGTTTTCCAGATAACTGATATTTCCCTAATTTGGATCTTCATACCTTAAGTCGGATAGAAAAACATGTAAACATTAAATAAACCCAAAAGGCTGGGTTGCTTCCAATAAGGATTAATTATACCTTAGTTTGGATCAAGTACAAGCTGCTATTTTAATTTTACAGAGAAAAAGGAAATCATTTTTAAAAATTTGGATTCTTTTAGTATAATGGAGTCTATGGGAGATGGCCTTTCCGCAATTTGGAACCTTCTAGATAATGGGTTTCTGGATGATGGGTCCCATACCTGTACTATATAATTAGATGTATGCATCCCCTTGACATTTTATTGCATTTTGAAGTTGATTCTGAACTTATGGCTGCGTTATTATGGTTCAAGGTGTATCCAATGGATTGTGTTGGTCCACTGTAGTTACACTGAATCTGATCTGTAAAAATGCACACAGGGTACATATAAGTACATATAAATAATTTCTGTGATTATGTTAAACAATGGTTTGAAGGAACAGTACCACTAAAAATTTTAATTGGTTTGAAGGAGTGACAATATAATGTACTGTTACCCTGCACTGGTTTGCCTTACAAACATAACTATAGTTTATATCACCAATTACAATTGTATAGCCATGGTGGCAGCCATTGACGCGACGCGCGATTGACGCGACACGCGTCGGAAACGACGCAACGCGTGTCGGAAACGACGTGATGCGCCGCGTTTGACGCGCCGCGTGTAAAAAACGACGCGCGACTTATTTCGCGAATTTTTCGCCAATTCCAGAGAAATTCGCAAATTTTTCGGCGAAGCAAAACGCGGGAGTTTCGCCCATCACTATTAACTAGATGAAATATCGAGGTCTTTATATATCTTGCCTCAGTGTGAATGAACAGTATACAACAGTATAATTAGACAATACTTTTTATCTATAAATTTTCTGAATACCTAAACAGAACTATATTTAAGTAATTTAGTGTCATATCATCATGCAAATCATGTACGCTAGTTCCCACATAATCATAAAACAGCATCACCACAGAATTTTAATGGTGGTGATCACTGGAGTGAAACATGGCTGCCCATACTGATAAAACATTTACATTTCCCTAAGTTCAAAGACACTGTTTCTATTTAGAGTTTGAGGGTTGAACAGACTGTCTAGTTAATATACTGCTCTGAATAATATCAATGTAAATCACTACAATAAGGGCTTGTAAGTAAAGCATATCTGGCCAAGTTACAGATAGATTTAGCATGGAGACATTTCATTTTAAAGAGCATTCCAGTCTCTCTGCCCTTTTACTTTCAAGGAAAGAAGAAATCAGATAAATCTCCAGTTATAGTTAGACTCTCAGTTATAAGGTTGAAGCAACCCTGGGCACATGCTAAATATTTTTTTAGAATGAAAATGACAAAGATGAAATAGCCATGCTGCTTTTTTGTCATAACATTTTTAACTTTGACATTTTTGTGGTATTTATAATTTTAAGTTGTGCTACAGGTTTCTTCTTTTACGTCTAAATAACTTCTTAGATGAAACCTGTCTGATGGTGTGTGAGGGGCATAGTGGTTCCACCCTTAACTAGGGCATACATACAAACCATGGTCAAAGAAATAAAAAAGGTATGGTTTGACCTACCCCTCTATGTATTCCATGTGCACTGAACATTTGCAACTTTCATTTTTTTAACTTTCTTAAATAGCTAAAACATAAATTAACCCCAAAATGCAGTAACACTATTAAAGGAGAACCACAAGAAATGTACAAGTTATGTTGTACATGTCTGTACTTTGGGCTGCTGTCAGTTAACTGAGCTTAGGGACTGACTCATAATATATAATATATAATATATATATATATATAAATATATATATATATATAATACATGTTGATTCCCATTCACATCGAAATCTGATCATCGTTTTCGATCGAATAAAAATCGTTTGATTGAATCGTTTGATTTGAACGATTTTCACAATTTTTTTTTGTTTTTCAAAGACACTCCTTAAAGGTTATAGGTGGTCCCCCTTAGGCCAAAATAGCAATTCGGCAGGTTTAAGGTGGCAAACGTTCGATTCAAATTTTTTAATTTCGAATTTTTTAAAGAGACAGTACTTTGATTATTGAATGGTCGAATATTTTAATTCAAATCAAATTTTTTCAATTCAAATAGAATATTGGCACATTCGATAGTCTAAGTACCCAAAAAATACTTAGAAATTTAATAAAATTTTATTCCAACGTTCACTTTGACCCTTTGTAGATCTGCCCCTTAAAGTGATACTGATGCTAAAAATTTCCGTTTCAAAATATGAATCTACATTACTACACCTATAGGTCATGTTGTAAGTAATTATTACTTGAAGTTCCTAAACCTGACTGTTTTGCCAACCTGCAGCCCCCTCATAGAGGAACATGGGGGATCAGATAGGTAATGCAAAAACATCAGACAAATGATTTTACGGCAAAATTATAAAAAGAAATCAAATGTTATGATAGATGCTGCTGATAGACTCCTGCTGCACAAATATAGCAGCCCCCTTATAGAGGAACATGGGGGTAAGAAAGGTAATGTAAAAGCATCTGGCAAATTATGACAACATTTTAAATAGTATGCAAAGAATAGTATACAAAGCCTATATTATGAGAGATATTAAAAATGTTATTTGTAATAACAATAGCAAAAGACTATTGACCCTTTCGGTAGGTCCAGAAAGGGCAGTACATAAAATGTAGAATTTCCATAGTTACTATCCATAGTTTTTTTTAGACATTAGTATTTCTTCAAGCTCTTTCTGTGCTCAAGAATTCACCTAGAGCTGTGGTGTTTCTGGCTATTTGCAACCGAACAGCTCCCAAAAGATGGATTGATTTAGATTCTTTATTTACCATTGTATACCTTATTAGAAGCATTTACAATTTTACAAGCATTTCAATTTTGAATAAGAAGCTCCAATTGCAGTAACATTTGCTCTTTATTATTTTTAACATGCTTGAAAATCCTGTAGTTAATGCATTCTTGTTCAGCAGCTATGAAAAATCAGGTTGAAAAGTAACCATACAGACAAGTTACTATAGCAACCTAAGAGCAGCCCTGTAACATATAAGTAGCAGGGTGGTGTTTACATGCAAAAATAAAACAGTGAATAATCCAAGCATAAGCTTTTGAAAAACTATAGAACAATTCTGTTGCACACAGCATGAGGAAGGGATGTTTAATCCATAAAGATCCTAATGCCAATACAAAAATACTCGGCATACTATGCACTACTTTAAAGTACAGAATGTGATAGTAATAGCATATAAAGAAGTGTTTTTTCAGTATATAAGGAATGTGTGTAATGGTTTGCAAACAGTAATGTAGGTACAAGTAGGTAACTGATAATATAGTTAGCCTTTATATTTACTGGCAATCCCCCAGAGATAGCTAAATTTGGGTACTAAATTGCAGTTGGGAAGGGAAAACTGTTTCCTTATCCAGTGTCAAGGTATGCTCTTTACAATTACATTTACAAACATTGGTGCCAAATTCATAAGTTCTAACTCAGATACACCAATGAGGCATACATTATGATCACAGCAGTAAAATAAGAATAAAAGACTGTACAGTACAAATAGCCATTTATACACCACAGGCATTAAAGTTACAGTTTTAGATGGTTATCTATTTATTGTTTGAAAAAAACAAAACATTGCAATTAATGCATCATATAGAAGCACAAAATTTATCATTTTAGGATTTGGTTGAATACCAAATTCTGCAGGTCAAATATTGAACCAAATCCCTTTCCTAATTTGCATATTCACATTTGGAAGAGATAAATTATAATTCATTTGCATATTCGTTTGGCCAATTTGCATGTCAATGGTTTATTTTTATTTGCAAGTTCACTATATAAAGTATATGAAAAGTATTGGGGGGACCCCTTTAAGACAGACAAATTTTCCTTGTATATATATATATATATATATTATATAGTAACTAAAAGGAGTGCTACAATTCAGCTATGATTTAAAAACTAAAATTTTTAATAATATGCATAAGTGACATATGTAAAAGTGTATAAACAAACACTATGACATTTTGCATTTTTTTGTTTTTCAAAATTCTTAAAAGAGAACAAAAGTCTTTATTTTTGCTTGGTAATCAAGTGATTGTATTTACTTACCAGACATGCTGGACCAGTGCTTCTATCAGCAGAAAATTGCACTGGGGGGTTCTTCCAGCGAACACCACAAAGTAATCCTCATCCTGCTTCTTCTTTCTTATTGCAGCTAAGCATTCAAAGTAGTGTGAAAAGCCAAACTTTAACGGAAAAGCCAGCTATTTCATTCTACTGCGTATGCGTCTGCTCTGGGAATTTTGAAGAATGAAAAAGCAAAGAAGATGAATGCTCCATGGTACTCTCTGGCAGGTCCCCAGGTTGGCACAGTTTTCTGCTGGTCGGAGCATAGGCCTGGGGTGTCAGGTAAGTAAATACAACCACTTAGGGGTGCCTAAAATTATATTTATAATTTTAAATAATCTATTTGACAGCTGTATATACTCTAGCATCCATGCTGGATGATGGATGGTAGAGGACCTAAAAAGAAGCATAAGCAATAATAAATTTGAATAACCATAATATTAGGTTTAATTTTATTGCGGTCAGTGTTTTCATCACTAGGGTATATAACGCCCCCACACAGTTCAAAAACCTACAGAATAAATAAGACTTATTCAAAAGTTGATTGCAAATAATTCTATAAATGACTTAATTGCAAGGTGATCTTTTCTTTAAAAAATATTTACTGTATAGTTTTGTTTAATCAAACTTACTGTATGTTTGGCATGATGTGTTTAAGTTACACAGAATCTACACATCAAAGGAATGAACCTCACTCATGTTTCCTTTCTGGTCAAAAAAGCCTAGTGATGTATTTGCTTTCTAATGTTTACTGTATATTTTAAGGATTATCATTTGATTGTTAAACCAAATGTTTCTTAGGAGATGGACTGTTTTTTCTTCTCCTTTCAAAAAAACTAAGCAGATTCAAATGCTCATTGTTCAATGCAAAAAAGAATAAACATTCATAGCCAGCCCATACTATTAATCAAATGTGACATGGTTTGTTCACAGAAATCCAGAAAAAGTCAAAAGATGCTTTTGTATCCTAAATTGAATAGATATGAGTGCATTCTAAATAAAACAAGCAAAGCTGACTCTGAAATTGTATTGTTGTTTTATACATAGAAAGTTTTCTAGTGTAGTTTCTAGTCTAGTTTTCTAGTTTTCTAGTGTATCAGGTGATAGGTCAAACTAGCTAGGTTTGCACAATAAATAAATGACCAAATCCATAAATATAAACTATAAAGACCTGATTTATTAACATTCAGAATCTCTACGTTTTTTTCATAAAAAGAATATTATCATTTACACATTTTTTACCAGCAGTTAAACCATCTAAACTATAGTTTATAGGAAATATATCCCAACACAAAAGAAGCTAACAAGAATTGTATTTTGACAAATTCAAGCCAGCATTATTTTATAATAATAAAAAAAATGCTACCCTTGGTTAAAATGGTTTACACCACCTCAGGGCAAGACATTCATTTGGGCAAAGAAATCTCTGAGGAAATATAGAACAATGGTTTACACTTTTGACAAATGTACGTATAAAAATAAAAAGATGCACACATTTTTACTTAAACTGTATTACTGTATTAGTAAATCAGCACCAATTATTGTAAATGGCCTAAAGGAAGAGAGCCAGCCATGCTGTACATGTGCAAGCTGATCTACTAACTGACAACTATGATTTCTAAATTGCTACAGAATATTTAAGCTTTAATTGTCTATTAAAGTCCACAAGATGCAACATGACAAACTCATCCTTCCTTCGGAATGAATGGTGCACGATGGAGCATGATGCACTGCATTAAAATATAATGTACTCTGTTTCATCTGTAAATAAACCTGATTTACTCAGCAATAAGAAGGCAGTGTTTGCAATCTCTCCATTCTCTAAGTTATTTCCTTGCAGCAACTTTAACTGAGGTTATTAATCATAGTGATACAGCTTGAGTTGAAGCTTATTTTGACCATGGTTTTGATTTCAGTTGTAGTAATGTCCATGTGAAAAACATCATGTTCAAGGTATTCATTTTGATACCTTGTATCACATACTTTATGCATTATGCATAAGGAGACAGAGAAGACATCTCCTATTTTGGCAACCTGCTAGCCTTCCCTGGCTGCCTAGCCCTGCACATCACCTCCACTCACCATAGACATTATCAGAAATTGTCATTAATCAAAAAGCAATTTGATCAGCCAGGAGTCAGACAAAGCACAGGGGTGCTGAGAGCTACAAAGGACATATGGGAAAAGAGGAAAACATAGAGTGCTGCTAAAAAGTGTGATAACAGCAGAGCATTTAAAGGGTGACACTATTAGAGAAAACAACTGTTCAGGGAAGAAGAAGGAGAGCTCTAGCACCATGCATGGACAGATCAACTGCCCGAAAAATTCCTTTGAGGTGAAAGAAGCTTCTATTCAGAGTGCAGTAAGTGAGATAATGTTTTTTAGACAAAAAAGGCCAAAGGGTTCAAAGAAATGTAAAACCACATTGCCCAAGCCAAGTAACCCAAAGTATTTTCTTGCAATAATTAACTAGGCATTGTGCAATAAGTGCACACTTTTAGTAGCTCATAAAATCACAAGATTGGCTCCAAATCTTATGCTGATAGCGATAGCCTTCAGGGTGAGCCCATTTATGCAATTACTTGCATTTTTTCTTGGGAAGGATCCACCCACACTTTTAAGACCATTTTATTAATGTAACTGCACTATTAATACCCTTCTGAATTGTGTCTGTACATTACCCTCCCATTTAGAATGTAAGCCCCATGGGGTAGGGTCCTCCATCCTTTTGTCTCCTTGACACTGCGTAATTGTATTTTATATTTATGTGAATTATATCAGATACATCAGTGCCAATGACTTGGCATTTGAGCAACTGATAGGATACAAATATTTGTTGTTATTCTTTTCTGCAATATACAAACAAATGCAATTTTTTACAGACTTTTTAATGGTGACTGTTCCAAGTGAAAAAAAATCCTATATACGTAAATTTACTCCATAAAGTTAATTATTTTCTTAAAGAAAACACTATAAAATCAGTAGCTAAAGGCAGCAATACACAAGGAAAGCAAAACATTCAAATGCACAAGTAAATGAAACATGAGCTACAATCTAGACACAATCAATTATGCTTTATAAATGTAGTTTTAATAAAAGTTCTGGTCTAGTAATCGTGATCTGTTCAACACATTGCTGATGAGCTAATAGCAGAATGCAATTTGCAGCAACTTCTGCTTGCTTAACAAACACTAGCTATGTTAATTGTGATTTCACACTTGGCAGAACATGGTTGCCTCCAAGTAACATTCAGTTCACAGGACATTTACCATTTAGATAAAATGTTCTACTTAATATTATTCACCATCTGAGATGCCTCAGGTAACCAATTGGCCAGACATAATTTGGATAACCATTTGTTTAACTTATATAACACCTTATTTGTAATATACAGTATCACATGTTTTCACAGCATGTGTATTTGGTGACCTGGAAACAACAATATCAAGTATAGCAGATTTGCATTTGAATTGAATTTTTTAGATGGATTTTCATAACAGATCTTTTATTGCTAAATGGCAGTGGGAACCCCTACTGGGACTTATTTCAGCGTGTTATAAAGACAAACCAAATCATTCAAACCCCCTTTTCAGGCTTTCTGTCTTACCTCAAATCTTTTTCTCAGAAGGTACTGTATGCTTCTATTAGAGCACTCTATAATGACTCTATGGGGCAGATTTATCATTGGTCGAATTAAAAAAATTCGAAATTCGACCATATGAATAAAAGGGAAGTAGAATCCTTCTAATTCAACTATTGAATTTGAAGGATTTTACAGCAATTCGATCGATCAAACGATCGAATAAAAAAAAATGTGATTGATCAATTGTTCGATTTGAACGATTTAATCGATCAAATTTTTTTATTCAATCAAAACTAATGATTCCCAATTCAGTATCTTGGTTCTGGTGAAGTAGGCGGTCGAATAAAAATTTAAAGGGGAAGTAATTTGACCATCGAATAGTCGAATATTCGAATAAATCTTTATTCGATTATTCGAATTATTCGAATTTGAATATTCGAATTATTCGAATTCGAATATTAGAATTATTCGAATTTGAATATTCCAATTATTCGAATTCGAATATTCAATAGTCGAATTTGCCTAATTTGCATATTCGAAGATTCTAATTTGAATTTAATTAAAATTCAATCGAACTTCGAATTATTAATTTGAATTTAGAACAAAAAAGAAAACAAGAAGGATCTATATCACTGCACCTTCCCATCCGATTATCCAGAAACCCATGCGGAGTGTGTTTAAATAAAACTTAACTTTTAATTGAGCGCATAAAAAATGTATCCAGATATTTGTGAATACATATACACAAATAATAAAATTTGTAGAAAAACAGGGAAATCGGCTAAACAGTACAATACGGGTTGTGAGTAGGGTGCCTCTTTAAATAATGTGTCTCAAGCACAGACCTACATGAGGAATCGTTCTGCAACCTTAGTGAGCAAATGCCCTTCCTAATTATGTATTGTATGTTGCCTCTTTGTCGTAGAGGTGGTGGTGGGAAAATAGAACTGACTTGTGCCTCGGGCACTGGGACTTACTGGCTAGTGTTTTGCAAGCGAACCCCCGCTGAATGCGATAACAAACAGAGCCCACACACCAACTGAAAGTTAGTCTGAAAAAGTGCCTCAGGCACAGTTACTTTCTAGCGAGTGCCTCGGGCACAAAACAAAGTACTGCAGTTATTAAATCCCTCCACCTCACTATTGTAGAGCAGCGCCCTTATGCTAATGTGCCTCAGGCACAATTGACCACGACGTGTCTTGCGGCGTAACTTGCACCCACCACCCCACTCGAGGAGTCACCACCCTCCGTGAGATCAACTCGGCGTATACTGGCCTGAAGCTGCCGAGAACCCTGCTTATCTAAATTAAAAATTAGCGCCGACGCGCGTTTCGCTCACTGCTCGTGAGCTTTGTCATAGGCATTATTGAAGCCGGTCGCACTGAGTCTATTTAACACCACCGACTGGTGGTTGGAAATTCAAACTGGCCAATAGAAATGTACACTGTCGGGAGGGGGGATGAGTAGGAAAGAGCCTTCAATTAGCGTGCACAGAGTGTTAATTGTCTTCAATTAAGCACAAATATTGATACACTGAAGTTCATATCGCTTACACTAGAAGTCTTAACAAAATTGATACAAAGATGTTAAGGCTGTTCTAGAAATGTATCGAACTGTAATCCTAATACAGCAACAAAGCTAGCAGAGTGCTGATTATAATTAAGTGTATTGGATACATTTAAATTCAGAACAGCCTAGGAGGAAGCGAGTTTTGAAATGTTGGGATTTCTTATGTGAAAGGTGACAAAGGTATCAAAGCGCTATCATTGTATAGGGGGATCGCGAGATCTAAATAAAATAAGTCCATAGACCGATAGAGCCTTAAGGAATGAATCGATTTTATATGTACATGGAGCACCATATACATACAAAGATAACCTATCTTTGTGATGGTACTCTGTTTGTCAGTAAAGAGCAAGATGACATGTATTGGTCTGTACATCATTAGATTATTATTTTTAATTTATATTTTAAATTTTAAACTTGGTGTCGCAAAACACCGAGTGCAATGGATGGTTATATAAATATGTTCATGGCGATGCTTTCATTCAAGCCATTAGAGCCCAAAGCATCCATCAGAAATATCCATTCACTTTCTTTTGACAGGAGTGCTGTTTCCACGTCTCCTCCCCTTATGCCCAAATTTATCTTAGATAGCCCGAATGCTCTCAGATCTTTACTCGTATGGTTATGATGATCCAGGAAATGTCTGCTTACTGGAGGCAGTTTCTTGTTTCCTTGTATTAGTTCTAATGCATTGTCAATGCTTGCAGTATGTTCCAATAGCCTTTTCTTGAAGGCACGGTTAGTTTTCCCTATATAGATTTTGTCACAGGGACATTTCAGCATGTACACAATGTCCTTTGTGATGCATGTGAAGCTGTCTTTGATGTAATGTACTTTTTCAAATCTGTCAGTCACAGATGTTTTGTTATACATATATTTACAAGCTCTGCATTTACCACAAGCAGATGTACCTGCCTTTGTTTGGTGTATTACTGACTTCCTGAAATGGCTTTTCACCAAACGATCTCTTAGGTTAGGTGCCCGTCTGCAGCATATAAGGGGTCTGGGGCCAAGTGTAGTAGATAGGACGGGGTCCGTATGTAGTATATGCCAATGTTTGCTCAGAATATTGTTTATGCTGGGCCATTGTTTGCAAAAAGTGCTGATGAATCTCACTGGATGATTATCCCTATGAGAGACATGTTCCCTTGTTTCTAATAATTTAGCCCTTGGCGTTTTCAAAGCTCTTGAGTATGCCCGTTTAATTATATTGTGAGAATATCCCCTCTCATTTAAACGTAGGCATACAGATAGAGTCACTTGGATTTGTAAGTTAAATGCGTCGTGACTCCGCATTAATTGAAGAAACTGTGTTATCTAAAGTTATCTTAACTCATTTAATGCATTTAATCTTTTCATTATTAAGTCGCGACGCATTAAACTCAACATCCAAAGTGACTGCATCTGTAGTTCTTTTGATCTCCTTTTAAATGTTTCTGTGTCAGAACAGTTACGGCGCATCCGCAGGAATTCTCCTACCGGAATGCCTTTTTTAGTAGAAATGGGATGGTGACTCTCGAAATGTAAGATTGAATTAGTAGCAGTTTGCTTTCGAAAAAGATCAGTACTGATTCTACCATCTTCTTCGATAGAAATAGTCACGTCCAAAAAATCAATTTTTCTATCACTGATGATGTGAGTAAATTTCCCCCAAGTTATCTAAGCTATAGGAATATCCTGCTTCTAGTAACAGTGTACAAGTCTGTTTTACTGCTTCCCATCCAAGCACTGCTCCACTGAGTAAAGAATAGAAATGTGAACTGAAGTAAAGAATAGGCAATGTGGCTCCTATTTCTGCAGAGTTATTTTATTCAATTACTATTCTATTACTAGCATCTCTTTTGAGAAGATCTATAAGGGGTACAAGTACTAAGTGAAAATTTGAAATAAAAAATGTAAAAAAAATTTAATTCAACACTTTTCCACCTTGAAGCTGCCGCATTGCTATTTTAGCCTATGGAGAACCCTTAAAATTTTTTGAAATCAGAAGGATTTTTTCCCAAAATTTTTGATCGAAAATATCCTTAAAGCAATTCAATGGTAGAATTTAGAAATTTTTTAAATTCGACCCTTAATAAATCTGCCCCTAAGTATCAGTAGTAGTAATAGGTTTCTGTAGCATATTTATTTTCATCAGCTGTTCACCCTTGCAGGATATATGCATTCCTTTCTGGCACAGACCTATACATATAGACTTACTGTATATGCATGAGTATGATGCAGTGCATTGTATCCTAGGGAGCATAGGTCACAAACTGCCTCATATTTTAGATGAACAAAAACAATGCAACATTCCCTCATCCTCTTACAAAAAAAGAGAACTTTATGTAGAAAACAATGACAGATGTCCCTTTTACAACTGGAAGATCTTTCCTTGATTCGTGGTTTTAGAAGTTTTGGGGTGTTTTGACACTGACTTTAGTGGTGCAACACAAAACATTGTGGTTATTGTGTGACAAGCCAGAAATTTTGCAGTTTTTGCAACTTTTTAGCGACTTTTCCCATTCATGCTTTTTCAGTTTGTATCTTTTAATAAATTTCATGATATTTGTGGTTTTTAGAGAAAGTGAGTTTAGTTGTGGTTTCAAAAACCTCTTAAGCAGCTAAAATGAGACTGTTGACAAATAGGACTCTAGGAATTAATATCTCATATTACCCAGGGTTAGAGTAGGATGTCTTGAAATACAGTGATGTATTTATTATTTTTATGTGTCACTTGCTCATTAATGCAGGGACAAGCCTGGGATACCCTGAGACTTCTGAATGAGTGTTATGCCAGATAGCATAGCTTCAAATTAACCTTCTACAACAGTTGCTTATTTTTTCTTGGGACTATTTGTCAAAATGTCATTTTGATAAGCCTTCTTATTTATTTCAATCTCTTGATGAACAGATAAATACATGCAAATTTCTACCAAAAATGCTATATATTTGCTTTGAAGCAGCCATACAATATATAGTTAATGAGCTGTAAGGATTCATGTGCCCAACACCTTTTGACATATGTAACTCAATTTTCCTGAACAATTAATCCTTGACCTGATAGAAAAGCACTGACAAAAAAGTTCAATTGTGACATAGCATTCACGCTCTTCTAATAAATGAGTTCTCTTGTTATCCTCATTTTACAGAGTAATTGCCCTATTCTTTTAGACAGTTTATCTTCCAACTTGAAGAAAGGTATGGTTGTATTTCGTACAGTTTTCTTGATTAAGGGGTTATTAAGTTTCATATGTGTTTTTCTGTAGTCACTATTCAAATTGAACAAAAGACTTCCGTTCCTGATTTTTTTTGTCTTCTTTCATTTTTAAAACACTATAGACTACCTGTAATTAAATGTTCAGAGCTTTGTTGTATCTCAAATATGCAGAATATTACTCAACAGTAAAACCTACATTTTCTTTTCCATAAAAACTTCAAAGAATATCACAAAGTGGCATTTCATTTTAAAATTTTTAGAATACTTCATTTCATTAAATAATCATGACAGGAATAAAATCACTCCAGAAAAAAGATATACATTTTGACAAATGCTAGGTTGGCTAAATCAGAGTTTGCCACACTATTTTGTGCACCGGGCTCACTTTCTAAATTAAAAAATTGGGTCTCTATTGGACGCATTATCATGGTAATTATAATAAAGGTCACGGGTAGTGATGTGTCTAACCTGTCTAGCCCACTATGAAATCAACTAGTCCTGTGGGTAGTGATGGGCAAATCTGTCCCATTTCAATGCATTGAAGCCATAACCAACTGTTTTGTCCAAATGTTTGTCAAAAGTCAATGGGCGTAAAAGAACAACAAAACTTTTTTGTTGCAGTGAATTATTTTGCCGGCGAGTTTTTTGCAGCAGTTTTGCAAAACATTTTGCAAGTGGAGAAATGCAGAATTTTGCCAGAAATCCATGCCTAGCGAATAAATTAACCCATCACTACCTGTGGGTTTTGGGACACCTCACACTAGTCACAATTACAGATGAAGCCACTTTGGATTTAGATTGTGTGTTTGACACAGAATAACTAAACTCAGACATCACACTTTTCTCATTTAACACAGAAAATTGCATCACAGCATCCCATCTAATTAAAGTGTTCATCATTGTGAACAATGGTGCTTTGGTATGCTAATGAAAAGGTTAAATGCAGTAAATGAGTTAAGATAACTTTAGATAACACAGTTTCCGCAATTAGTCCTGAGTCATCAGTAACGGAACTAGGTGGGGGCGGGCCCTGGTGCGGGCCGTGCGGCCGGGCCCCCCCACCCTATTCCGTGTTTGATTGACGCACCGATTCCAGCTGGCTGCAGCGGCGCGAGACTGCCGGGGGGGCCCTGCGGGGGTGCGAGCCCTGGCCCAGTTGCACCCCCTTCTCCCCCGGTAGTTACGCCCCTGTGAGTCATGACGCATTTAAAACACAAATCCAAGTGGCTGCATCTGTATCTAAAACAATACTGTTATATGTTTATTCACATTCTAATAACTGAAGTGCAATATTGTGCCACTAGAACTGTGTTGTAGTATGATAAAAAAAAATAGGGGTATGGTGAAAGCAGGAAATGCTTTCTAACAACTTATGGTCCAATGTAACACATTATTCTAGACATGAATGGTCTATTTTAAAGTACAAATGTCAACCCAGATTTCACATCGGCATTTTTTACTTCATTTGGCTTTTGCCTAGTTCCTTTGTGTTGCATTTTGACAGCCATAAGTTGCACCACCAATTACTTATTGCAAATGTCTTTTTTCATTGATCTTTAAAAATACTTTATTTTTTTTTCTTTTCTTTATTTTTGAGTAGCATTTTTTGTTAAAAATAACTAATTATGTGTGCCCCCTATTTGAAATGTAATATAAGAATGAAATGTGTTGTTTTAGGGACTCCAAAAACAAAGCAACTGTTACATTAAAATCAGTCATGTTTAATAACCTTTAAACATAATTTTTTTCCATTAAACTTACAAAGGCTATTCTAAAATATAAACAAACCAACAATTAAGGGTAGAGATAAGTATAATGCAAGTAATGTAAAGTAACCCGACAATGTGAGTGGGAGTGTCCACACTATATAGAGATTACAGCACCAGTAAGTTTGAGGACTAAACCTCCAACCCACATATGTCTGGGTAATGTATTAGATAATACAATTGTTTAATTAAAAAGCAATTTTTATTCGCCACCATGCCAAGTCAAACAAGTTTAAAATGACACAAAATTAAAACCAAGCAGCGCTGCTTAGAATTGAAGGAATCCCTTACAACATCAAATATATCAAAAATGCTGTGTATGATATTGCTACCACAAAATAAATAGCTTCTTAGAGAGAGCTAAACATCACTAGTAGCAAATAATATGTCCCAATAGTGAAAAACAATATCTGTAAAATCACAAATTAGTGACGTGGAGATCCGGCAGTATCTTGTAAAATAATAGTGAGGATCAACCTAGGGCTGTATTGTAAATAAGATGACGTATAAATTGGGCTGTGTGTGGCCTCAAAGTGGGCCTCGAGAGTCTATTGATATTGTCTCCGTTCTGGGTAGATGCGCAACATAGAAGGAAAAGGTGATTATGTACTGTAAAATTGGACTGTAGTTGTGAGCTGGTATTGGACAAAATTGCCTTAAAAAAGCTCAATCTTGTATCCCATTAGTAGTGCAACCACCGCAATCTTGTACAAGTCTGGCCAGTACACTGGTATGTACACTGTGACAGTCATGCAACCATTGATACCTTCAGTGCGCTCTATATCCCGTGAGAGCTATAAGTAGACATATACAGACCAATCTTCATTTTTATAGGTCCCGGAGCATAGAGTCTCTTTTAGCCGTATACTCGCTCCGTGTCCTCACATGCTGGATGGAAGGGATCCAGTCCTAACTGTGCAACGCTGCGCATTCACCCTGCGCTTTGTCTTGACAGCAGCGAAACAGGCTGTTGGGGTGAATGCGCAGCGTTGCGCAGTTAGGACAGGATCCCTTCCATCCAGTACCCGGCATGTGAGGACACGGAGCGAGTATACGGCTCACAGAGACTCTAAGCTCCGGAACCTATAAACATGAAGATTGGTCTGTATATGTCTACTTATAGCTCTCAGGGGATATAGAGTGCACTGAAGCTATCAATGGTTGCATGACTGTCACAGTGCACACACCAGTGTACTGGCCAGACTTGTACAAGATTGCGGTGGTTGCACTGCTAATGGGACACAAGATTGAGCTTTTTTAAGGCAATTTTGTCCAATAACATCTCACAACTACAGTCCAATTTTACAGTACATAATCACCTTTTCCTTCTATGTTTCCGCATCTACCCAGAATGAAGACAATATCAATAGACTCTCGAGACCCACTTTGAGGCCACACACAGCCCAATTTATACATCATCTTATTTACAATACAGCCCTAGGTTGATCCTCACTATTATTTTACAAGATACTGCCGGATCTCCACATCACTAATTTGCGATTTTACAGATTATGTTTTTCACTATTGGGACATATTATTTGCTACTAGTGATGTTTAGCTCTCTCTAAGAAGCAATTCATTTTGTGGTAGCAATATCATATAAAGCAATTTTTATATATTTGATGTTGTAAGGGATCCCTTCCATTCCAAGCAGCGCTGCTTGGTTTTAACTGTGCGTCATTTTAAACTTGTTTGACTTGGCATGGTGGCGAATAAAAATTGCTTTTTAATTAAACAATTGTATTATCTAATACATTACCCAGATATATGTGGGTTGGACGTTTAGTCCTCAAACTTTCTGGTGCCCTATTCTAAAATATATTGCTCTCAGACTGGATTATTGGGAAAGTCTGAAGTCTTTTAATTAAACCACTTCCAAAATGTAATTGTTAACCTTTCTGCTTGTTTTAATTTATGCTTTATTTTGATTTTTTTTTATTAGTGTTTAGTAGTTTGATGCAATTGATCCAAGAAAAAGTTGTATATTTTACATATTCCATTCTGTGAAAATTGTATTCCTATTAATATGCACATGACTATGTGTCTGATTGCTTCAATGCCATCATTTCAATAACCATGTTATTGAATGCATATTATTTGCCTTGTATTTGAAAGGCCAATGAAATACAATAAGCATTTTCACAAGAGAGATGGAGCATAAAAACTAAGTAATATTTTACTGATTCAATATTTCAAAGAACAGACAGGTAACCTTCCAGTGACCCAAGAAAATGGGTGGAAAAAAAAACCGCAATATGTAACTAGCAGAATGGGATACACAATTCACAGGATTCTTCTGTTGCTGGTGAGGAAACTGAAGAATAGATCAGCTAACACCAATTCATCACTGAATGGCCTGCCCATGTGACTCAAATGTGCATTAATCCCACAATTGGTTGCCAGCTTTTATATCTCTTTATATATAGGTGTCCTGTAATATTGCTGCTAAATGCCATTTGCCAGCAATATATATGTATATATATATATATATATATTTAGTATATATAATGCTTGGGGGGTTTAAATGTAAGCAGCATTTCAGTAATGCCTTAAGGCTACTAAAATGCATTTAAATGTTAAAAGAAACAGAATCAGTCAAGAATGACAAATTGCTTGTACAAATAGGACACTATGGGACTTGGCTTTAACATATTTTAGAGCTTTCTGAATGAGGGCTTTCCAGATAATATATGCCATAAATTTTATACTTTTTATTTTTATTCACATATTATTATTTCTGCAAAACCTTGGAGGCTCATTTGTGCAGTAGCGCATACTATATACAATACCAAAAAGTGGTCTTTCCAACAGTGTCCTATTTCATTAATCAAATCTTTGTTTTTGTTTTGCCTTTTTTTCAAGAATGTACCTTGAACTTGATGTTAACAAAGCTAGCATAAATCCATATTAATATTTGATCTTAACTTTTTTTGCAAGCTTCAGGCATGACATTTTACCAGACATAAAGAGAAAGATTTATCAAAGTGTAAAATTAGAGCTCACCAAAGTAAAATTCTTCTATTGTCTATTCAGAGTTTAAAGCACATTCTAAAGGGTTTCTTTTATTTTTTTATCTCTGTAGGAATGTAATGCCACTGCACCAATCCATGGCAAGTTACTTTGCTACGAAGGAGTAACAAATTGGGCTTCTCGCTATCATATCAAGCCACAAAAGTCATGAAGACCAGCCTTCAGGTCATTTTGTTAGCTTTATTTTACAAAGCTGTTTTGCTTTCCTCAAGTGACCACAACTTTGTGAGGAAAGAAATAAAGTTCGAGGGTGACCTTGTTTTAGGAGGGTTATTTCCTATAAATGAGAAAGGTGGGGGAATGGAGGAATGTGGCAGAATTAACGAAGACCGAGGCATCCAGCGACTTGAAGCTATGCTTTTTGCAATTGATCAGATTAACAGAGATAGCTTACTTCTTCCAGGAGTCAAATTAGGAGTTCATATTTTGGATACCTGTTCAAGAGACACATATGCTTTGGAGCAATCCCTTGAGTTTGTTAGAGCTTCTTTAACTAAAGTGGACGAAGCTGAATATATGTGTCCAGATGGGTCATATGCCATTCAAGAAAACAGTCCCTTGCCTATCGCAGGAGTCATTGGTGGCTCCTACAGCAGTGTTTCAATACAGGTAAGTCATTTAAAACTTGTATATGCTTTTATACAATAGCTCCTAAACATGTAACCTGACCTTGGAAATATATTTGTTATTAATGATTTCATTTTTATCAAATTTTTATACCAAGATTCATACCCTGTTTGTGGTAATCAAAAGCAACAAGGCAACCAGTAAAGGCTACCTTCTAATTACTAAACCTCTAGCAAACTTTTTTATTTAACTTGAAGGAATGTTGTCCCCCCTGCACTGCATCTTTCTAACACTTCAGTACTTTTATAAAATCCATAAGCTATGGATCCATAGTTTGAAAAGTCACAGCAGTTACAGCATGTCTATCTGGAAATTAAATATTTGCTGAAACATGTCTCCCTCTAGCTTAGACTATTATTTTCACTTCAATTAACTTAGGTTCCTTTAATTGACAGCCTGAGACCCCAGACGTCTCCAGTTTTGAAGCTACAGTAGTTGCAAGTAAGCAACAGTACTATCTTTGTCAGTAAGAGCTATTTCTTATATATTGTACCAGCCTTTCATGGAAATTCAAATAAAAAGATGCAACAAGCAGTGAGATTAATTAAAGAAACAAACACGATTATTATAAATAATCTTTGATGATTCAATGTTGTCAGATAATGCACAACTTGAAACTTTTTCAGATTTAGGAGGTTATTTATCCAAATCCAAAAAATTTTCAGAATTTCATGAACCCCAAGGGTGTTAAAAGTCTGGAAAAAAAAGGACTCCAACTCAGACCTGCCAAGTTCATGTAGAAGTCAATGGGAGAAGTCCCAACAATTCCCTGATCTGTATTGGGTTTTGTGCAATAAAAAAAAGATTTTGTGGTTTTCAGGCAATAGTATCAAATTGTAGAAATTTGTATAATTCGAATTGTTTCAGAATTTTATTGAATATTTTTCCTGCACTGGACATTTTTGGGAAAATGTATTGATAAATAAAAAAATTTTCAGCGTATTTTTCAGAAAATGATCAGAAATTTTCAGATTTTGATAAATAACCCCCTTAAAATCTGTAGTACTAGTTCCAGAATGCCAGAAATTGGTATAGGCTTCAATAGTGAATTTTTTCATTGCCTAAAAAAACCCTTCAGAAGCTGTCTATTAGGGAATACATCGTTTGTAAAAAGACAATTACATGCAATGTTTAATAAATAGATACTGCAAGGCTGTACCATAACTAGGAGTAATATAATGACACAGGTGATTCAAACTTAGAATGAAACTGCTACACAGAAATGCATTTCAGCTAAGAACTTTTCTAAAAATGAATAGTACTTTAGTAAACGTATCACTGTGTTAGTAACATGTATAGTATCGATTGGCAATACAGCTAGTTTTATGTGGTCCTGAAGAACAGCAAATATAATAGGTTTAGAGTTGAAATGTATGATAGCACGTATACCTTCCCCAAAGATAACTTGCAGAGCAGAGTTCATTTGGTAGCATTCAAAAGGGTATGCCCCAGCTAAGCTTTCAAGCTTCCTTTGTTAACTGTTAATTAACCTATTAACTAATCTAGATAACAACTGGGAAATCTTACTCGTGTTTGTGTTGAGTTAAATACCAGACCCATTAGTTGTCATCGAAAACTCCCCTTGGAAGCATTATTTTAGAAAATAAGAGGAAACCCAAAGAAATGGGAAACAAATGAATGTTCGGTCACATATAAAAAAAAATGATATAAATGTGTGTGCCCTGGTACTAATTAAATAACTTTCTGAAAGACTGAACCATTGTCACATCTATAATATAAATATAATAATTAATTGTATAAATATACATGTAAGGGAAAATAACAAAATAGACCTTGAAAAGGTAATTGATTATAATATTATGACAAAATGACAATAAGTCTCAATACATATATTCTAGAGAATGAGGGCAGGTTGTCATATATAGGAAAAGGAGTGAGCAGTAGGACCTCAGCATGCTGTCAGCATCCTTTAACTAGGAAGCATAAATAGACCAAGACCTAATTATTTTTATAGTGATTAGATTTGTCTTCAGCATATGCTGATAGTTTCCATCAGTTGCATTTCAGTTATTTTATATTTGAACTGGGAGTAAGCAAGCTCTGGGGAGAACTAATGTGTGGCTATGACCTACTTTGCGAAACAGAGTATGTTTGCCATACAATGTTACCTTGTTTAGCAAAGTAAAAACAACTATGGGTTAGGGGAGCTATCATGTATTTATATGTGTATGTATTTAGATCTACTTGCATATGCGGTGCTGCAAATTATAAATATAATGTTAAAGTGGAAAGAGTATTTGAAAGACCTTTACTTTTGCTACATTACAGAGGTACTTATTTACTAAAAACTAAATATTGAAATATAGCTGCTTTTAGTTTCCCTACACAATTAACTGTTTTCTCCCAGAATTCTAGAACAGTTGAGGCCAAAGCGCTACCGGATCTTTGATGGCCCAGAGTGTCAGTGGCACTGTCTATGCCTTCTACATGCAAATTGGAATTTTTATGATAAAAAAATAATTTCTAAGATAGGGTAATATATGGGGAACAAAAGGTGACCAGATGTTTAATATCCTGCCCTTTCTTTTAGCTTAAATAGAAAAATGACAGGTATTATTAAAGTAGAATAGTAAACAACACATTCAAATAATATTAAGCAGGTTTTGTTTGGGTTATAGAAAAAGGCATTAGCATTTCAGTGATATTTATTAGATCAGAAGGTATAAGATACATATCAGGTGATGCATTTTGGTACATTAAGCTAGCTATTCTTCTCATACTGTTGTCACAGGGAATGGGAGACAATTATGAGTTACAATGCAATTGTGATAAACATATAATGTATGTGTTGCATAATTTCTATCTAAATAAAGTTTGGTAAATAAACTGCGAAGTCTTTTCAATATCCCTTTTAATAATTTATTAACATTACCTCTGTGTTCATATTTCAGCATGACAATGACCCCCAAAGTAACAACATAAATTAGTCAAAGCTTAATCAAAAACCCTGCTCATGTTAGAAAAAAATAAAGCACAGGTATGGGACCTGTTATCCCCAATGTTTGGGACCTGGGGTTTTCCTGATAACAGACCTTTCCATAATTAAGTCTACTAGAAAATCATATAAACATTAAATAAACCCACTAGGCTGATTTTGCTTCCAATAAGGATTACTGATAATTTAGTTTGGATCAAGTACAAGGTTCTTTTTTATTATTACAGAGAAAAAAGAAAATCATTTTTAAAAATTTGGATTATTTGGATAAAATTTAGTTGTTCCATTATTCAGAGCATTCTGGCGAACAGGATTCCCGATAATGGATCCCATAACTGGATAATAATACAATTTTATGCCAATAGTAATATTTAAAACAACAAAATAAAATATTTTTTTGGATTGTTTCATACAGACAGAAGAGAAGGTCAAGTCAACTGTGGTATGAAAGTCGATGTGGGTGTTTTAATCCTCCTCCATAAATACAATTTGTATTTATACTTATTTTCATCAGAATGCTGCATACATGTTTCCAGATGGATTAGCAAATGACTAGAAAGTTTTGTGTGAAAATATGTACTGTATTCTGAAACAGCTGCCCCACTGCAGCTAAAATACCAGGAGTGATTGATCTTTTGCCACTTCATCCCCAACAATAGCTACAGGTGAAAAGCACACCATGATCTGTATTTATAAAAGCATATTTCTTTTGAGACCAATGAAGTGTAAATATCTGATGGTAAAATAAATTTTTAGAAAGCTGCTGCATTATAACTGATGCAATTTTACTTTCTTTCTGTAAATGGGATAAAGTCCATTGGTGTGAATGAGAAGAAACCACGAAAGTCTAGTAAATATTAGCTGGTGATTCGCAAATTTATTCGCCAGCGGCGAATCGCGGGAATTCGCCACGAATTCGC
>CM044436.1:60978671-61000041 GCA_024363595.1 Xenopus borealis | reverse complement strand
ATATTGAATTTGAAGGATTTTACCGCAATTCGATTGGTCGAACGATTTTAATTCCAATACAATTTCCAGCTACTCCCATGGTTGAATACGAGGGTTTTTTAACCCTGGAATTCGACCATTAGGAAATCTGCCCCTAACAGTCAGTTATATTATGTAGGGTTGCTTGTTTCTTTTAATCTCCATATTGTAGGTAGAAGATCATAAATAAGTATAAACTTACGTACATTTATCTGCAATTAAATGTACAAAGGAAAAGGTCTTTATTTTCACTTCATAAAGGTTCAGGCACATGAATCATTTCAGTAAGTATATGTAGAGAACCCAGATGTAATAACCAAGGAGTACCAGGGCTCACAATGTTTGAGTTTACATTTGCATTTGTATATGAGCCTTTAATCTGTTAATAATACAGTCTAGAATTCACCTTACAATAGCAAACACATTTAAGCAATTCAAATTCTACTGCAAAAGATTGTGTTTTTGTGACTCTCCACACTAGACTACATTTTATTTATCACTCATTTCAATCATTTGCATTCACCACATTCTTCTTCCAACTACCTCAACCTGCTCAACATAATTCTCCATTTCTCTACACTGTATTTTCGGTTGTCCTGCTGGATGGTGCATAACATAAAAAGACATTTAGAGGCAGATTTATTATTGGTCGAATTTGAGGGTTAAATAACCCTCAAATTCGACCATCGAATTTTGGTCGAATTTTAACCCTTCGAATTCGAATATCGAAACAAAATTCGATCGAGCAAATAGGAAAAATTCAATCGAATGATAAAATCGTTGGGACCGAACAAATCGAACGATTTTAACCATTTGATCAAATTTTTTTTATTCGATCTAAAAAACTTAAAAATGCTATGGGAGCTTCCCATAGGGAAGTATAGCAATTCGGTAGTTTTAATCTGCCAAACTAGGTATTCTAATTTTTTTTATTTTTTTTTAAAGGGCAAGTACTTCGACCACCAAAAGGTCGAATGATTTAAAATTCGATCGAATTTCAAATCATTCACACAAATTTAGTAAATCTGCCCCTTATAGTGCAGACCCACACACACACTGTATACATTCAAAAGTTATTCATGAAAGGCATTTACATATAAACACGTTCTTCTATATTTGTGCACTAACTGGTAAGGTGGCCATAGACATGTTTTATTTGTTATACGAGGAACATTTGAGTTTTGTTCTTTTGGCAACAATCAGAAACTAACATTCAGGTTGAAATGGTAGGATTAAAATCCTAAAAATAACAAATCTTATTATGGTATTGCCATTAATAATTGCTAGACAACAATCATATGAAATTCATATCCCGGAAATACATTGAACGTCACCCATGGAATAGTCACATAGGCAATGCATGTACTGATATTATCCTTATCTGGAAATAATTGTCTGAACAATAATTAGGAGCCCACACTATAAAAATAGTCAAGTCTATTTAAGGCAAACTAATAACAGAATTAATGAAAAATAAAAACTGCTTTCAAGGTCCATATAAGAATATTTTTCCCTCCCACTGTCCTCACATTGTAGCTAAATATATATTTTTCCTCTTACAGTATGTGTTTAAATTGTTTAAGAAGGTAATATTTCAGTTATTTAAAATTGAACTCTGTCATATGCAAATAGGATATTCACAGTGTTTAAATTATATTCTTGAATTTAACATAGTTATGTTTATTTTAGAGTAGTACATTAGACTCTGTGGAATTATATGTCTTTTTGTGTAACAGCGCATGCAATGGTCTAGAACTGATTTGTTGTTGACGCCACTCTTGGTATTCCTGGGACATAGATGCTTAGTTACTTGTTGTGTCCTTCATAACCCTGTCCCTAGACAAACAAATACCCAGAATGCCTGCCTGTACACCTCTGATGTACATTCATAGTGATGTGTTGATACACCTGGAGGGCAAATCAAGCTGGTCTGAGTCATTCAATATGATTTCTTTTTTATTTTAAACGTTCTTTCAGACTTTCTTCAATAAAAAAATAATGATGCATAAAATATCAAATTTAAATTTTTTCTACAAGAATGTGAATAGTATTGGTGGTGTTGAGGAGTTAATTACTTTTTTGTCTTCTTACTCTTTTACAAGTCCATTCATTGTCCTGCTAATCTTGGTCATATTTTTCTGGCGTTTGTTTACATAAAAGGTCTGTATAGGAGGCACATATTTTATCAGGAATTGAGACTAAGGGGCAAATTTATCATTATTCACGAATTCGAGGGCTAAAAGCCCTCAAATTCGGCAGAAATTAGAATTAGTATTCGATAAAATCGAATCGTTTTTGGCCACTTTTCGAGCGATATTAGATTTCTCGATCGAACAGCATTTCACGATTTTTTTGTGAAATCGTGAAAATTTGTTCGATCATACGAAAAATTTGTACGAATCGCACGATCAAGGCGTTCGATCGTACGAATGCTATTCGACCAGTTAATAGAAAAAAAAGCCAATGGGGGGATTCCCATAGGCTTCTATTGCAATTCGGTAGGTTCAATCTGGCGAAGTAGGCAGTCGAATAAAATTTTAAAAGGGAAGTACTTCAATCATCGAATGGTCGAATGATTGAATATTCGATCATTCGATCTATTCGATACAATTGCATTTTGCATATTCGATGATCGAAGTGGACAAATTTGCAGATTCAAATATTCAATTAAATCATATGATCGGAATTTGATCGAATTTCAAATTGTTCACACGAATTTAGTAAATGGGCCCCTAAGTAAAGCTGACCATAGACACAAAAATCTGATCATACGAATCATTGCATGATTCAGCAGATCAGCCAATGTTTTCACCCTACAGCAATTGCATGAAAGTTTATGTCCGATGGTGGCAGTCTCCCACTGAAAATCATCAGATCGGCAATACATGCAGAGATATGATCGGCAGCCGACAGAAATCTCTTAACCTGTCTGTTCAGCTGAACAACTGATTGACATGGCAAGACAAATGTCAGGACACTCCACACATGATCTGAAAATCATACGTGTATATATGTGCATGTATGTGTAAACGCATCTTTTGATTTCTTTGATGGAATAATACATCGTTTTTAATGCCCTCAGACCCAATCCAGACGGTTGCCATCAGACTGACAATTAACAATATTCAAAGATACAATAAAAACCTCGCTTTGAAAGCATAAACCTCTCTAAATATTTAAAAATTGGTCTTCATATGAAATCATGGAATTTGTTTTGTAGAATAAAAACAGCATTTGTTTTATGGGAAGTTGATCTTGGCAAAAAAATGTTCTTGTTATTTATTACAAAGTAGAATTAAACTGTAGATTATGTGAATTTTTCAAACATTTGCTCATCCACATAAAAAATAACTCTTTGGAATTCCATGTGAATTTTAAATGAATAATGGATTATGAAAAGAGGATGAAATTAAGATCTTGCTTTGTCTTTGATACGAACTTCAGCTTTGTATCCAAATATCATTTTCTTTTTCCAATTTTAAGACTATTCAGGTTATGTTTCTGTACATTAAAGTGGCATTTGAACCTTTAATGTAAAAATAATTGACATTTAAAAACCTTTTTGAGTGTAGTACAAGCTATGCAAATACCTTCAGTTTTATTTTTTTGAATACTTTCTCTTCATGTATTGCACAGTAGGCTTTTCTGCTTTCTTCTGTAACAATTAATCTAGTTACAGGTATTGGACCTGTTATCTAGAATGCTCATGACCTGGGACTTTCTGAATAATGGATATTTTTTGTAATTTGGATCTTCATTCCTTAAGTCTACTAGAAAATCATACGAACATTAAGGGGATATTTATCAAGGTTGGAATTTTTCTCAGTATTTCTAATATCCAACTCTGAGCAACTCTGAATTCCCAAATGGACCTTATTTATGAAAAAAGCCCACAAAAATAGGGTTGCCATTTTTTCCACAAAAACTACTGTTTTTTTTTAAATTTTCTGTGCTCCGAATCCCTATCGGTACGGTCATCAGCACAGACACTGAGACCTTCCCCATTGACTTATACAGGACTTCAAGAGCTTTTAGATGCCAGGGATTGAATTGGATTTTAATACATTTTTGTTTTTCCTCCAAAAAACTACAAATTATATGAGGTTTGGCTACTCAGAGCTTGATAAATAACCCCCTAAATAAACCAAATCAGCTGGGTTTGCTTCCAATAATGATTAATTATATCTTAGTTTAGATAAAATACAAGGTACTGTTTTATTATTTCAGTGGGAAAAGGAAATCATTTAAAAAAATGTCCCTTTGATAATTCAGAACTTTCTGGATGATGGCTTCTTGATAACAGATCCCATACCGGTACACAGTATCTACTGCTGTATACTTCATTTTTGTAGGCAGATGTATAAAAAATTCTCAAACATTAAGTTAAAACTCATTTAAAGTTGAAGCTTTTAAAGATCAGATTTAAATTTATTGACTGCAGTCCACTTTCGCCATCTGTATTTTTAAAGAGAAAAAATAAATTAAAGGAATATTTCAAAGTAATGCAACTGATTTATGGGACACGCTCGTTTGGTTGCCTTGTTTATCGCACTCTTTGTTAGAAAGATGGGTTAGCAGTAGCTTGGAAATGAAATGCTGCATCTGTTTGTTCTGGAACTGTATATGAGGCAAGGATTTAAGTTTCAGATTAGGCGTTAGGGAGACACAGTGCATTTGTTAGCTTAATTGTTCTTAAATTAGTGTTTGCCTCTTGCAGCGAAGTTTATCTAATTACTGTTTCCTGTTTATTATGGAATGTCAGTTAGAAAATATAGGCCGGTTTTGAGAGCATCAGTGACAGTTGCAAAAGCATTCAAATTGAAATAGCAAGATTGAAACAGTAAATGAGCAGGAAGTTCAGCACACTCAACCACTTATAAGTATGGTCAGAGATTAATAAGATAAAAAAAACTGTCCTTCAGCTGTGCTATGCTTTACTGGATACCAACTTGTGCAACCACATGGGACTCTTTCAACTGGAAGCTTTGGTACCAAGTGATCAATGAACTGGAAAAAATACATACATGCCAAATTGCATTTTAAGAGCAATTTTAACACCTTCTTTCCACCCAAATATATATTTTTTTCATTTATAATATACAATCCCACTTTGCCTGCTTTGCTGACAGTTTAGGGGAAATATACATTTTAAATTATAATTATGATGCAACTTTATTATTATGGCATAATATATTGCAATTGCAGAACAATACATCTCATATTCATGACTCCGTTATGACATATGTGGCTTTGGTTGAGCTACAGTAACTTAAAACTTCTTAGTGAGAGATAATAGTGGAGCCATTTATTTATTGACATCATAGGGAATATTGTTTGTAAAGAATAGTTCTGTCAAGGTAAGCAGTACCACTAATACAAAAATATAAATGAGAATATGCAGAAAAGAGAGTTCTTTGACCACAGTTAACCATGAAGTGTAATTGTGCTTAATAAGGTTAATAATAAAGGGATATAGTCATGGGTCTATCCTGCAGCATGTGCCCTTGGTTTTGTTCTGACAGTTTAAGCTTTTACCTTTATAAGATTTTTCTTGTTGTTCTGCACGCTGTTGTTTAGAGGAATATAAATCTCTTATTGCAACTCACATTAACTCCCATGAACTCGAAATTTGACCAATGAAATTTATTTAAAAATACTAATTTTTTTAAACTCGGGTGAATAGGATCAACTGTAAAATTCTAATTGATTTCAAATCTAATTTAATTTGTTTCTTCTCTGAAAAAAGCTGCAAACAACTCCAGGATGTCTTCCATTGACTAAAACAGCAATTTGTCAGGTTTTGGGTGGCGAATATTTCTCTGCCTCCATATAAAATCAGGGCTAGATACTGCCACGTCTGTCTTTAGTGTCTTTAGTGTCTTTAAACTACTGTATGTTCAAGTAAATCAGTTATGAGCTAGTTAACTAATCTGTTTATAGAAAGGGCTTTCAAACTTCAAGGATTTTCCTCATTTCAAGTTTCTTTCTGCCATACCAGATGTTAGAGATATATTTGTAAAAGGCTCCATAATTTAAAAAAAGACTTTGTATATTTCATTATGCAGCATATACTGTTTTTGCCATGTTGGATAAGCTATTTTTACTGTGCATGCCTCATTGCCTGGTTAGTGGGCTGTATTATATTATACAAATAAACAGTGTGAGTGAGATGTGAGTGAGAAGTCAAGTTAATTGCATACTTTCATCTGTGAAATTTCTTTCAGAAGATTTTATGAAACATACTGTCATTTTAACTTTTTAAAACAAGTTGTCTTTTTACATTAAAGACTAATACTGTATATAAATATATATCATTTACAAGGCACTGCAGTTTGGCAATGATTTCCATACGTAACAAGGTACCATGGGGTATATTTATCAAAAAGTTAAGTTAGAGATCACTACAGTCCACTAGAGTGAAAATACTGCCTCTCTCCATTCATTTCTATGGAATTTTTAAAGGCGTATTTATTAAAGGGTGAACTTTAACTTTCCCTGTGTCTCTTTGCTCATCAAAATCTGATTTCTGATTGCTTATGCAAAAACACAGATGTATCACATATTAGACACCAATTCAAGTGATCTGTCTGTTGTCCTTATTACACCAGTAATCATTTGAGCAGTTAAAAATTGCATTTTGGAAGATGATCGTGCTACTGCTTCCTGTAACTAAGCAACTAGACTAAATTAGCAACAACTATACTTTACATTTGGTTTTCTAAACCTACTGAGCTCTGAAAGCTATTGCAAAATTAATAATTTATTCCAACAGGCCCGGGCTAAGGGGTAGGCAGAATAGGCACGTGCCTGGGGGGCGCCAAGCACATATCTCCTCTGTTGCTTACCCCCAGTTTGGACCACTCTCAGGCCAAAGATCTGCACTCTCTATTTTTTTTTCTCACATGCGCAGCAACAGGTCAGTTTGCCTAGGGCACCATGGCCCGACCCTGTATACCTAATGCAAAAATAAATAAATGAACTATATATATATACATTTAGAAATGTTATATATATATATATATATATATATATATATATAATTGTTATTAAACTATTACACACACTCAAGTAACTTTTAAAAAAGCATTTATATGATATTCTGCTAGCACAGGATTTAAAAGAGTGAATCGTTCAATTGAAAAATCAATCAGCTACCTAGTATTGTTAAAGTCTTATAGGAAAACGAGCAAACGTGTAACATTGTAGAAATTGTCCTACTTGTTTTGGGTCATTCTTTGTTCATTCTCTGTACATTGTTGAATAGATCAAAATCTTACTGTTTACAAATTCACCAATTAAAAGAACCGTATAAACATGTAATTTTATTAAAAATGATCATACATCAAAAAAGTATGCATCCTTTTTTACAAATACTTTGAATTTCCCCTTAAGGACGTTACTGATGGCAGCCTTTGTTCTTCACAAGTCATTTTTGACTTTCCTGTCACATGTCTGCTGTCAGTATAGCTGCAAAGTGACAGTGGCAGAAAATCTGACATTGTTACTATCCCAGGAGGTACAGATATCATTTTATTATTTTATTATATATTTTTTGTTTGGTGTTTAATACCAATTATATATTGCTCCCCTGCCTTTAAATAAAAATATAAAAAGTCCATCCATTGAGTTGAACCTTTCATCCTAGCAAAGCCTACCTACTTGCTAACTGATCTGTGTGAAATGCATACAAGGGGTGTTTGTATGTATGTATATATTTATTTGTATAGTGCTCCTTGAAGGCAAAGCACTGTACATTAGAACAATAAATTAGTAGAAGAAACAGAGGGTCATTACAAAAATAAGTACAATACACATTAATAAAAATTATAGTTACAATACATATAAAGCGCTTATTGTCAAGGAGACAAAAGGATGGAGGTCCCTGCCTCATAGAGCTTACAGCCTAAATGGAGGCTAATGTACAGACATAGACCAGAGGGATATTAAGTGCTATGGGTTAAAGTGGATGACACTGCCATATAAGTGCCAGTTTCTAGTTCAGGTGTTATGCAAGGGCTCCAAAACTTTGAGTTTAGTTCTGAAGACATTGAATGAAGATTCTCTCCCAAAACTTATGGTACTATGGTGTATGTGTCTTTGAGGGGCAGGGGGCCAAAAAAATAATGTGTGCAGAGTCCTGAGATTTCTGATGGCAGACAAACCTAATTTTGTGCCTGATTATTTCTGATGACCCCTACTTTTTTCAACAGCTGCTCATTGCCAAATGAGCATGATGCTGATGTTCATATTTTCTGAACTACAAGATCGAAGATGATGAGGTCATATGGACATTTTAAAAGCCTAGATGATTATTTCTGGCATTTCTCGCTATATTGGTTTTTTGGCTTTAGTTCTACTTTAAAGGAGAAGGAAAGACAAAACAGAAATAGCCTGCTAAAGAAAGTCTTGTGCAGATAGAAATCATTCACCATTTTAAGATATTTCTCTGTGGTCTCATGTAGATTACAGGGAGCTAAGTAATAATTTTTGCCTTTCCTTCTCCTTTAAAGGGGCCATAGAGGATATGCAAAAAATAACAAAAATTTGGGGCTAAAAATGTATATTTTCAAAAATGTCCCAATTATTGGCACTTCCTATATATCTTTAACAGTCTGTGTCTTTGTTTCAAATGAGACATGTCCTAACAGTCCCTGCCAAAAAAACAGTAGAAGGGGATAGTCAATCACAGCCCTGCAGTCAGACAAGCAAAGACAGGCTTCAGTTCCCTATCAAGTCAGCCTAGCTGCAGATGGTTCCTATCCTACAGTGCAGTGTGATGAGTGCCACTGGCTCCTCTACACAGCCAGAGAATCCAGGTGCACTGCCAGAGCCTCAATGTAGGTTGACAATCCACATAGGGGAACATTTTTCCTGTTAGTGTTGCTCCCCAACTCCTTTTACTTCTGAATGTTGCTCATGGGTTCAAAAGGTTGGAGATCCCTGTCTTAGAGCCAATCCTGAAAATTCCTGAGAATTCGAAGGATTTTGGATGAAATTGTTCGAATCATTTGAATAGAATGATACATTCAAACGTTACGAACATACAGGGGCAGATTTACTAAATTTGCATATCCGATTTCACAAAAAAATTCATACGATCGTTATTTGATCCAATTCGATCGAACTTCGATCATTTCATGTGAATTTCGTAAATCGGCCCCTTAGTGTTATCCATTAATTTGTACAATTCTGTAGTCTATAGACATCAGAAGAATAAAGGTTAAAATAGCTTTATTTATACACAGAGCACAGTGCTATAACAAAGCTTATTAATCATTAAGTCCCCTTTTCAATAAAAATTCATCCCTGCTTGATATTATTTGAAAACTCGTCAGACTGCACCAAGGAGAAATATTGTTTTTAATTAAATACACATATCATCCACGCAAAAATTGTGTTCTTTTTACAGGATATTTATTAGTTTCAGTTTGTTTTAGAAATTAAAACATGAGGAAGATTCATGGATAATTAAGCATAAATCACATATTTTATGCCAGCCTCTTCTGCTTTCCGATCTGATTATAAGGTAATATGTGTAATTGTATTTTATTTATGTTAGCAGATTAGAGGAAAGTGGTTCACTAGAAGAAAACTCAAGCTGAATGCTGTTATTTGTGATCTTGAAAATAATAATAATATGTAGTCTCTTCTTGCAATCACATCACAAACCCTACCTAATACATTGTTCAGCCTTCAGCAACCAAACTTATCAGAAATTCCTCTGCTGTTTCAAAGCCTGAGGCTGTAAGATAGGATGGCTCACCATGGTTGTTCTGAATCACTAAAGCTAAAAATTTTGTAATATAGTATTTTATCCATTTTACGCTTTCAGAGCACAGAGACAATACTCCACATTTAGTATAATATCTAGTTTTTTTACTTGTCTGCTTGAAATAAATAAATAAATCTCTGTGGTTTGCAGCAATATATTTAATTTAAAAGGAATGTAGCCAGAAATAAATTAGGCTTAGAAACCCCATAGAGAATTTATATTTCTAACTGTAAGGACTCAACCTGGTGGTCTAGTGGGCCGGCAGGGAAACCACCATGAGAATCCACTCTCCTCAGTGTCTATTGCTCTTATGGGCATGGTGCACACTTATTGTGAGCAGCAGCGTCATGCTGTCATTGTGTTTTGGTGCAAATTTTGAATATTTAAAGGGGAGTTGGGCTAAAAATCATTGCCCATTGTTAGGTCTAATTTGATTAGTTCCTGGTGTGATTTTTGTCTGTACTACTCTTCATTCCATCCTAACCTTTCTAATGAACGTGCCCCTTTGCTTTTTCAGAACACTTGCTTTGCTCCTTTCAAGTTAAGACCTGGAGGCATCTGAGTAGCTGAGGGCTCCTCCCAAAGCCAAGGCAGAAGATTAAGCCGTGACCAGGAGCTTAGCACTTATTCTGAATTTAGGGAGCCATAAATGTCAATAACATCATATTTTAATCAGTTCAATGTTGCTGCATAATTCTATGTAACACAGAGGCATATCTCCAACAGAGGGGAAGAACAACTTTGGAGGTATATTAATAAAGTTGGAACACTTGTTCCAAGTTTCCTTATTCCAGGTGTAGTTACTCTTGTAAAATTATCTGCAAGAAGCATTTACTGATTGATATGGGTTACTACAAGTGAAACAAATTTATAACAGCTATTAAATTGCCCAAAAGAGAGAATGAAGTACTAGTGGATTATTAACATGATCAAAATTTGCTGTAGTTCTAGTAAACAACAGTGACCAGTCTGTAGTTATTATTAATTTCTTGTTACTATTGGTTACTAAAAATGTAGAATAAAGGGAAATGTTAGTGTACTGTTGCATGGGGTACAGCATTTGCACTGGAAAAATAATTTCACTATATAAAGATTGTTGCATAGCTCCATATGGTAAGAAATGATTAGGACTACACTGATTAAGACACTTAAATACACATTAGTCATATTGTATTGACTAAGTATCTTTTATCTTTTACTTGTATATTGAGTGCATGTCTGTTTTAACACAACTTCAAAAAACACTGGCACTCAAGGCAAGTTCCAAGCAGGGTAACCCCTTGCTATTTTATTGTGAGCGAACGTCCAATGTTTCGGGGCATACCCCTTTGTCATGCTTGACAAAGGGGTACGCCCCGAAATGTTGCACGTTCGCTCACAATAAAATAGCAATGGGTTACCCTGCTTGGAACTTGCCTTGAGTGCCAGTGTTTTTTGAAGTAACTTCAAGCGTTTGAGGGATGCCGGATCCTCTATGCTGAGCACCAGGCTATTTTATGCTTATTTTTGGCTGGGTGAGTGCGGAGCTATGCCTGTTTTAACACAACACAATAAGAATGCAGTAAGGAAATCTTCAATGATGTCAGTGTCAAAGCTTGGTGCCACTACCAATATGAAACAGCTGGAGGTTGTAGCTTTATGTGTTATGTTCTAGGATAGTTTGTCTCACTACAAACTACAAATGTTTACTATCAAACTGAACTCAGACACAAGTACTTCTAGGCACTGCACTGATGTTGTACCGTTCTTTCAATCTTAATCATCTGGTTGCTCTTTGACAGCAAATTGACTGTATCAGCAAAAGCAGCCAGAGAGGGTTTTCTAAAAGCAGAGTTAATCCTATCTGGAGGAATTGGTGGAGAAGACCAATCAGCTGACCTGGGATGGGTGAGATAAGACAAGCAGCTAGTTTCGTTGATATGAGAAGGGTGAGGTAAGACAAGCAGCTACAGTAGTTCAGTGATGAGATACTTTCCAAAAATATTCACACACTAGCCTACCTCTTGTTCCAGCCCTGGAAAAAACTGTTTGCATTTAAAATGCATAACTCATGTCTCCTTTCTTGTGAATCTTACACTAAGCTGACAAATATGTTTTCAATTCTAATTTCCAGACTTGTATTTTACTTTATACAAAGTAATTTAAACATACAATGGTATATGCGGACAGTTGTTTAAACAAAAAAAGTTGCTTACAAAATGTACATTATAAAGGACATTTTTATCAAAATGTAGTTATTTTTAGAAGCAAAAATGTGCTGTAAGATTTATTAGAGATTACCAGGTTACCAGGCAGTAACCAATAAGTGACTTGAAGGGGGTGCAAATGGGACATAACTCTTCAGTTATGACCGATATGCCCCTCCTTAGCTCACTGATTGGTTAGTGCCTTGTAACCAGTGTAATCAGTGGAAACCAAGAAAACTGTAAAGCAGGAAGTAGTGTTCTGGCTATTATATAAGAAATCCAGTCACTCCAGCCTTTATAAATTTTTGGCTAACTATATTGAAAAAATTTTTATAAAATTTTGCACAGTTTACCTATTTACCCAGTTTTTATTTTTATACTGAACAATCCCTTTAAGGAAGAAGAAAATTTTGATTTGCATATGCCATTTTAATTGTTTCTTAAGAGAAAGGTGAATTGTTATATTTTTCCCCAATCAACACCGAAAAGCTGATACACATTTTCCTAATCTAAACAGTCTGTGAGTATATATGAATATTAAAATCAACTTGGACATTTCAGAGTGGATTTTTATCCTATAAATACATATCATTACCTCTTTGGTCATTACAAGATACACTAGTAGAGGAATGGGTGGCATGTATAGGAGTGAAGTTTATGGTGTTGTTCTATACACTTTAGGTCCTTTAAAATTATTTCAGGAACTGACAAAAGGATGTGTATATTATTAAGAATGTTTCACTATATTCTTACTTTTTCTGAATATGCTCCATTCTTGAGATTTCCAGCAACACACTCTTAACAGTATAAAGTAATCCACCAAAGGTACAGAAACAACTTGTGAACTTGTAGAAAATAAGGAACCACAGAAGAAAAGCAAAGATAAAAGGTGGTTTATAGATAAAATATCACACCTTAATTACCTTTTACAACGTTTTACAAATGGCTGAACATGTTTTATGCATGAGTACTGTATATACACATTTGGTAAAAAAAGAATAATATATACAACATTCAAATTTGAAAAAATAATAAACACATTGTGTACCAAAAAGCTGCACAAACACAAGTGCCCCAAATACAGTAACACAGTAATTATTTACTTGTGTTATTTCAATACATAGAGCAATAAAAACGTCATATACTATTAAAAATACTCATAATTTTAAATTTAAGCCATTATGCTCCTTTATTTAATATTGCTTATGATTCTAAAGAAAAAAATGTTTTGATGGTAGCATCCTTTTCACAATTTGCACACAAATTATATCTCTGATGTTACTGCACCTAAATGAATATTGTAAATTCCTGCAAACCAAGGTCTAGCCAAGCTCTCTATTTTTTATATCTTTTTCTCATAAATTATCAATTAAACAGCATGTTTTAAAGTAGGACCAAAGTGTTTCAGATTTTGTAATTATATGAGAGGAATTTTAATACTGTGAAAATGTGTGCTGAGCATTGCTGGCTCATCTTCAAAAACCAGGACATATATAACCTCTTTCTACTTCACAGACTAACAGCCAAGCTTCATACACTAGCAGTGTGGTTCATGAAAATAAGACTGGACTCAGCTTTGACTTTGCTTAAACCTTTGACATCATTCCCATGTGTAAATATACTGAATGCAAAGAGTGCTTATTTGACTTGGTCAAAAAATTATTTTGGAAGCATAGTTTGTTGAGATTGTGGTGACATTATACTGTATATTATTATTCATTTAGATATTTCAAAGGGGATATTTATGATATGTAATAACCCACATCACCATTCTTCATAGTGAAAAAACAGCTTAAAAATAGTAAAAATAGCATTTCTACACATTTATTCTTATGTGACTTCCACTGGAAGTAATGTTACTTGTGGGTAAGTATAGGGAAAAGAGCAGTTTACAACTCTTGATGAAAAGGCTTTCATTCTCCCAAAACCTTTTCAGGTCTAACATTTCTGCATCATCTGCAGTTCCTAAACTAAAGTTGTCTGTACCACATCACTAAATGTAGACTGCAGAATTGATTCTAAAGTTGATTGAAGCCAACTTGTAGCTCCAGAAAGCTATATAGATGGAAGTTGTGAGCACAGCAAAAGACAAGAGACCGTCCATGTGGTACACCAAAACTTTACACTAACCCAAAAAGGGACAGGAAACCTTTGTAGTTCAGTGTGGAAAGTTAGTTGATAATCAAACATATGCAGGAAGAAAGCAGAGTTAAAGTCTGACAGATTTTGGGCAGAGCAGGAAGCAGTGATTCTGGAACAAGATAAGAGGCCAAGATCAGCACTGGTAGCAAATGAGTCCAAAAAGAAGCTGGACCAAAAAAGGACAACTGGACAGGGACATAACTACAGAGGAAGCAGACACTGGGGTTGCAGGGGCACCCAGTAAGGCCCAATTAATGAGCAATTTCAATATATATTGGTAGAATAGGTCAGCTTCCCAATGTTTAAGGGGCTTCAATTGAATTTTCTTTGGGGCCCAGTAACATGTAGTTACACCACTGCAACTGAAGGACGTTCATATCATCACAACATAAACATTGCTGTGTTTTTCTGTCAGGGCAGATACAAATGTATGTCAAACCAAAAGGATCAAGAGATGTTCCTCTGATCACTCACAATAGATCTTTGTTTCCAAAATGGATAGCCACTAATGCACCCCAGAGTTTAAATTTTGTTGCCATACGACCATCCTGCAAATTACATACTGTATACCAGCAGCAAATTCATCCAGCTTCTACAGTGACCTTTAACTATTAGTTTTGGTTGCATGCCCTTCATATTTTACTGTATATTATTTAATAGGGATTATTAGTGAAGCATCTATTTCTTCACTGTTTCCAGTAACTGCCTGATAAAGAATGCATACACAAATATTTACTGCATTATAGTATATATAGTATAACATAGTATATCCTGTTTTTGCTGTGATATACAACATTTTATTATGTTATATGGTCAGGGCACTTACAAACCCAATAATCCGCTAAAGGTTATATGCATAATGCCCACCATTTCATTACCCATGGTAGACATAGTCCAGCTGAACTAGGAAAGGTGAGGAGCAACAAGGAACCAGTTCAATTATGAGCCACTTTGTGCTGCTGTGATTGATACAATAAACAGAGTTTTAGGAATTGTGCCCCAACCCTACTTTACTAACATAACTGCAGTAGACAAGGACCTCTACTGACAGCCTTTTGCACTGGCACTATGAACCACCTGCCATAAGAAGAATAAAGATCAAACTTGTCCCGACCCAAGAGGCTATCTAAGTGCAATGAAGATTTTATTATATTTAAATGCATTCTGCTTGTTTCTAAACGCTGTGGTTTCAGCTAACTGGCCCTTAGAGACGATGCTGACAATCAAATTTAGGCAAGGCCAAGTATAATTAGAAAGGGGTTAATGATTCTGCAATTAATATCAGCAAAAAAGACATTCAGTAAATCTTCCACAAAAATATGGTCTTATAAGGAGAAATATTTGTATTTATTTTTATACACAGTAAATAATCATATCTTACCCTCTATAGTGTGTTTATTAGGGGTATTATTAATTAGCTCTTTTTTTCTTAAAAAAAAAAAACCACTGGGAACCATTTCTGAAAGATTACAAAATCTCTTGTTGCTAAGTTACCATATGGCAGAATCATACTGACAGAGGATCTTAATAAAAGCAAAGCCTAAGACAGCTCTAATTCATTGATGTGGGGATCTTCATTGAAGTCATTGTTGTTGACAGCTCCCCGCAGACCCTCCTCAGTTGTAGCTCAGGAACTGGAGGAAGTGAACCTGGACAGACCCCTTTTGACAAGGCAGAGGAAATGCAACTCAAAATTAATTGACAGCTCCAGTTCTCTATGTAGTGTAAGTCTTTACTTGTTGGTTTGCATGTTAAAATTCTCGGAACAACAGAAAGTAAAAAAAATGACACATAAAAATTATATTTTTTACTTAAAGTGATACTGACACTAGAAAAACTACTTTTTAAAATATGAATGTAAAAAAAAATTTAAAGTCACCTATAGGTCATGCTGATCATTTTTTTGCGCAGAGGTTTAATTTTGTAAGTAATTGTTAGTTGAAGTTTCTAAACCTGACTGTTTTGCCAACCTGACTATCCCATCTCAGCCTGTCAGTTAGAGTTTATAATACTAACAGACTCCTGCTGTACAAATATGGCAGCCTCCTCATACAGGAACATGGGGGATCAGACAGTTAATGTAAAAGCATTGTGCAAATTCTTTATGGCAAAGTTATAAGTAGCTATCAAAGGCAATATTATGATAGATGTAAAAAAAATTCTGATGTCAGTATCACCAGTAACTAAAATCCACTTTGTTCGAAGGTTCTTCTACCTTAAATTTGCTATTGAAAACTGCAAATAAGTACAATATGGGTTAATTTATTATTACTCAGCCTACAAGTGCTAGAGCATGTTTTGCTAAAGTGGTCCTTTTCTGTGCTAAGCTATAAAAAAGGCTGCAAGACCTGTTGCCTGCCCCTTGGATAAAGTACTACCTGTCTTAGGCAGTGCTCTATCCAAGAGGGCCAGATGGGAGGCGTAACCAAAGCTAACTGCTTTGGCTATCATGTTATCAAGGGGGTAATACCAAATGTCTATATGCAAAAATGATGTACATTATCAGCCCATGGAATACACTACAATAATTGTGTCTACTGGTGGGTAAAGGGTGAAGGTTGCTTGAGGTTATTACATTATTACAACTGAGATTTATCCCTGTAGGCACTCTCTCTCTAAAGAGTAAGCTGCAGGTCTGTGGTAACTTGTGCAATGCACAGACACAGTGTGCAACTTTTTTGCCCATTTCATCCTGCATTGTAAAATAAATTGTTGCTCTTCAAAAAAAATGTGTAGCCCATAGACTTCAATGCATTTTGGCAAATTTTTGTCTGTGTCTCGAAATTTCAGCGAATCAAAATAAGTCAGATTTGCCCATCTATGTAAATGACCCCTATAGCGGTTTTATGCAAACATCAAACTGTAAAGTGTACAGAGATCTGTACTGATTATTTAGCCAAATGAGGTTCACATGTGAACCTAATGCAACGCAGTCCAGCTCTTGGTCTCAAGTTAAAGGAACAGTAACAACAAAAACGTAAAGTGTTTTAAAGGAGTTACAATATAATGTACTATTGCCCTACACATGTAAATCTGTTGTGTTCACTTTAAAACTATAGTTTATATAAACAAGCTGCTAGTATGTAGCCATGGGGGCAGCCATTCAAAGCTGAAAAGGCTCTGTAGTATACAGAGTTGTTCAGAACTTATCTGTTACCTACTATGTATACTGTGCTTTAATGGCTGCCCCCATGGCTACTGTTTGAGACTCTGTGAGCCCCTTTTGCAACCGTGTACTGTAAAATTAAATTTGATGGTGTCTCAGGGAAATGTAAATTAAGGATGCAATTCAATGCAAACTGAGTTTAAGAAACTCTGACTTGGATTTATATCCTATTTTTCACAACTTAGACCCTGTATACAGTTAAGCTCTTCTATATACTGGATATGTTATAAGCAATACTAACCCAACTAATTATGCAAAGGGCCCTCTTCCTGGCACCCAGTGTCCACCCTAGAATTGACCTAACCCTCTCCACTGACCCATTGTATTATACCTTTTATAAGGTATAGAGTTTGTATGGAGTTTGTACATATGATAATGAGAACGTTGTGGTCACAGAGCCAAAAGGATGGCTGCAAGTTATCTATTGGTGGAGCTTATTTGAAGGATTGTCAGGTTATGTGTATAGGGAATGTGTAAGATGTAAAGAGGGCATTGATAAAAGGTAACGTTTGTATTATAAACTTCTAGTGTAGGTATTACTATTTTGAGAAAAAGTGCAGTCATCCTTCAGTCAGTCCAGATTAATCCTCAGTAAGAAAAATAATAAAAATTATGCTTTTTTGTTTAAAAACTTTACAATTTACCTTTAAGTATGTTGTTAGGTTCACTATATTATATTTCAAACTGGAAAGTTGTGGAAAGCAGCAGAACTGATTACCTTTTATGTGGACAGCAAAGCACAAAAAATAACAATTCCATTTCAATAAAAAACTTTACCTGTGATAAACTCACTTAATTAAGGAAACTGTGGCATTTCTATGCAACTAAGAATGAACACTGTGGGGCAGATTTATTAAGGTTTAAATGGAAAATGGAAAATTCTAATTAAAATTAAAATTTTAATATTTTGTTTGGGTCAAAATTCCCAAATTCTAATTTTAAGGCGCCAGCTCGAATTTGAATTAAAATGTGATATTTAGCATACCTTGACCCTGAAAAGAGTTCTAATTTGAATTACCTTCCTGACATTCAAGTTTTTTTCAGTTCAAATTTGATTAGAATTTTTTGGGTCATTCATATTTGATCGAATATTAGATGTTCAAGCAAAAATAATTCACATAAGTTTGAAATTTGACCTTGGATAAATCTGCCCCTGCAAGTAAAGTGTTTTACATTTAACTAAATTAAAGTATTTTTGGTGCTTTGTGCAAATTCAAAGGTACTTGTTAATGTTCTGTTGCCCACAGGAGATGCTGAAATTTCCCAAAAGATTCAAATAAAACAAAACAACAAAAAAAGTTATCATTCTCTAATTACAAACACATTTTTGCAATGTCCAATTGTTTTGTGAATTTGCATTTATTTCTTACATTTAACATTCTTACATTGAATGCTCTAAACCAAGGCTCTGAAATGTCCAGTTCTCACTGCATGGACTATGGTACATCTTCTTTTAACGCAGTATTTCCCAAGGGTAAACTAACTATGTAATAAAATCTGCTTGGTAAGGCAGTTGTTTGTAAAGCAACGTTACAAGCTATGAATTTTATATATTTTTTCCCACAAGAATATTTTAACACATATAGATACTGTATACAAACACCTTATTGTATTATATTGCAATTAAATCAGTTCACCTTTAAGACTGTTTCCGATAGCATTTCATATCTTGCCACTATAAACCTGACTATTTGCCAGAAGATACTTTTCAGCAGGATGAGACAGTACATGTCTTACATATAAACTACTAAGCTTTTGGAAGAACTGTGTAACCGTAAATATAAATGAGCCAATTACTCTGACATTCATATACCTCTAGAGATGGCCTAGTGTTTTTGGCAGAGACTTTACAAGTATTCAAGTCCATGAGATGAAATCATCAACACATGTCACACAGCAGACATTAAGCTCTTTACATTCTATGGCCTTCAGAGGAACCACAGGAGAAGCAGCATAGTGCAACAAACTGAAATAACTAGGAAACTGTAATTGGTGACAGTGCCCATCCTTAGCCTCTAATCCTGAGCTCTTTTTCAGTAACATTTTTGTACTATGAAAATACAAGTCTAGACCTGTGCAATTGTCAAAGTGTGCAGTGCATCCCCATTACTGCCTCATAAGAAGTTCACACTTTGGGTACAATAGAGGTGTAAAATGTATGAGGTAAGAAACAGGTCAAGCGGCTATCTCAAAGTGGTTATCGGCTAAGGGCATTATAAACCTTAATATTTTTCTTGAATGTGAGAAAAGCATAAACAATGCCTATTTTTCACAGCTGGTAATAATTCAGTATTGTAACTGAGAGCAATATTTTCCGACAAGTCTTGCAAAATCTCCTGTAACTTTTCAAGAGGCAAAAACTGTTATTTTGTGGCACACCTAATTTTGTGATTCTATAATTCAGGTATGGGATTAGTTATACGGAAACAGGTTATCCAGAAAGCATCGAATAATGGGAAAGTCATATCCTATAGACTCCATTTTAATAAAATTTTTAATTATTTTTATTATTTCTCTGTAGTAATAAAACAGTACCTTGTACTTGATCCGAACTAAGATATAATTCTGGAAATACACCTTATCTGGAAAACCCCACGTCTTAAGCATTCTGAAAAACTGTTCCCTTACCTCTGTTTGTAGATGTAATGAAAATGCTGCCAATAAGCATGGGTCATTGTTATGTGCCATCTGGTAGCTGTATTTAATGCTCAAAAACCATGTGCAAGTGTTACATATCTAAAGGGGGGCTTTTTGCCTCAAGTGGTACTTCACCAGATGCAATAAATAACCACCCCAATAGCTTTAAAAAATTATTTATTTTCTTTCCTTTTTCAGAAATTTGGATGTGTTAGTGTATAGAGCAGGGGAAAGCACCTATTATTGAACTGCTACAAGAGGAACTAGGTCCTTTGCAATGTAAATATTTCAGGGGTTCATTTTTGTATGCAAAATGTTTAAGGTCAAAAACTAGTAATACAATACATGGGACCTGTTATCCAGAATGCTTGCAGCCTGTGGTTTTTCAGATCTTTCTTTAATTTTTATCGCCATACTATAAGTTGGCTAGAATTAATGATAAAATAAAATATGATTGTTTTGCCACCAGCTGGAATTAATTATATCTTAGTTAGGATCAATTACAAGGTCCTGTCTTATTATCGCAGAGAACAAAATAATACTGCACAAATTTTAATTATTTGATGAAAATCTATGTCTATGGGAGATGGCCTTCCCACAATTAGGATGATGGGTTTCAAGATAATGGATCATATACTTGTACAAGTTTAATGCTATAAATTCACAACCAAAGAAAATAAAGCCACAACAGTAACAATATAATCACTCATGAGAACAATAGCCAAAACAACAGTCAAAACCATTTTTTCCTATTAAAGGAGAAGGAAAGGCAAAATGGATTTGGGGGTGCCAAACGTGAGGCACCCCCCAGTGATTAAACTGATGTACCTCAGACCCAGGGCCGGTGCTCCTATCAGACAAAATCTGAACAGCCCCGGGTTATAGAAGCGAGCACCACGGAGATCACTACTTCCTTATGCACACTGATGCGCATGCGCATTAGAACGAAAAGCCGAACTTTAACATTAAAATCGGCTATTTTGTTCTAATGAGCATGCGTCAGTCCGGGGAAATGAGCATCAGTGTGCAGAAGGAAGTGATCTCCATGGTACTCGCTTCTGGCTGGTGCAGATTTCACCTTATAGGAGCACAGGCCCCGGGTTTGAGGTATATAAGTTAAATCACTTGGGGGTGCCTTAACCCAAAGTCTATATGCCTTTTCTTCTCCTTTAAATGTTAATGTAAATTTTAACATATGAAATTGTTCTTGTTGCTGTAATGGTTACACCGTGTGCTAGTCTTACAAAGCTGGGATATGATACAAAAAATACTCGATGGTTTAAGACAGCTGCTGCATAAATAATGCGAAGGACATTTACAATTAATATGTTGAAATCCAAAATTATGTTTCAAATTCACAAAAAATATTGGATGGCAGGCCTGAACATGGTACTATATGTAGTAAGAATAAAAAGTAAATAATAATAAATACTACAATATTCAATTTGA
>CM044436.1:60958254-60977117 GCA_024363595.1 Xenopus borealis | reverse complement strand
GCAATATTTACTTAAATATATATACCAGGTAGGTAAGATTCTTTACTATGTCACTTAATTATATATCTATTGCTCAAGTATTCATTTTCAGGGTATAGTTTTCCTTTAAATGAAAGGCTCAATGCAGTGTTTAAGATCATGACCACATAATGTGTTAAAGCATTCCAGGTTTACCACAATTTCTTCAGCACAGATTTAGAAGTGTTGTCAATTACTGCCAGCCTGGCTGGGGATATGAAGCTACTATCTCTATTTGTTGAAGATAATTGAATGTATTTTTAAGACCTAGAAAAGACGGTACCCATTGTTGCTTGATAAAACATTATTTTATATTCTTTTCTTATTTGACTCATATAAGTAATACTAACAGTAAAGTAATATTGACCTAGGTGAAGTGCTCTCTTGTGACCACAGAGGGATTAAACCATGAGAATGATATCACTTTTAGGTGCAATTTGTTATCATTTTTAATTGGCTCTCATTGAGGTCACAATACAGCATGGCCTCATTCATTAGAAGAGGATTACAGCTTCAGGTGTAATACCTGTGGGTAGCAAGGGAATGGAGGTTTATATTTCTAAAGCTAAAATAAATGCACACCATACAGTATATATTCAGTGGAAAGATTGGATGACAGTTTCTTTTGAATACTGTGTAGGAAAACAATTTCCACAGAACACCACTAGCACTTGATACACTTCACTTTAAACACTTCAATTAGCAATACAAAAAGTTTGAACCTGTTGCCTGTTCCTAAGTAAAATTAAATTAATAATTATAATTATAAAATAAGACAAGTGGATATTTCAAGGAAATATCATTCAGTTTGTATTCAAACATAATATTTACTGTGGTATTCTGTTGTAGAAGATAAGGTAAAAATGTCTAAGGGGCAGATTTACTATTATTCCCCCAAAAAAATTGAATTTCCTCGATATTCGATTAGCATTCGATTTTTGAATGCTAATCGAATAGTTTTAGGCTACCCTTTTATTCGATCTTCAATCATTCGACGATTGAATAACGATCGAATAACGATCATTCGAATGAATTATTTGATCATCGAAGACTTCGATCGTACGAATCCTAGTCGATCAGGACTTAGCCTCAGAAGCTTATGGGACAATTACAATTTGGTAGGTACAATCTGGCGAAGTAGGCAATCGAATAACTTTAAAAAATTAAATCCTTCGCTGATCGAATGATCGAATAAGCCAAATTTGCATAGTCGACCAATCGAATTAATCCTGCGATCGGAATTCGATCGAACTTCGATCTATTCAAATGAATTTAGTAAATCGGACCCTATATCTCAACCTTATTCTTTCAATACATTCAAATCCTAATATATTTATAGGGTGTTTCTTGCAACACAGAGATGTTCTTGTGGTATGATGTTGCCAGGCTAAATTTAAAACAATAAAGGTAATTTATGCTTGCAAGTGTAGATCTGAATTTGCATTTTCCAGCAGTGAGCTAAATCTAAACATAATCTAAAATCTAAGACAAAATGCACTCTTCCCACTTCCATATATTTCACTCAGTCAATCTTTCCTGCCTTCTGTTCCAAATTGAGTATCACTGCACTTGACATAGGGGAACCTTTGGCAGCTGATTCACCAAACAGATGTAACTGCATGTGAGCTTTATCTCAAGTTGGACACAGTTGCCTGCCATCATTTCCAGTGTTTGCCATGAAAGTGAAATCTGTACAAGATTCTATAGGTGCAAGTGCACTTTGCCTATTGATGCAGGACGTGAAGGGAACCCTGGAACTACCACAACTTCCTTCACTCCCTGCACCTACAGAATCTTGCACATATGTCACTCACATGGTTAAGACCACTATGAAGCCCACATGACGTTTCATCTATTTGGTGAATCAAACCCAATGCAGTAGATGCAGCACAGTTGCACCAAGTGTATTGCCTGGAGTGTCACTATAATTCTGTAAAAACACTAAATTTTGGGGGGAAAATGTTGATTGCTTTAAAGATTTCACTTTGTAAATTGTGTCAAGCTAAGTGAATACTAATGTGTCATGTCTGAGGATTTATAGTGAAGTATTTTATAAAGGTTTAGACAGTGACTTCACAATAATAATAATATTAATAATAATAATGATAATATACTATTTCTGTATAGACTGTTAAACTTTTTAACATTACAAATGTACAGGTGCTACAATGTGATGATTTATATGTGTTAGAAAGGATTGGTGTATGCTGGTGGATATACAGTATGCCATGCATCAGTAGTGACTTTTGTCACAATAACACTTCTAGATGCTCAAGGTATTGATGACAAAATCATACATGTACAATGCTGTAGTGATTTAGTGTTCTGTTGCTACTATTATCCTTATGTAGGAGAATGGAGCATTACACATTTTACTTTTACAAAATTACTGAGCAAAGATAATTGGCTATATTAGAGGGTGTCACTACTTAAATTATCATAATTACTCACAAGCTAGCAAATCTGTGCACCCAAGGATACGAGGGTGTCACTACTTTAATTATAATAATAACTCACACTGCATTGCACTGATCAACCAAACTATACTCAGTTGTTACTTGACTACAAATCCCAGTATGATGTAACATATACTGAAGGTTGAGGCATGCTGGGAACTGTAGTCCACCAACATCAAGGTTGGATTCTCAAAGCAATATTGAACTATAAAACTTTTACACAACATTTCCCCAAATCTCCACAGCCAGCGGCTGCATTAAAATGCAAAAATTCCTCCAATGAGAATCCCAGCTGATCTGTATCAATATCAAGTATCAATTATTTGTTCCTGTTATTGAAGTTTTAAGCACAGTTTCCCAGTACTGAAGAAGTCTGCTCTTTATCCCCATGTCTGATTCCAGTGTAATATAATGAAGAAATAAAATTACATCTCTATATGTAAGATAACAACAAGATGCATGACATGGTGCTGGGAATAAGAATTCTTATTGGTCAGTTCTTATAATGAAGTTTTTGATCAGTAGAATTTTCATTGGTGAATTTTCTTGCATCTATAATTATGGTTTTCAGTAAATTCTATAGAAAACTAGGGGGAACTGTGGGGCAGCAATACAGTTGGGCTTACAACCCCTTTAATATAAGTGCCACAATGGGAGTTGTTTAATAAATAGGAAACAAATTTTGGTATACAGGATATTATTTGTGAATTATACTGGACACTCACTCTCAAGGAAGCAAGTTTAATCATAATGGTGCATACATAATCTGTAACTTCTGCATCTCTCCTTGAAATCTTTTTAACATACATATATCAAGCTTACAAGTAGTAGTGACAATATTTTGTGGACATTGTATTAATTTTTGGTGGACTGTTTAGTTCAATATTAACAGCATTTATTATCTACAGTATTGTGACAACATCATTACTTTGCAATATAATCGTTTGTGTCACAGGAGTCTTGGGGGGAATGTAATTAAAGTCGCAAAGAGAAATACAATTTGCACCAGTAAGAATAAAAATGCACATCTCGCAATGTAATACTGTTCCTTAAACTGTTATTGCATTGCAAATTTTATTTGTGCAATGTGAATTTTACTTGCGCACTCTTAAGAAGTGCTTGAAGGTGTCGTAATCTTTTGGAGCAAACATAAATTTTTCAGTAAGAAGTTTTATTACATTGCGCATTAGAGCAAGCTATAAAATTCACAAACTTTCTTCCACTGTCTGAAGTGGTCGCTAAACAGTTTCAGGTTTCACAAAAGCTATATTAATTTTGCACAAAGCTACATTTATTCACACAGATGCATAACATTTAGCATTGCAAATAATTTTCCGGTTACCGACTTTTATTACATTCCCCATTAGGGATTTAATGAGTTTTTAATATGTATGGGGCAGATTTACTAATGGTCGAATTTTGAATTAAAAAACAATTCGAAATTCGACCATGGGAATAGTGGGGAAGTAATATCCTTGGCATTCGACTATCGAATTCGAAGGATTTTACCGCAATTCGATCGATCAAATATAAAAAATTTGATCAATCGATCGAATATTCTAATCGAATATTCGATCTCAGCTAAGGATTTGCAATTCGGTAGCTTGATCCTGGCGAAGTAGGTAGTCGAATAAAAATTTAAAGGGGAAGTATTTGACCATCGAATATTCGAATATTCGAATAAATTTTTATTCGAATATACGAATCATTAAAATTAGAATATTCGATTGTCGAAATTAGCCTATTTTGCATATTCGAAGATTCGAATTCGAATTTACATTAAATTCGATCGAACTTCTAATTATTCACATGAATTTTGTAAATCTGCCCCATGTGTTGGCATGGTTGACTAATAAACATCACCATTTTAATATTCAATATTAAGTTGGCTTTTGGGGTATGAAATCCTATTGTGTTTTTTATTTTTTTAAACCTGTTATTATGCAAACTATTTATGTTTTAAAACACATCATTTCTCTGGTAAGGTCAAATTTGAGAATTGAGTTTTGGTGGTAATCAGTCATCAAGGAGTGCTGTTTTTTTCAGCACTATAGCATCCAATTCTGCCCAGACACAACATTTTTTTCTTCTGAACATTCTCAATTTATTTGTTTTGCCTTCTTGACTTGACAGCCTTTGGACAGGCATCATCTCAGTTCAGTTATATGAGTGGACAGGTCTGGCCATAAAGTGTCAAATCAAGTTAAATTTTTTTCTGAAAATGGAATATTTGTTCCTGAACATATTGCTGACACCAGATGAGGACAGATGTGTGATGCCCTAACAGGATCTTTATTTTTCATTCTGATTTGCTACACAAACAGCAAGAATAGGGCAGAAAGTCATGTATAAACAGATATAAACACAAGATGGTTGGTCATGAATGATATATGTGAGTTCATTCACTGGACTAGGTTATTGTCAGGACATAACAGAATTTAAAACACCAGTTTCAAGAATAGTGTGTCTAAGCATAATAGAGGATTATCTGTACAACCTGAAGAGAGGGATTACTATTACATATTTTATTAATTTAGGTACTTAGAGAATTGCTGAGATTATGAGAACTTTAAAATAAGGGGTTACATTTTTTTGCTGTCAGGAATCTGGCTGACTCAGCTGAGTCAAGTTTAGTAAAAGGTGCTGACTTAGAAATATTTACAAAAAGATAATAACCGATTGCAAAAGTATGAATCTAAAGGATGGGAACTGCAAATGAAATGAACAAGCCTATTTATAAGCCATTTATGAGCACAATGTATGACATCACTTACACCGATGAATACTAGATGTGTACTACACCACCTGCCTATCCCCCCAGCTAAGCCAACGGATTTGCCCACAAACCTTTGGCAGCTGGGGAGGTTTTTAATTTATACAATTTTTTTAATTGTTTTAAGATATGATTACATGTAGTATACAACTAAATCTTAGGAACTCTACTAACTAGTCATTGCAGAGAAAAAAGCAGCACTGTACAGCTCATAACTGGCACACAGACAAAACACATATGGGATCCATAATCCGGAAACGCATTATCCAGAAAGCTTCAAATTATTTGAAGACTCTGTTTTAATGAATGCAATGCACCATTTTGCACACTGTATTCTTTGATTGAACAGTTGATTTGCCTTTAATTTAAATTTTAGTATGCAAATTCTAACCAACCTTTCAGTTGCTCTTCATTATTTATTTTTTATAGCTTTTTTATCTTTTGCCATTTTCTTCTGACTCTCTCCAGCTTTCAAATGGGGGTCACTGACACCTCAAAAACAAATCTTCTGTAAGGCTACAAATGTATTGTCCAGTCCTCTCCTATTCAAATCAATGCATGATTGCTAACATAATTTGAAGCAACAAGATTGTTAGCATTGTAAACTAGAGAGCTGCTGCATAGTAAGCTAAATAACCCAAACACCACATATAATTAAAAATGAAAAAACATTGCACTTTGTCTCAGAATATCACTTTTTACATTATACTAAAATTAACTCAAAGGTAAACAACCCCTTTAAAGAATTGATGCACACCCTTGCACTCTACTTTGGAACACAGAGACCTTCAGCTACCCCATGAATATAGCACTCCCTGTATTTACCATTGCTAAAGTCATTAGGTGCGTGGGGCATGCAAGCCTCCCATCTACCCCCTACAACCTGTGCTAAGAACAAGGGAGGCTTACTTCCCCTGATGCTATGTTTTATTCATAGGGGCATGCAGATTACAGCCAGACTGAGAAGAAGTGTTGGCTGAATGAGCACTAAATATTGCGTTCTTGTGCCCCTTAATACTCTTGCATTTCTTCCACCAGCTGTAAATAAACCCTTATGGCTTTTAATTCAAATAGATTTTTCAGTTGCTTCCCAGCTAAATAAATATGGATCATAGTTTCCTTGTGTACCTGCCATTACTGATATGAAGGAATTTGGTTCAATGAATTCATTACTTTTTGTTTGATACATTTATATATATTACAATATATTCACCATTTCATGTTTTCTTGAGAGTCTTCTGTAGTGATGCACCATGCCTTGGTAATCATATGATTGGAGAGGATGTGACAGACTGAATGGAATGCAATTTTCAGTTACACATCTAATGACTGTACACAGACAGGGTCCTTAGTTTAAATAAAGAGACCAATGAACGGTGTCTCATTCCAATGATGTATTATACTGTATATTATTTCTTAGGTATAGCAGCAGTATTTTCTTGTATTTAGATGGAATAAAGCTGTCTGTGATTTAGACTTCCCTTGAATTCAGAACATGTATTTACTGGGGAAATTTGCACAACTGGGCAGTAGGTCATGGCGACCAAAGAAATGTCTGCGATCATGTTTTCCCTGCATCTGGATTAACAAAGCTACTCACTGACTGGTTACAATGAGTTACTGCACAGCTGCCAATTTAGCATATAACAAACAAGTGAAACAATATATGTATACAGTACAGCACCTCTAAGACAATGATCTTATATCGTAAACAGATTCACATAATAATAATTTGTTTTCATTTGTTTTTGCAGCTCCTTTTATAGCCCCAAGGAATACAGACAGCATTGTGAAATTTGATGCATATGGAGATGGGATTGGCTTATACAATGTATTCAATTTTCAGTATCACAATGGTAAATATTCCTACACGAAAATTGGCCAGTGGGCAGAAACCTTGTCGCTGGATGTTGACATAATACAGTGGTCCAAAAGTTCAGTTCCAACATCACAGTGCAGTGACCCCTGCGCTCCAAATGAAATGAAGAATATGCAACCAGGGGATGTATGCTGCTGGATTTGTATCCCATGTGAAAAATATGAATACCTTGCTGATGAGTTCACATGCATCGACTGTGGGGAAGGGCGATGGCCTACAGCAGACCTAACCAGTTGCTTTGATCTGCCAGAAGATTACATTAAGTGGGAGGATGCCTGGGCAATAGGGCCAGTGACCATTGCATGCCTGGGATTTGTATGTACTTGCCTGGTTGGAGGAGTCTTCATCAAGCACAATGGCACACCTTTGGTCAAGGCATCAGGGAGGGAACTTTGCTATATTCTCTTGATTGGCGTTTTTATGTGTTATTGTATGACATTTTTCTTCATAGCCAAACCTTCTCCTGTCATATGTTCTCTTCGCCGTTTGGGACTTGGGACATCTTTTGTGGTTTGTTATTCTGCTCTACTGACCAAGACAAATCGCATTGCCAGGATATTCAGTGGTGTAAAAGATAGTGCCCAAAGACCAAAATTCATCAGTCCTAAATCACAAGTTGTCATATGTCTCAGTCTTATCTCAGTTCAGATTATTGTTGTATCTGTGTGGCTCATGTTGGAATTCCCTGGCACAAGACGCCATACACTTCCTGAAAAAAGAGAAACTGTTGTATTAAAATGCAATGTCAAAGATTCAAGTATGCTAATTTCTTTGACATATGACGTAGTCCTGGTGATATTATGTACTGTATATGCCTTCAAAACAAGGAAATGTCCGGAAAATTTTAATGAAGCCAAGTTCATTGGATTTACAATGTATACAACTTGCATTATTTGGCTTGCTTTCCTGCCTATATTTTATGTCACATCAAGTGATTACAGAGTAAGTACAACACTCCCATTGATTTTTTTTTCTTACTGTAATATGACCAATATGGCTAATACCACAAATTGTGTTCCGTTGTTTAAGGATAAGAAAAATACATGCTCCCCGTAGAAAGAAAAGTTCTAATTAAAAAATGATAATCTTAGCACCTAAACAGTGATCCCCAACCTATGGCTCACCAGCAACATGTTGCTTTCCAGACCATTGGATGTTGGTCCCAGTGGTCTCTAAGCAGGTGCTTACTTTTGAATTTATGGTTTCAACGCACGTTTGTGCTTGGATGTGTCACAGTCACTGCACAGTGCAATGGTGCCATTCTTTGAATAACTTTGTAATAGTTTTCTAAGGGCTCTAAAAGAGTGTTGTCTTACTCTGTATGTAGCACTGCTAAACACCTAGAATGCTGCAGACAGAATGAGGCACAGCTCTTTTTTTTGCTCCTGGTTAGGGTTTCCAAATATTGGCCTTTCCATATTTTTTATAGTTTTCCCCATTTATAACATTGGAATCAAGCAACATTTTTACTGACTAGCTTGGTAAAATACCTGCAAAGTGACAACCCTATTGGGCAAGTGGCACAAAACTCCTGGAGTCTCTGATGATGCAAAGTGCAGGGAATCCCAGTACTTAATGCATACAATAGGCAAATAATAAGTACAGGGATTGCCTTGTGCCCATTTGTTCTGCACCTTTTACCAGATTCTCTGTATGGGCCCTAAAGGACAGTTATGCCATAGTAATGGTAAATTGTAAAGTATTCTTTGAAGCCCACATTTCTAAATAATAACATTCATATCCCACAACAGAAATTAATAAAGTTTAATAATTAATAAAGTTTATGTTTTTGTATTTCAGGTCCAAACTACAACAATGTGCATCTCAGTAAGCCTGAGTGGTTTTGTAGTTCTCGGGTGCTTGTTTGCACCAAAAGTTCATATCATCCTGTTTCAACCACAGAAAAATGTTGTTACACACAGACTACATCTAAATAGGTTCAGTGTTAGTGGTACTGCAACCACATACTCACAATGTAAGTATCTACTTATACAGTTTACATATACATGCTACAATAATTATACAACTCTCCCACACCGGGGGACTGTAATAACAGCTGATGGCAGAAAAATATTAAAGGACAAGGAAAGTGTAAAATAGAATAAGGCTAGAATTGCTGTATTTTGTATACTAAACAGAAATATGAACTTACTGCACCACAAGCCTAATCAAACAAATGATTTATGCTTTCAAAGTTGGCCACAGGGGGCTGTCATCTTGTAACTTTGTTATACATCTTTGTCTGACACTGGCACTGCACATGCTCAGTGTGGTCTGCTTGAGTTTTGCATGGCTAGTAAGTAAGGCAGGGGCTCCCCCTGCTGTTCATAAGTGATTGTTTCCCTGCCAGAAGCACTAAATGAAGGGAGAATTTCACTGCATACAGTCAGGTTTCTTATAAAAACAGTACACATTTTCAAATTAAAGTATATTGGAGATAGATTTCTTTTTCATTAAAGAAAGTAAAAATGGGATTTTATTTCTTTGCCTTTCCTTGCCCTTTAACAATGGAACATTTTTTTTCCCTTTGAGCACAACAGTGCTTAGGTCAGGGGTGTCAAAACTTGGCCCTCCAGATGTTAAGGAACTACAAGTCAATGCAATGATGGAGTCTGACAGCCACAGTCAGGCAAATGCATTGTGGGACTTGTAGTTCCTTAACAGCTGGAGGGCCAAGTTTGGACACCCCTGGCTTAGGTAATATGAGGATGTAAGCTGCTACTGTAAAGAAAATGAACTGTTTTTGATTAGACAATTATGCACTGTGATTAGTACTTGGTATTTTTTTTTCTTTGCATATTTGCCATTTTTATATAAATATATATATATATATCAGTCGATGAAAGCACCCACAGCAGCCGCCATCCAGTGTGTATCAACAACTCATTATTAGTGCATGGTATACTATTTTCGATCAAATAAAAAACGTTCAAATCGTTTGATGGAATCATTCGATTCGAACGATTTCCCCCAAAAAATTTTTGGAAAAACAGTACTTAAAGGTTCTAGGAGGTCCCCCATAGGCTAAAATAGCAATTTAGCAGGTTTAAGGTGGCAAAGGGTCGAATTCAAAAGAGACAATACTTTAATTTTTGAATGGTTGAATTTTAAAATTCTATTAAAATTTTTTTCAATTCGAATCAAATTTTGGCCTATTCAATAGTCGAAGTACCCAAAAATGACTTCACAATTAAAATTTTCACTTCGACCCTGAAGTAAATCTGCCTCTAAACTAACAGAATAGACTTAGGGGCCTATTTTATGCTGTCTAAAACAAAATTCACAGAAAAAACTGTGTAAAATAAATGGCAAATTTATCAAGGTGTATTTTATTTTATACCATTTGAATGCCAGATTTGCTGCCATTATTGTACACTGATTCAGATCTTATTATGCCATTTTTAAGCTTTTTTTTACATGGTGATGCCTGGCAATATGTGATGAATTATTCCATCATTTTGTACACCACATAATAAATCTGCCCCTTAATGATTCATGAGGTTTAACACAGTTCATCCTCATTGTCATGCAATGGCAAAATAAATAAGAGCAATGTACTTTATCTTGCTTTTTTTCTTTATCAGTAAATGCTTATGAAGTTTAATGTAATGGTATTTTCTTTTTCAGCCTCTGCAAGTACACATTACACACCAACCATTTGCAATGGAGGAGAAGTTGTTGACTCCACCACATCATCCTTATAAATGTGATCAGAATCTATGTCTTGAAGAATTTTAGACTGTTAGATTTTATGCACTTGTTGTGCAGTTCTGTAACCTTTTTTTAGAAAAACAAAAATATTTTTGAGGACTGTATAGCTTAATGTTCTAGAGCTTTTTAGACTGGTACAATGTCCACAGCTGTTGACACATATAGATGACGTGTAAATTCTGCACCAGAAACAGGAAAGTTTTAGAGTTCCGGGTGTTGTAAAACTACATGGCAACAAGCACAATTAAATACATTGTGGGTTGCTGGAATTTGTAGTTCTATAATTGATGGAGAACAAAAGGTTTCCTGCTGAACACTGTCTGCAGTGTCCACTTAACAGTAATAAAATTACCATCTGCCATTTCAGTATTAACAGTCTTTTACTTTCATATGATGTTTTGTTTTTTTTTGTAAATTAGGTTATTGTTGTAACCAGTTTTAGAATGCATTACAGTTACTTGCAGTTACCCAACATGTAAAGGTAACTGGATGATTTTGCACAACAGAAGTATTAATGTAGATACCAGTGATTAAAAAAAAAAAAAACCTTTTTGAGGGTTTTAAGCATGTTTTTCTCAATAGCGATAAAATACTTTGTTGCACTGAATGAAGATGTAATGGTCAAATAACAAAGAAACATGAATGTATGACTATGGCTGTATCATTGTGAGCACTAGGAGCCACACTGTTAACTTTTAAAGAAATGGATATCCAACAGAGAACAGTACAGAATAAGAGTTAAAAAAGAACCTATTGCTCCCCTGATTGCTAGTCTATGTTACTTACAAACACTGTGCTGCTTTAAAAATTATATTCTAGTTTACAGACACTGGTTTGGTGCATTTAAAACAGCAGCTCATAAAAGGTATGCTTTGGCATAGTTGTTTTGCATTTTAGAAGCTCTATGATCAAAGAATCCTAGAGATCACTGTTACTTGGTTGGCACATTTTACAGATATATATAATGTGCCATTGAATCATTGTTACAGAACTTCCCTGTCCAAATAGTGGTGTAAATGATCACTTTAAGTATTGTAGCGAGCAAATACAACTAGGAAGCAAGTATGCTAAGCACACATAGCAAAAGTCTTGCACACTCACTTGTATTATAGATTAAAAGATGGTATCACTTCTCATAAAAAAAACAGGAATATAATAATAGGTAGACTAACCATTTTGAAATTTTTTACAGACTTGTTTATAGACACATTAGCTCACAGTGCACATCGTTTGCACAGTGAACATATATGCCCTGCAGAAAAAACGCTTGACTATTAATAACAGATTTAAGAATGCTGGAAGTTGTAGTCCTGCAGAATTTAGAATCCCAAGTTTTAATTTACAAAAAAAAACAATTTCATACCCTCAAAAGTCTATGAATAATAGATAAAGCTAAACAGGATGGTAGTTGAAAGAAAACCTCCAGCATCCTCTTCCATGTGAAATAAGGCTGCTTTAAAGTTAGCAATTCCTTTTCTATTTGCCTAAAATGGTACTGTATATTGACTTTTTTTGTATACATAACTTCTTTTTTATAGTTTTCGATCAGACAGATGGCTTTTTTTTATTTAAAAATGAATTAAACTTACCATAAAAAGGCACACTGATTTTATAGGGCTATTATTGTTATTATTATTATTGAAAAGTTAAGTCTTTGCGCGAATGCAATATACCTTTTTCGAACCCAGAAACTGTTTAGCAACCACTTCCACCAGCAGAAGGCCGTTTGCAAATGTTATACTTTGCACTAATGCGCTGTAAGGGCTAGTCCAGACAGGGAGATTCGGGGGTGATCCGTCACCTGGCGACTTCTCGCCGCGAGAAGTCGCCAGGCGACGGATCGCCCCCGAATCTCCCTGTCTGGACTTAGCCTAAAGGTAATAAAACTTCTTACTGAAAAAAGTGGCAATGTTTGCTCCAAAAGATTACAACACCTTCAAAGCAGTTCTTAAGAGTGTGCAATTATAATCTGCAATGCGCAATAACGATTCGCAATGCAATAACTGTTTAAGGAACAATATTACATTGCGAGATGTGGATTTTTACTCTTATTGATGCTCAATGTTTTTCTCTTTGCAACTTTAATTACATTCCCCCCTATTTCATAACAACATCTCTAATACACAGCACAAGCTTACTTTTTTTGACTGTTTTCTTTACCCAAAAATTAGCAAGCACAACTTCTAATACTAGCATATTTCATGGGCAGTGTTAAGTAAAGCACATGGTACATTTAATGATCAAACCAGTTAAAACACATCTTCTTCTGTGTGTTTTTTTTCTCAGTTAGGCATGGATTGAGTAATTTCTTCTCAAGGCTCTGAAAGCAGTACTCACAGAAATTCTACAGAATGGAAGTGTGTATGTCTCAGGCTGTCTACTTTCATGAGCTGGAGGGATAAATTCTATGAAAAGAGCGTCTGAATTTCAACAATATTTCATTTCCATTTGTAGTCACGTTATCTTCCAAAAGCTTCACGACAAAGTACTGAAAGCAATAGGTGTCTGTGACTTCTGTACTAAAGAAGCAGCTTTGATGCTGTATTGTAATTCCACTTGAGTGCTTTCATAAAGTATTCTGTACTAGGCATTGGAGAACATTTTCTGATAAAACATGTTGGTACATAGCTATGAGTTATACAGAAACAGTGCTGTTTTTCATGATCCAGAATGTTAAGTCAATCTTCCAATAAATATTTTTATGTTTGAATAAAGGCTCATGTTATCTTATGGATATTCTTCCTAATATTAAATTTTATTTTAAAATAAATCAGATCTCATCAGCAGCTCAACACATATTCACAGAATCACACAATTAAATTAAAAGGACCACACAATTGTTAAGTTATTACCTTATTGGTTAACTGTTGCTTTCTAAAATAACAGACTTGTTACATTGCTTGCCTAATGATAAGTAATATTAAAATTTAAATATGTATATATATTATATATATTGGCTGTGCACCCAGGCAACTTATTTTTGCTTTTCGAGTTGTGCTGACATTCTACAAGTTTTTATATATATATGTATATATATAATCCGGAGAAAAGAGAGGCCTTCTCAGGTCTTATGAAAAAAAATACTAAATTTTAATGTGGGCACAAAAGAAACTGACTTTTCGGCTGGAACACCGGCCTTTTTCAAAGTGAAACCACTCTGCAAAAAGTTCAAAGGATATACAGGGAGTGACAAGCAAGGGTGCGGCTAGAGGGGCAATAGTGGTGTAAAATGTGACCTGTCCCTGTATTGAGTGTTGGACTGGCCCGGCAGGCAACCGGGAAAATGCACGGTGGGGCCCTGACCCCCCCTCTCCCCTTCCTGATTTTAAACTAAAAATCTGCCAAGGTGCAGCGCCTAGTGCACATTTGCAGTAGAGACGTCAGCGACTGGTCACAAGTGGTTTTCACTGAAATCTGTTACTTGCCTTTGTCACATAATCCTGCAATTTATCAAACAGTTCAGATTTGCTTTTCATTAGGCATGTGTGTGTGTATCTTAAATGTTTATCTGTAAAAGTCCTAATGTATCTGATACCTCCTCACTGTGTATAAGGACAAGCAATTTTTAAGCTCTGTTCTGGCTAACTTTTGAAGGAGCTTCTATTGAAGCTTTGGCTTTGATACAACACTGTCCTCTCACAGTAGTTGGACAGGCTGACAATACAAGATATTTTGTCAAGCTTTTTACTGTGTCCAGTCCATATAGACGCTTGTCCAATCTGGCTATTGCTACTACATTTTCTCCATGCTGTAGAGTGCACTTGTCACCTTGGCATTTTGTGACAATTCCCTAGGATCACAACTGCCTTATGGATGAGAGTCCACCTTCTAGTTTTGGAACATACAGCACATCTTTTATTTGTCTAGACAATCTGTGTCTGTCAGTGATGTGACATTTAAGAATTCCATTCCCAATTCCTTCAGAAGTCTTACTTCCATCTGCAAAGTAAATCATTTTTTTTATTATTTGCATCAAACTCTATAAAGAAGTTTTAGTTGCTTGTTGTGACTTGTTGCTCTTGAATCTATATATCAGTTCTGGTGCCACTGATCTTTATCATTGTCATTTACTGTAATTCTGGCAGTTTGCTTAGAATTTCTTGGGAATTTTGCCCTTTGCAAACTTAACTTTCTTGACATGTCCTTGTTTGTTGCATCTGACGCATACTCTGTTCCCTTTCTTTTGTAACTTTGAATCTGTGGCCTTAAGTATTAGTCTCTGTATTGTCAATAGCTTGCTTCTTTCTGTGTCTGTATTAATCAATTAGCCTGGTTAATAATTAATTGACAAATTCTAGTGTTTTCAGCTTCAGGCTTTATCTCCAGGGCATTAATCAGTGCACTGTATGAGTCAGGTAAACTGTACAGAAATATGACACATACATGGCTGTCTTTTATATCCTCTCCAATGGCCCGCGTTTTGACACACCGCTATCAAAGCATTTATATGCTCCTGCATGTCCTTTTGTGCCTGGTCTCATCTGGTATAGTTTCCTTAACAGGAATAGTTTGTTATTCAGGCTCACTTTCTATTTGTGACCATTTTTCTAATACTGAAGTTCAGCGTTTCATTTTTCACCTTCTAAAGCAGCAGAGGGAGGTTGCCAAATCTTTATCTGTTCTAATGTGATACATTTAGTTCATATCTTTGTTATCTTTGTCCCAGCTGTTATAACTGATACAATAGTTGCTAATATTCATGATGAGAAAACTAAATTTAGCGAATTCTTCCGAATGCTCAGGGATTGCTGAGTTGCCAGATTTAGGCACTAGAGACAGTAACATTAAACTTTAAATTAAATTAAACAACTCAACTGAAAAAAAAAATGTTTGGAAGGGGGACAATCCCTGTAATAGGCTGCAGTCTTATAAACAAAGTTGGACTGGGCCATGTTGTCCCAGATCTGCACTCTGTGGTTCCTCTTCTTGCCATGTCCATTCTGAAGAAGGCCCTGAGGCCCAAAGAATACCGTGCATGCACATGTGCAGTGTGGTACAGCAGGGATGCCCTGGTGGGCCTCAGGCCCCTAGTCCAAACCAGCTTATAAATAGATGCTTCAATCAATTTAAACAGGATGGAATTATTATTTTGTGGCTGAATTAAATTAACTGATCTTATGCCTGTTATTCTTTACAGTTTTCTTGATTTTGTAAAGTTGTTAATATTGTAGTAAAGTCAACATATCATCTCTACAGCAGACACAAAGTGAATATTAGGTTGAACACACAGAAGTTTTTTCAATCTGGAGAATTTCTGTAATAATACTGTTAGAAGTCAGTATGTTAGTGCATAGGTGAATGTATTGTGTTGGAGCCCATTGCATTTGGAAGGTTCCTCTCCAAGGATGTTTAATATATGAGTGCTGCTGTGGATGCAGAATCTGTTGGTCTGAGGAATGTTTCCGTTACAGACTGGTTCTTAGTAGTTTTGTAAGAATTTCAAAGAGTGCAACTTAATTAGAGTAAGAGAGGATTTTGCTTGAGATTATGCAGGTGAACATCAGGCAAATTATTATTGAATGGGTTGATGTCAATTTAGGTATAAATCTGATCAGGATATGAATGTGATAAAGCTCAGGATTTGGTGAGACATTTTTATTGAACAGGATAAGCAGCAGACATAGAAAGAATGTGAGGTGAATGTGTAATTCTTTATATACTGACAGAATATTAAGGAGGAAAGGAGAGATATGTAAATTGTATCCATGTGAGGGGAAATGCATTGGGACTTCGAAGTAAAGTGTCAGTGTCAGAGAGAGACAAGGTAGTCACTATGTGTGGAAATAATTATTTACTGAAGGTGTAATCAAGTGAGCACAATGTAGTTGTTGTAATTATTCCAGGCAGTCTTTATAACTTTAGCTTTTTTCATATCGCTGTTTGCATGTAAAGTTAATTTAGCTCCAACGTGCAAACATGGGGGTTTTTTTTGCATTCTGTTAGACAGCCAGTACTTTTCCATGACCAATAAAAAACAAAATATATAGATATAACATATTTTGCTTCCCACTCCTAGCCTGATTCTGTATTCCAAGACAATGTTATATTTAGCTCAACAATTATAATGAATGAATGAGCTAATGATAACCAGTAATTTGATGGTACTTAGTGCCCTTTAAAGTGATCCTGTCATGGGGAAAACATTTTTTTCAAAATGCATCAGTTAATAGTTAAATACATTTCTCAAAAGAGCAAACAGATTTTTTTATATTTAATTTTGAACTCTGACATGGGGCTAGACATATTGTCAATTTCCCAGCTGCCCCAAGTCATGTGACTTGTGCTCTGATAAACTTCAATCACTGCTGTACTGCAAGTTGGAGTGATATCACCCCTCCCTTTCCCCCACCCAGCAGCCTAACAAAAGAACAATGAGAAGGTAACCAAATAATAGCTCCCTAACAAAAGATAACAGCTGCCTGGTAGATCTTAGAACAACACTCAGTAGTAAAAACCCATGTCCCACTGCGCACTATTCAGTTACATTGAGAAGGAAAAACAACAGCCTGCCAGAAAGCAGTTCCATCCTAAAGTGCTGGCACAAGTCACATGACCGGGGCAGCTGGTAAATTGACAAAATGTCTAGCCCCATGTCAGATTTCAAAACTGAATATAAAAAAATCTGTTTGCTCTTTTGAGAAATGGATTTCAGTGCATAAGTCTACTGGAGCAGCACTATTAACTGATGTGTTATAAAAAAAAACATGTTTTCCCATGACAGTTTCCCTTTGAGTTCCACCACAGCCATGTCATGTTTGGATAAAGTGCTTGAAGGGCCTGGAACATGTCAGTCTAATAAAGCTTTCAACAGCAGTTTAATCCTACTTTCAGTGTGTTCCTGATTTCTATAATGAGCTTTTATGTACTACTGTACATCATTTCCCTAGAACTACTAGTATACCAGGTTGTGTATAAGCATACAATTAACTGGGGCCAAGTTTTACAGATAATTTGATGGTAAATGGAATGGTCTTTGGTATCTTATACCTAATATAGGAAAGCGATCTACATGCATTTACTGTATGTGCCTGCATTTTTTTAAAGTAACATTTCTCTTGATTTCTTCACTGAGCTAATTTGGCAATAAATTTGTGACAAATAGATCATTCTCAAAGATTGCTTCAAGTCCTTTTCCCTGCAATATTCCTGTAAGTATGTTAGAGCTAGTGGCACTTTATTTTTGACAAATGTGACCTACTTTCAGAGTTATCATATGTTCTCTTCCTCTGAAGCTAGATTTCTAATGCGCCATTTCACACATATCATTTTCTTTCTTTAGATAACATTTACATTCACCGTTCTTATGCTATAGCTATTTCAGCTATGTGTATTTGATACAGTTAGTTTAATACATGGCAGGAGATCACTGGTTTCCACATACTCTAGTAAGGATCCAAAGCTAATCCAATTTGTAGGCTGTCAAGAAAGTAGTGAGGCATTTTAAATAGATTACATCATATCTAGAGATAACTGAAATGCCCCTCTAAAAAATGAGCTCATATGAATCACAATGATTCATTGCCTGTAAAGTGGTTTCTGTAGATTTTAGGCATCAGACCAAGAATTTTCATCCAGTTCAAACTTAATCAACATATATTTTGAATGTCAAGTCAACATGATCAAATAATTTTGATCACACAAGTTAAAATATATAAACAAAGATCAGAATGGTTGGTCGGGATAAACACACTGGTGACATTCACAATGTTATGTATTACAAGGTGCAAAGTCATTTATCAGAAGGAAGCATTTACTGGTCACCGGTTTCAAAACAAAAATCATATTGGCTGCTATAAATCCCTGTGTCTGGTCAGACTTTGTGCCTTTATTTTCATAAAAAAGTAAGAATTTGCATTAATACCTGTATCGCACTACAATGTTCTTCAGAAGTTCCAGGAAGCACACTACAATATCCTTTAGAAGTTGCAGGAAGTGCACTACAATATTCTTGAGAGGTTGCAGGAAGTGCAAAGAACTATACATGGGAATATAGACTCATCCATAATCACATTATTATATTAAACAT
>CM044436.1:60933127-60946989 GCA_024363595.1 Xenopus borealis | reverse complement strand
ATAGTAAAAACCTATGTCCCACAGAGACTCCTTCAGTTACATTGAGAAGGAAAAACAAAGTATTTCCATCCTAAAGTGCAGGCACAAGTCACAGGACTGGGGGCAGCTGGGAAAATAGACAAAATGTCTAGCCCCATGTCAGATTTCAAAATTGAATATAAAAAATTCTGTTTGCCCTTTTGAGAAATGGATTTCAGTGTAAAATTCTGCTGGAGTAGCACTATTAACTGTATGCTTTACCATACCTGAGTATAACAGATCTAGAATCTATCTTGTTTATGAGAGCAGATGCCATATTAGCTTGGTGTGACATCACTTCTTGCCTGAGTCTCTCTCTGCTCACTCATAGCTCTGGGCTCAGATTACAGCAGGTAGGGGAGAAGGGAGAGAGGAGCAAACTGAGCATGCTCAAGCCCTAGCCCTGGAGGCTTATGCTGAAAAAAGGAAGTCTGATACAGAGGTCCATGTGTACACAATAGAAGGAAATTAATGCTGTTTCTTTTGACAGAGAACTCAGAGCAGCATTATTTTGAGGGTTTACTAGTGCATTCATATAGACATTTCTGATAAATCTTACTTAATTTTAGCCTTTCCTTCTCCTGTACTATAACTTCAGAGTGCAAGTGCTAGAACACTAAGAAGAGCACGTGGTCTTGTGTGCGCCCCCCCTCACAGGGAATGCTGCAGGTCACTGTACTCCTGAAAATGTGTCAGGCCTGTGGAAATTCTTGCCAAGTACAGTGTGCAAAGAGTAATAAAAACGTGTTTTTGCATTTAGCACACCACACTGCATGGGGCAAAAATAAATTAATCCTACCATATCATTTGTCTTATTCAATAACTCATATATTTTATACTCTATTTCTAATCATTTGGTTAAGTAATTTACACATTTTGTGTCAGTAAGTTGTATATTTTATAATCATTTAATCATATTTACTTGAGTCTATATTTACTAGAGGTTGACGTAACTTGTTGCTACTGCATGCCTATAATTAAAGGTTAGTTTTAATCCTGCTGTTTGTCTAGCTCTTGCCTTTTAATGCATACCAATCATTAAAATTTTACTTGATCTTAACTGGAGGTTGTTGCCATTCTTTTGGATTGGAATCAACTGCATATATAGACATCAAAGATATGTTGCAGGGAAGCAGATGCTTTATCCAAATTTTTTATCTCAAATTAACAAGATTTAGGGGCATATTTATCAAGAATAAAATTTGTGAGTTGTGTGAGGTTTTTTTTTACATCTGATAATTTTGCATTTCAAATGTTTTCGTGTTTATGTAAAATTGGAATGTCAAAAACTCCAATGAAAAATGACAGGGAAAGAACGCTTAGGATCAAGTTCATGTCCTGAAAAAACTCGAATCGATCTAATTTATCTCCCAAAAACTCTAATTGATCGAATTTTCGGATAAAAAACTAATTTTTACATTTGAATTTTCAAATCATTTTTAGCTTGTTAATTCAAAGACATTCGAGTTTTCGAAAATGTAAATCGAATGTGTGAGTTTGGGTGCAAAAAATTGTGAATGTGAATTGTGGAAAAAATCATTCGATTCTTGATAAATCTTTCCCTTAAATTCCAATGAGTGTTAGAACTTCATATGAAATTAAGAATGTACTTATCACCTTGCATCTGAATTACTGCAATGCACATCTTTGTTGCCTTTCACTGAGCATAGTGACCCCAGTTCTACTAATCAGTACTGCAACTAGATATATAGAATATGTACGAAATGCAGAGGATGGCAGAGTTGAAAAGTAGGGGTGGAGGTAGATATATCAAATATATTCCAAAATGCTAGAATTAACTTTTGTTATGAACAATGTAACACATAATATTGTTTAAAACTCCAAGCATCCTTAGCACCTTCAACATTACCACAACTAAAGCATCCTCTTAGGTGAACACTGGTAATTTTTCCTACACAGAATATCAACTTCTAATTGCCATTACATGCCTATGTTTGTATCTGGTCTGATGTCTTGTTTCTGATTTAATGAAGTTGTCTAGTTTTTAAACTGTATAATAAGATATGTTGTGGAAGAGAGTGGCCTATAAATAAAATAATTGCTTAATTAACAGGTTTACATATTTTTTACACTCAACTCTTGATATAACATAAGACTAATTATACAAAGATGATGTGCATTGTCCATTTATGTTGTTCAGATGCAGTGTCAGACTGGGGGGCATCAGAGCTGCTGAATCAGGAGCCCCCACACCCCACCACCTGCCAGGTTGCAGGCCACCTTCACTACAACCCCCCACTAATGATTACCTGCTCTTGTACTATCGATCGGGGAGGTGGAAGGTCTGGGAGCACATAAGCTGTGGGAAGAAGATCTGGGCTGGTGGGGGCCCATCAGGTTTTTCCCTGGTGTCCAACCAACCCAGTCCAAATGTCTGTACACCATAAATGACATTCAAAAATAAAATTCTCTTCAGCAAGTCCTAATTTATCAAGGAATCAATCTGAAGAAATCTGAAAAAGAATCATGTTAAAATAAACAAGCTCTTAAAAAAGACCTTTTGAATGAAGATAATGTTTTTAAATAACAATATCACAAATGTTTTACTTTTTTCTTTAGCTTTCAACCTGAATGCTAAAATTCATCCTATACACAGTAGCCATCCCCCACTATAAAATGTGTCAATGCAGCCTTTTCTAATTTGCATTAGAGTCAATAGGAATTATGATAAACTAGCCCACTGCATAAGTCTAGACGAATGACCTTAGTAAAGTGTGATACAAGAAAGCAGCTAATGTCAGCTGCTATTATAAATATGCAATTAACATTTTCACTTTATACAACCCAGCATTTACAGTAACATTTATATGGACAGCTTCCAATTACAAATAAAGTTGTACAAGTTCAGATAACAAGACAGTGGGCAAAAGAAAGAACTATCTCAGAAATTTTAGAGGTTTTAGATTTTAGGTTTAGTTTTTTTCAAAGGTCTTCTTTGGCTCATAACTCGAGTTTAGAAGCCGAAACGTTGAAATAAACCACTGAATTTTTCACAAAAGAGTTTTTTGTACCTTTACATTAATTTATAACCAGCCTCAGGCAGTTGTGATCCTCTGATTGTGTGTGATCCCGCTCAAATAGCTTTTATATATATATATATATATATATATGTAATAATGAACAAGAATAGTCTACGGGACAGATTTACTAAGGGTCGAATTCCGAATTGTAAAGAATTCGACCATCAAATTTTTTTGAGGGCTTTTTTGATTGAATAGGTCAGTTTTTGATTGAATAAAAATTGTTAGGATCCTTTGAATGCATCATTCGATTTGAACGGTTCTGGCAAAAATCCTTCAAATTGCAATAAATTTCAAAAACACAAAGGTTCTAGGAGGTCCCCCATAGGCTAAAATAGTAATTAGGCAGCTTTAAGGTGGGGAAGTGTTGAATTCGATTTTTTTAAAGAGACAGTACTTCAATTTTCGAATGGTCAAATTTTAAAATTCGAAGCAATTTTTTTTAAATTTGAATCAAATTTTTTTATTTGAATTTTCACTTCGACCCTTAGTAAATGTGCCCCTAGGTGTTACCTAGTTAATGCAGGTTTCACTTGAATAACTGCACCACTGATGGCTAACCTGAACTTCAATTTTCAGAATCCTTCAAAACTGCTGGAGGCATGTGAGAAGCTGAAGTTTCCCAACATATAATACATACATATTTCTAACAGGTCAAGTACTCAGCATGTGTCTGGTCTTTTATATAATGATGCCACTTAAACTCAAATATCAAAATGTATTCATGTAAGGAAGCATTCACTGCTCATTTTTAGGACATGCTCTTTGCCGTCTTTGAGAGGACCTGGAATTGACCTCTTTCAACAATAAGATGGAAAATTATGACTTACAACAAAACTTTCCATCTCCATAAAGTCCTGTCTTCATACATGAAATGTGTCACTTTCATTTAGTAAATGTTCTCATATGAGAACTCTTGAAGCTCTCAGATGCACAGCACAGTCACATGAAACAATAAATGACAGCAGCCTCAGGTTGGGCAAACTAAGGCATCAGATAGCACAATTCATCCCCACAGGGCAGAACAGCAACAATTTTTATACAGGTGTCACCTCCTCTTATAATGCATGGAACAGGCATATAACATCTCATTTCTTGCACATTTTCATTAATTACTGAAAAAGTTCCCTCACTAATTGTGTATTTGGAAATGTTAGGGATTTTTATGGCATACACATAATTTTTAAAAAATGACTTTTCAGGCTTAAGGGTCAAGCTACCATACCTGAGCAATTTAAGATGAAGAGATGCTCAAGCTGCTTCCCCATGGAATAAAATACAAAATCTTTGGGCATTGCAGTTCATGTTTTCTTTTACAGGCTTTGAATCAAAGAATGTACCATCTGAAGCTAAACATTTTATGTTTGTGAATACACAATCCAGCCGGTAAGTTCCCTGTGACAGATGTATGGATGATGTCTACCATACAGACACTCTACATCTGTACTTGAAGGAACAGAGGATTACAGGTACAGCAGGGCATGCACAGGCAATGCACTCTTAATGAAAATATTCTGCATTGGTCTCTCTTCCTGAGTTGAACTAGAAATTCAAATTACCATTCAATTTTTGGCAAGACACTCATAATGTAATAAGGCAACCAAGCTTATAATGTTGTATTATTTTTAACTTCTGATGCCTCAATGATCTGCACAGGTACCACAGATATGTTTTTTTTTTCCTTTTCTAAAAAAATCTTCCAGTATCCAAGAAGGCAACATCAGGATCATATATTTTGTGTTCGGGAGGATTTTAACTGGACAGATTCAAAATTGTGTTCTCTTTCCTGAAAAAAATAAATAGATGAAATGATTACATAAAAATCATTAAAATCTTAGAGTGGATGAAAATGATCCTGCCTGAAACAAGAAGGTCCAACCTACTGCTTCCAACTCTTTCTAAATAACAACCATTAGAATCTGAGACAATATATGGAAAACATAACCATTTCGCTGGAGGCTGCAGGTTGGACATCTCTGATCTGAAGCCAAATCTACAGAAATCCAGTAAATCCCATTGGCCCAAGCGATGACTGGACTGTTAGAGGTATATTTACTGTACCAAGGGACAAATTTCAAATTCATGAGAGTTTTTTTTTTTTATAAACTCCCTTGAATTAGAATATATTCCAAAGTCAACTGGGGGGTTATTTAAGAAACAAAACGTATATATAACACACGTACTAATTTTACCAACCAGAAAACTCTAATTGAATTCGACCAAAGTTGATTCAAGTTTTTCCTCCAAAAAATGCTTGAATGTCAGGAAGGCTACAAACATCTACATATTGGTCACTGGACCTCTCCCACTGACTTATACATTCATTTGGAAGGTTTTAGGTGGCGAATAGTCGAATTTGAATTCTCAAAGGGCCAGAGTTTGATAAATCTCGAAAATCAAATTTGAATTTTTTAAATCGAGTTTGGATAGTCTATGGTCAGTTTTGACCTTAAAACAAATTGAAAATGAGAATTTTCAGTTGTACCCTTTATAATTCTGTGCCATAGTAATAGCGATGACAGCTTAATGAAAGTCATTGATGGAATGGTTGTTAATGGATACTGTACTTTTGAAAGGTAAAATTGATGAGGTAAAAAATACAAAATACTTTATCTCACCTTAGTTGCAAGCGACTTTAGTTTTTCAAGTAATGACTGTTTATTAGAATATATCACATCATCATCATTATCTTCCCCTTCCATGATGGCACAGCTATCTGGGGCAGGAAGCTCACACTCCTTGGAGTTTGCAGTTATTATCAGTTTTGAATATTTGTATTCCAACCTGCATGTGAAGAATATATATTAATATTTTGTCCATGAAAGAGATAGATGATAAATATGGATTGCTGGATTGTATTATATATATATATATATATATATATATATATATATATTGTATTCATATTTTGCCCATTGGATGTGGATTTTGCCACCCATACTACATCTGCAAGGGCTCTGGGTGGGAGATTCACTGAGCTGTCCTGAACAACTCCTTACAAAAAACCCTGACCCTGCAATTCCTCTTTGGTAAAAATTGCGTTGGTCTGGCTTCTGCCAGTTTAGTCATTAAAAGATGTGTGTAAGCATTAAAACATATATTGTGTATCTTGCGACTATGGGGGAAATTCACTAAGCCTCGAAAATTCACTAGCATTGCCTTCGCTAACGTTCGCTGCCCTTCGGCAGGCAAATTTTCGCAAGCGCTATGCAAATTAACTAAACTGCAAAGTTACGCTAAGGTCGGCGAACGGTAGCGTAGTTGCGCTAGTGTTACTTCGCCAGGCAAAGTGCATTTACGCTAGTGATGCCTAATTTGCATACGGAGCAAATTTCAAAGTCTAATAGAAGTATATGTTACAGCCACTACATTGTACTACACAAGCCCAGGAAACCTTTAATAAATAAAATAAAGTTGTCCTATTGCCCTAAACATGTGCCCCCTGTATAGTTGAGTTGCCATATGTTACGAAATGTAGGGAGGAAGGAGGGTAACCCCCCAAAAAAATGTCACTCTTTTCCAGACTATCACCCTAGAAAGGTTAAACACGCCAGCGTTTTTTTGGGACTTTCAAACTCCTATCTATTTTATTGAAGTTCGCCAGGTCTGACCTGGCGAAGTAACATCTAGCGTAAGTGGTAACGTTCAGTAAAATGGTCATCTTAGTGAATTTGCGTCATTACGCAACTTCGCCTGGTGTAAGGGTGCGAAGTTGCGCAAGTCTATCTACTGCGCTAGCGAAAATTTGCCAGTCAGTGTTAGTGAATTTGCAAAATTACGAATTGACGTCAGGCTGGCGAATTAGCGCTAGCGTTAGACGCTTCGCTCTTTAGTGAATTTACCCCAAAGTCTCTTCCCTCTTTTCCATTTTATGAAGAAAAAATATTAAACTTGTATATAAATCTATTCATATCAGTCAGCATTATCATCTGCATGTAATACAAAGTCAGGAAATAACTACTACAAGCCTTGGCAGAAATAAGATATATCAATTTTTAATATGTGACATATGTATGTATTTTATTAGCACATATCATGTTATTTGTAGTTGTAAATATTGATTTTACACAGCTACATGATTTTTTCAAAAATTTTGTAACACATACTGTATTATATGCTAACTGTTATATCTTTCAGTGAGCCAGAGGACAGACAGAGGAATTTACCTGAAGTATCAAACAGAACAAAGGTAATAAAGGACAAACAGGGGAATGTAATTAAAGTTGGTAACAGAAAAACTATTCACAATACTAAAAGTTATGCCTCTGCGTGAACAAATTTTGCTTTGAAGGAATTTAATATAGCTTTTGCGAACCCGGAAACTGTTTAGTGACCACTTCTGACAGTGGAAGAAAGTATGCAAATTTTATAGCTTGTGCCAATGGGCAGTCAATGTAATACAACTTCTTACTGAAAAAGTTTGCTCCAAAAGATTATGACACCTTCAATGCACTTCTTAAGAGTGGGCATTTAAAATTCGCAGTGCGCAATTAAAATTTGTAATGCAATAGCAGTTTGAGGAACAATATTACATATTAATATATAAAGGCTATTTTGATACTAAACTCTACAGTTAGTATAGCTATGGGCATATATAGTTTGTGTGAAAGAGTGGAGGGGTGTGTGTATGCTGGGTTTTAATTTGGAGGGGTTGAACTTGATGGACTTTGTCTTTTTTCAACCCAATTTAACTATGTAACGATATGTGCATTTTAATGCTTTTTGGTGCAAATTTTTTCCCCTTACGACTTTAATTAATACTAAAAATGTATAAACCCAGAAATGCATCAGATCATTATTGATACTCACTTTTGGTTTTTCTTCCAGAAGTAACAGGTCAGTGCTATGAGCAAGACAGCTGTGAAGGCCCCCACAGCTGCTCCTACTTTAAGCCAGAAATCAATTGATTCACAAGCAGAAACTTTCTTCTCTGGCAAAGTGACACCTTTTGCGCAGAGCTTCATTTCATTCCACACATACTGTGTTTCCTATGAAATAAAACAGAAACAGAATGCAGTTATACAAGCCAGATACCTTGTAACTACTATAAAAGTTCTATATACATGTTCATGATACCAGTACTAGTGTATTTTATTTTAACATTGTTTTTCTTCTCATCTGATTACGATCAGGAATGAGCCACCTCAAATGAAAGAGAGAGACTTGGTCACAAAAATTTATCCCATAGACCAGAAGTACAGACTAACAATAAAGATTTGGTTGCAGCTCAAGAACAATATGACCATGTAGTAATCTGATTAAATAAATTAATATTGTAAACAAAAAATTGCATTAGACAGTGTAATCTTCATTAGGGGCTGATCTTTAAAAGGATACTGTCATGGCAAAACATGTTTTTTTCAAAAAGCTTCAGTTAATAGTGCTACTCCAGCAGACTGAAATTAATTTCTCAAAAGAGCAAACAGATTTTTTTTATATATATTTCATTTTGAAATCTGACATGGTGCTAGACATTTTATCACTTTATCACTCCAACTAGCAGTACAGCAGTAAAGAGTGATTGAAGTTTATCAGAACACAAGTCATGTGACTTGGGGCAGCCGGGAAATTGCCAATATGTCTGGCACCATGTCAGATTTCTCAGATTTCAAAATTAAATATAAAAAAATCCGTTTGCTCTTTTGAGAAATGGATTTCAGTGCAGAATTCTACTGGAGCAGCATATTATTGGTATACATTTCTAAGCAGAGATACAGTAGTTAGAGGCTTAGTCATCTGGCCTATCTGATGTTGACAGGATGATACTTTTACATTTTATAGTGGGCAGCACTAAAAAAGTTACAGCAGGTGCTTTACCATAATCCATGGTTGCATAAACTGAAGTTGTGCCTTTTTGTAGGCAACCCATTTTGGCTGTATATTATTGCCATAATTCTGCTCTTCTGTCACAAAAATAATGTTATAAATTATAAATATGTGTGATTATGAAACACATTCATGTCCATAAATGACACAACAGCAACAAATTATACATTAATTACCAAACTGTCCACAAATATAATACAGGTATGAGACCTGTTAACCAGAATGCTTTGGACTTGGAGGTAAATTAATTAAAGAGTGCAAATTCTCCAGCAGCGGCTTTGCATCACAACACTTTGCCAGGCAAAAAGTTGCCCAGACAATGCTAATTTAAGTAGCGAAGTTTCAATGTGAAGATGCACTAGTGTTCAATTCTGGCTAGCACAATTTCTCTGGCTAGCACAATTTCTCTAGAGTTCTGCTAATTTGCAGCGGGAAATTTAAAGTGGAATGGAGCTATTTATGATACATGGTGCATCTAATACAATACATTTACACTGATAACTAGACATGTCAATGGAACCTTAATAAAGTCAACAGAGTTGTTTTATTGCCCTACACATAAGCCCACAGTTAAATAATGTGCCATTTGGTAGAAAATGTATAGGGGAAAACCGGGTGCCCGGGAAAATTTTTTATGCCTTTTGCAGCCTAACACCCTCAAAAAAAAAGACGCCAGGGTTTTTTGGACTTAGAAGATATTTCACTAAACCATTATGAAGTAACTGAAGATTGAGGACGTTCTATGCATGTCAATGCACTTCGCCAGGTCAGAGCGGGTGAAGGCAAGTCTGGCGATAGAGGTAATGTTCAGTAAAATCCGAATCTTGCTGAATTTGCGAAGCTACGTCCATTCACCAGAGCGAACATTCTCCTGGCGTTAGATTGAGAAGCAACATTAGTGTCTATCTCTTTCGCTAGCGAAGTGATGCCCGTGCCAGTTAATAAATTGGCAAAGTGACTGAAAATGTAAACGCTTTGCCCTTTGGTTAATTTACCCATTGGGGTCTTCCAGATAACAGATATTTCCATAATTTGAATCTTCATAACAATTCTTCTAAAAAATAATGTTGTTGAAGTTCTTTTATTGAAATAATTAGAAAATTTCGAAGTTTTAGTAAATAAACCACATAATAAACCCAGTAGGCTGGCTTTGTTTCCAATCAGAATAAATTAATCTTAGTTTGAATCAAGTACAGTTTTATTATAGAGAAATATTTTTTGGATAAAACAAAGTCTATGGCAGATGGCCTTTCCATTATTCTGAGCTTGTTGGATAACAGGTTTCCATATAACAGATCCCATATCTGTACCTTGAACATGGGCCTTTAGTTAAGGAGCACAAAGTAACTAATTCTATAAACAAGTTATCCTTATTACTCTTCCGATTGCTTTGTTTATTAAACTTTGTTCAAATGTAGTTCATAGGTAGTTTTAGTGGCTTGTAATAATTACCTGTTGCCCATGTTTGCAAGCTCCCTCTATTTTCTGATAGTCCGCCTCTGTGCACAATGGGCATGCCTCAGATGTTTCCCAAAGGAAGTAAAAATTGCACCCATCACATGTAGCCGCTGGGCAATTTCTAATGAAAATGAAGATAAATTCAGTTTTTTGTATTTACCAAATTACACAATTTACCACAGACAGATTAATTATATAATATATCTTCAAAAATATGCATATTCTGGCTCTTCTAGCAACTTTTACTTTACCCCCGGAGAGGGGTACACATTGTGAGGGTTGGGCCTAGAAATAAGAGCGTGGTCTGATGTTGCTAGGCCCATGCCCAGAACTTTAAGAAATTAAAATGGCAGAATGCAAAGACGACTCTGGAGGGATTTCAAGGCTAACTAAATATGTATAGGTACTGTATATTGTAGCAATTTTGGCCAACTCAGTAGCACTGCTTTTGCAAAATCACTAGGCCCGTTTAAAAGCAACTGATTCTGTGCCAGTCATTACAGTATTGAAAGCAAGCATAAAATTGCTAAGCCATGACATGAAGGTTTATACAAAAGAATTGTTTTGAAAAAAAAAGAGTCTCTTGACCAATGCATTGATCAGTTTCACAGGCTGATCCTCCCCCACTAGCTTTTTATAGTGGATATATCTCCAGCACTCAACTACCATTAAAGGGTATATTATCTCTGTACAGCTTATAGTTGTTAGGTCACAGTTTGTAACAGTTGAAACCTGTTAATGTATTGTGCTATTGCATTTGCCTTGTAAAATTTCCAGCATAGTTTGGGCATGTAGCTGTAACAGGGGTCTAGCATGGAAGCAAACTTTAGGAGACAAAAAACATAGCAGTCATGTGCATAACATTCAGATATAAATATTTGCAGGATGAGGAGGGATACTGCAAAAAAAAAAAAGTTCTTACCACTAAACACCAAGAGATTCTCTGCATTCTCACTCACTCATACTCAATATATTAAGAACATTAAGACATTGTGTGCATAAAGCTACTAAAATAAATATTATTTCTTAGTGATACTGATTATGAGGTGAGTGCAGGGAATCTATTGCCTTTCTGTGGAGGGATATTGGCATGCCATGGGCCTATTATAGGTACAGGACCTTATGTTATCCAAGGAACCATTCTCCACTTATGTAAATATATATTTTTGTGTGGGAGCAGTTTTAAGCATGTTAGTGGTGCAGCCAAACACATTCATTGATATTATTCCTGGAATGGGAAAAGTTTATTTTCACCTTGGTACAGAAATGTCACCCTGGCCCAGCTTTGCAGGGTTGCATCTCATAGATATAACTGTTGCTCGCCCTTGTTCACATGATGATGTAGTTGCTAAGGATCTAAAAAAGGAAAGAAAATAATATGTTTAGAAATCCCATATACCTTTTTAAAATGATATTTCTTTGAAGGAGAACTAAAGCCCTCCCCTTTCCCTCTCCACTATGTGCATTAGATAAAACAAATCTGACCCTTAAATGCAAAGACAAGAAGAGCTCCCAGTCACCATCTTCTGTCTCTTCGTATGGTCTTTGGGTCTCTTCACCAACATGAAGTGAAGCGCAGTTGGGCCAACTCAGGAATCGGCTTCAACTGTGCATGTGCAAGTCAGTGTTGAGACCCAAATAATATAAAAAGAGATGGAAGATGGTGACCGGGTGTTCTGTTGCTCTTCTCTGCATTTAAAGCTCAGATATTTTTAAAGAGTTTTTTTTTTACTAATGCACATTGCAGGGAGGGGGGAGCAATGCCAGGAAGTTTAGGGGGGCTTTTGGTAGGAGGTTTTAGTTCTCCTTTAACTGATCCACATGTAAAATGGAGTAATCCACGATTGCCATTAAAATGTTGTCAATAATCCTAGCCTGGCACTTTTTAAATAATTCTAAAATCAGCCAAAGGGCATCAGTTGTGAGCTCATTCAATATTCAATAAAATGTATCTGCTGTTCAGATATGTTAAAAATCCTCAAAATGGAATGAAATCATTAAAAGTCATTAAAATGGCAGCCCTGCCATTATAGTTGAGTTACAAAGGGCCATCATATTCTACAGCACTGATTTTTGCCTAATACAAATACATAAAAAATGCAACAAAAAAGTAAATCATCAGAGGGTTCTCACCATAAAACCTTAAGCTCAAGACATAAGCACTTCTAGCCTTTTTTAAATTACATTGACTTCATACGTCACTATTTACCAGAATCAGCTGCACACAGTATGAACCAACAACTTACTTATAGAAGAAATTCACATCAGGTATCTTCAAATGATATGGGAATATGTCTGGACTAATGGTTATGCCACCAAGAGATGCATTAGTTGTAACACCTGAAAACACAAGAAATGCAATTGCAGTTATTTCCATACTGAATGAAACCAACATCAATTCCAACCAAATTTTTAAGTCAAACTTAGGGGCAGAAAACTTCGATTTTTTTAGAAGGGGTTTTGCAATCGAAAATGGACTATTTCGATCGAATAGGTCAGTTTTTGATTGAATTAAAATCATTCGAACTGTTCGATTGATGCGTTCGATTCGAACGATTTGAAAGATTTTCTGAAAAAAAATTGGATTTTCCAAAATTTTTAAAAACACTCCTTAAAGGTTACAGGAAGTCTGCCATAGGCTAAAACAGCAATTCATCAAGTTAAGGTGGCAAAGGGTCGAATTTGAATTTTTTAAAGCGACAGTACTTCTATTTTGGAATTGTTGAATTTTTAAATTCAAATCAAATTTTTTTCAGTTTGAATAAAATTTTGGCCTATTCAAGTCGAAGTACTCAAAAATTACTTTGAAATTCGAGTTTTTTTTTTTTATTTGAATTTTCACTTCGACCCTTAATAAATCTGCCCCTTAAAGTAGTACTCTGAGTAACTGGAGTTTCTAGAGAAACAGGATAATATTAGGAATGGTAAAATAACATTTTCATGTTATAAGATGACTTTATATCCCCCTTACTAAAATAATATTCCAAATGGATCTCATTTTGCTTATCATAAATAAATAATAAGTTGTCATTATGTGTCAAATACATATTACACTTACAGTAAAGTAAAACTAGTGAGTTCCTATACTTAGTTATCAATACCTTCCATGGAGAAAATACATTCATAATAATCCCCATAATCTCTCCATTTTATTGCTATAAATATTATTTGCATACATTGTGATTGGCAAAATAACTACAAAAGCTCCATATCTATTAATAGATTTTCATACCTATAAATATATCTGCCAGATTAACTGACTGTGATGACAGTGCTGTCCTGAAACCTTTGCTGTCGGATGGGATAATGGTAGACTGACAGATAAAGGTCTTTACAACATTAGAGTAGTCTTCTGAATCTGCTTCAATATCTTTTCCTGTTACATCTGTAATATTGTCTGTGCAGACGGCCATCTTCTCCCCCTTGCAGACAAAATAAAGTAAAGTGAGTTGCAAATTCAAGCAAGAAAGCTAATAAAATGACCATGCTATATAGGTTACACATAAATATAAATATATA
>CM044436.1:60911070-60931637 GCA_024363595.1 Xenopus borealis | reverse complement strand
ATATATATATATATATATATTCAATTCCATGGTGCCGTTTTTTACACATTGGACACCACCATTGTTGATATAGTTTTAGATTAAGACACTTACCCCATGCCCACACAAACTCATATTAAAAAGATGGTAGTATTTTGTCCCCTTCGAAGTAAAACTTGGTCCATTTATAAGGGTAGCTACTTTGCCAAGACTGTTGAAGTTGTAAGTCAAAGTTTGGTTTTCATTAGTATAAGTTACTAGGCAATCACTGTAGCAGGCAGAATGATCCTTTGAAAACACAGAGCAAAATGCATAATTAATACTACAATAGCTTTTTTTATTCAGACAGCAATTGTTTCCTACGCAGAGGCAATAATTACACTTGAAGCTAACGTAAAGGTATGTTTACAAACAGATAGTATATATATCATGTATACATGCGCAGCAGACTAAGTACCACAATTAGAATAGCAGGACCTATTGGATCAAATTTATTTTTACTGACAACTAGGCTCAAGTTTTGGGTATTTTCAAAGTACCTTAAACAGCAATTTCACAGGTTTAATGAGGAATACATTTATTTTTCTAGGTTTCAAAGCTGATATTTGGTTTTGGGGTGGTGCAGTTTTAAGAATCAATGAAAAATGAAAGCACCTAAATGAAGCAAGACATTTGAAAACGTCATTGTTGCTTCTATAACAATGGGTAAGGTCTCACAGTGGACTCCAAGGGATATGATTCTAATCTATCGGTTAACTAGCAAAATAAAACTGCATGTGGAATGTGTCACTTCTTACTAACATAAGCAATGTTTACAACAGATTACCTTATTGCTTTTACTCCCTGGGCCACAGGGGACACAGGCTTCTTTGCCATAGACCTGGTGTGAAGTTAAATAGGTGTTGGGAGGACACTCTTTACACATGTTGCTCTCTTTGTCAATATAATGACCAGCAGGACAAGGCACACATGATGATCCCAATTGCTGTGGGCCCAGAGCACAGGCACGACATGATGATGAAACTCCGTCAACAGCATTAGTAACCGTGATTGAATAGATCTTTGCAATGTCATTTACAAATCGTCGGCTCTATAAGAAAAGAAGAAATGTTCCACTCAAATGGTTTCTGTTATTGTTATGGATATCACTGAAACAGACAATTTCTGGCCAAACCTTTGCACATGTAATCGGATTTTGTGCCATAATATTGAACATAGGATTAAATTAGGAATGTGATTTATGACCTGTTATATGTATTATATCATGCAGTAAATTGTAATGAGCCAGTATAATGCGGTTTTCATTATGCTTTCCCCATAAAGAAGCATGGAATATAATTATCTTTATATGACTGTTTTATTAAACCAATTCTTAAGTCATTTACAATATAACATTTTGAATATATTTAACATTATGTACAGACAGAGCAGAGTGAATTGCAAATAACCTCACTATCCAGGCTTTGTATTATAGAAGCAATAAACACAGATTTTATACAAGCAATAGAAGAAAAATGTATTCAGGATAAAAGGCAAATCTCAGTTCACTAGCACCTAAAATATAATTGCTCACTATCTTCTACAGCACGTGCTGTGTAATGGACACCTTCAATCAAGTGTGACACTTTCAGAAGACTGTACGATTGGGAAATGCTAAATACTTTATGATGCTTTATGCCATCAATAGGAGACTTGACACAAAAAGAAATCTATCACTCCTTATGGGTAATATTATATTGGTGAAATAAAGTATATAAGTTTCTATTATTAATATTTCCTGCTCATATTTCATATAAATTGTATATACACTGGCATATAGGCAAATACTACATTTTTGTACATATACTTACATCTTGGGCTAGATTTGTCCTCTGGAAAGCCCAAGTGAACATGTAGGTGGCATTTTTGTTTATTATATGAGTATATGATTGATATTCTTTGCGTCCTGCAAATGATTCCACTAAACTCGTTGACTTTCTGTTAATATCCTAGAAATAAGGAATTGATAATAATAAACAGCATGAACAAAATTGTCCCAATATACTAATCAGCAAATACAGCATGCAGATAAAGTGTTGTTTTAGTAATTGCAGTTAAACTGGGCAGTAAAACCTTTTAGCTGACTATCATTTTATAACAGTGATAAATCAGACTAGTCTAGTAATACAAGTCTCATTATCACCATTAGCTGTTGCAATGAGGTTAACATGTGTAGGACACACACCACTGACCTAGGCTTAATAAAGTATTTTAGTTAAGAAATACAACATTATACTTTATTGTGCCTGAAATAACAAATTGTACTAGACCTTTAAAACTGCTTGGGGGGCAGGTTTTCTGTGGAAGAAAGAATCTGTAGTTCTGTAGGCAATACTACTCTTAGGGGCAGATTTACAAAATTTGTGTGAAGGATTCGAAATTTGATCAAATTGTAAAATTAAGATATTTTCGAATTAACAAATTTAAAATTTGCCCACTTTGATCATCGAATTAGCAAAATTCGATGTTATCGAATGATTTGAATAGATCGAATAAAAATCTATTTGATCATTCGACCACTCGATGATCGAAGCATTTGCCCTTTAAATTTTTATTCGATGGCCCAATTTGCCAGATTAAACATACCGAATTGCTATATATCCCTATGGAAAGCCCCCATAGGCTTTTCTAAGTTTTGTGATCGAATAGAAATCCTATGATCAAACGCTTCAAACCATTCAATTCATGCGATTTTTCCGAGAAACTGAAGGAAATTTTACTATTTTTTGTAAAATCGAAAAGTGGTAAAATCCTTCAAATTCGATGTTCGATTTTGTCAGATTTTACTTTGAAAATCGTACTAGGGTCGAATTCGTGGGCTAAAATCCTTGGAGAATTCAACCCTTAGTAAATCTGCCCCAAAGTATAGCAACATATAACTTACCACCATAAAGTACAGCACACAGCCAGACACACAAACATTTTCAAACACAAAGGTAACTCTTCCCAGTTCCACTCCAGTGGCTCCAGTCACTGATGTGGGTGGCCTGAAATAAAAATAAAAGCAATACTAATAAAAATATCTTATATATGTCCTCCTTTAAAAGCTATTTAACTATCCCTTATGACTCTGATGGGCTTATTTATAAAACATTTAATTTGTAAGGATTCCGAGTTTTTTATACTCACAATTTAAAAAAACTCAAATGTCAAAAAATGCAAATGTGATTTTCCAAGCTCAAAAAAACTTGAACAACTTGAATTTATAATCTCATAAATTTATAAACTCAAAAAAAAAAGGTAAAAATCTCAAATTAAAAAAATATTTAACATTTCTAGGACAACTCCCATTGACTTTTACATGAACTCAAAGTTCTACATTGATGTTTTTCAAGTTTTATTGTGCTTAATAAATACCAAAGATTCAAGCTTTTGAAAATATAATTTGAACTTGTCAGTTTTTGTGCAAAAAAATTTGAATCGTGAAAAAAATTTTAACTGTCTAATTGGAAATAAAATATATTTCATCCAGTTTTCAACTTTATAATTCAGTAGCTTCCACATCTGTTTTCCTTCCCCTGTGCTTGCCCACCAAATTTGTATGGGTTGGGGCAGAGTCTGTAAAACTGTTACACATTATACACAGCATAGAAAGTCATACACCTTTTCAAGTCATAAAATATTGCTAACTGCATAATTATAAAACTTATTTTTATAAGTTTTATAAAAATGTATTCAATTATTTAATTTCCAAAATGCTTTATTTCTTTTCTTCATTTTACTATGTTGAGCACATATTACTGAATCAGGACAGAAAAAACCCTACAGACTTTAAGTTTGGTCAGACTGAGTCACTTAAAAGAGACATTTTGTGTAAAAAATAAGATTGTACCAGTGCATTATACTCATATAGATATAGAAGAATTGTGCTTACAGAAGTAGTGTTTCAGGCTGATTTATTGAATATTTCTACTAAACCCTAATAATCCCACCCATCTCTTCTCTTCTACGTCCTGCTCCCTGAATTCCCAGGCTTTGTAGGGGAGCGAGTGTCACTCAGTTCACTGCAATGGATTATAAGAACCAATCAGCATCTAGGCTGACCTGGTAGGGAACTGAAGCCTGCCTTTGGTTGTGTGACTGCAGGGCTGTGATTGGCTGTCTCCCTCCTACTGTGCTTCTGGCAGGGACTGTTAGGACACACCCACCCCTCATTTGAAACATGGACAGGGACCAGTGAACATCTATAGGGAGCTATAATAAAGGTGCTATTTTTAAAGCTAATATTAATTTTGAGAACCATGTAAAAGCAAAATTCGTTTTTTTTCATTTATCCTATAGGTCTCCTTTAACCAACACCCTGACCACCTCCTCTGTGTTCTGAGAGGGACAGAAAGGTCTGTACACACTTGTCAATCGGATTGCAATAGTCAGATGGAATTGCAGGAAAACACCTACTGTACTTTATTGTGTCTCAGCTAAGGGGCAAATTTATCAAATTCAGATGAAGGATTCGAAATTCGATCGAATTTTCAAAAAGATTCAAATTCGAATTTTCAACTGTTTTTGAAGACCACTTCGACCATCAAATTTTGAAAATTCGATAGAATCAAATTATTCGAATAATTCAAATAAAAGTCTGTTCGAATAGTCGAATATTCGACAGTCGAATAACTTAAAATTTTTATTTGACTGCCTAATTCGCCAGTTTCAACCTACCGAATAGATTTTCATTATATTTGATAATCGTTCTATTCAATCGTTCGGCTAATCAAATTGCTGTAAAATCCTATATTCGATATTCGAATATCAAAGGATTTGTATTCCTTTAAAATTCGATGGTCGAATTCAAGGGTTTTCTAAATCTGCCCCTAAGTGTATCCAATTTTGTCTATTTTATATATAAATATATATATATATATATATATTCTGACAAATATTTCATTTTTTTTACATGTATTTTAAAAAGATAAATGTAACATCATGCAGCCACAAAATAGTTTTACACAGTTATGAATTATTATGTTCATTTTCCTTATTGTTAGAACCAACTTACCATGTATGCAGTGTGATGGACAGGTATGAGAAATTCTGGAATTGTTTATCTCAGCTCTCTGACACACCATTACAGTATACATATTTGCAGACAAGTCATATGAATTTGTTTAATAAATTACTATTGGAATTTGATCACATCTAATACTTTTTGTTTTTCTTAAAAAATGTGAGATACTTACTTAAACCCTGAAATATGCAAATTTAGGATTAAATAATCATTATCTGTTCCCCCAACGCCACTTTGGATATGATCTCCTGCTACTTCCCAACCTAGAACATACAACAGAAGTATTAGTGTTTATTTATGACTCCTCAATGTACTTTGCTGCTCTTCCATGTTACAGCCACATGATTAGTTTATAAATGAAGTAAAAAATATTATTTACCCATTTTAAATATTAACATCACTCACCCCTAACTTATTCATTATTTGCACACACAAGGTAGGGAGCAGGAGGAGCTGCCCACTTCAGGAGTCTGTCCTTACTGCTTCTTGATACTGCACTTGCACCCCCAGGATTTGTGTACTTAGTCATATGGCAATTGTGTAATACTGTATTCAGAGTCCTTCATATTTTAATATAAAGGGGTGATGCCTACCTAGCAATGTATATAGGCATCACTACTATAATTATGCTGGAACTTTGTGAAAAATGCTGCATTTGGCAAAATAAATGCTGACCTCATATGCTATATTAAACCACCCAATAAACATTTTCTTTTAATGAAAGGGTTCTTCATTCATGAAAGGAGAAAGAAAAAAGTGAGCAGATTAAGCAGATTATGAACTGAAGACACACTGCTAGATAGAGAGCAATAGTAGTTTATGACTGTGTAGACAAAGGGGTTAGTCCTATGACTAGCCAATGTCTTGGAAGATAAGCAGAGTCAGATAAATAGGCCAAGGTTAGTAATATTTGCTCATAATGCTCTAAAATCCTTTAGTGACTGCTACAGAGAAGGTGAAAGGAAATGAGCCTCAAAGCTGCAGGAAACTCACCATTCATTCCATCACATTTGGAATTTCCAACATTAAAGCAAGATGTCTTCATGTTGCCTGGGAGGATGTTCCACCACTTATATTCAAATTCCAAAACAGGTTCTGTTCCTGCAGGGCATGTCTTACACTCTGGACATAAACAAGGATAATATAAAGTAATTACTGATTTACTATAATATTCTAATATTCTATTTGTTCAGGAATTAAGCTCAGAACCAGATATTTCAAACTTGAAAGAACTGAATATGATTGCAGAGACAGCTAAACTAATACTACAAAGAAGGCATATTTTGGCAAGATCACAAACAACGAGTCTTTAATTTCAATCAGCTTCCTGTCTAAATTAGTTGGAAAACAGATTCACCAGCTATTATTGCTGCTGAAATACTAACATCAAAGTCTTAACTGATTTTCTGTCAAGTGCCTTAGCTGATGATTTGCTTCTCTCTTAAAATACCACCAAATATTCTGGGATTCCAATACAGTTACACTGCGTGAAATTGGCTTATCTAGCCAGCCACAATATTTGTCAACATATTAATCTTAATTAGATACATTTGTCAAGTTGTTTTCAGGGCAGCATGTTTTCTGCCAGATTTTAATGCATAACACTAAGGCGCAGATTTACTAAGGGATGAATTTTCGAAGTGAAAAAACTTCAAAATTCGACCCTCGAAGTTTTCTTAAAGGGCTTTTTCAATTGAAATTGGACCTATTGATCGAATAGGTCAATTTTCTATCGAATAAAAAGCGTTTGGATCGCTCGATTGCATCATTTGAAAGAACGATAAGAAGGATTTTGCTCACAATCCTTTGAATTCCTAGGACATTTATAATTTATGAGGTCCCCAGTAGGCTACAATGGCAATTCACCAGCTTTAAGGTGGCGAAGTGTCAAAGTCAAAGGATTTTAAAGGGCAAGTACTTCGAAAATTCGACTTGTTGAATATTCAAATTTTTTTAATTCGAATCGAATTTTGGGCTAATCGATAGACAAAGTACTTCGAAATTTTTATTTTTTTAATTCGAATTTTATTTGAATATTCACTCCAACCCTTAATAAATGTGCCCCTTACTGTATTCTTAGTAGAAATAAAAGGGAAACCGTAGCCCCCAACAATGTAAGTGTCCATAAAAATATATTGCATAAAACAGCTCATATGTAAAATCCAGCTTCATGTAAATAAACCATTTTCATAATTTTTAGTAGTATGTGCCATTGGGTAATCATAAATAGAAAATTGACATTTTAAAAAATTGTAAGATTCATGGTGCACACAAACATAACAAACAACATACATGTTAGGTTACATGAGCCAATTAACAGACAGAGTTGTATCTTTTGCTTCCACACTTCTTCCTGTTACAGTTAGAGCTGGAGAATTTCTGGTCAGGTGATCTCTGAGGCAGCACACAGACCATCACAAAATGGCGGTTCAAAGCAAGAGATGTAAAATGGTAAAATTTGCTATTTGGTAGGATTCTTTAATATACCACTTAATTTAATATGAACTATCTGTTGCTTAAGTATTCATTTTGGGGATATAGATTTCCTTTAAGCCACAAGACATGACATATTTGACTTCTTAGTGTCTTGCTTATCATGCACACCGTCTCTAAAAATACTTGCCACTTAATCCATTAGAATAGGTTCCAACAGGGCATGGAGAACAAGCAGATGTCCCATTGCTAAAATACCCTGGATTGCAAGGAGGACAGTCTTCTTTATTCCCAGAAGCAGGAAGCTTGATTGAAGCAGGAAGCTCTTCTCGACAAATCTTTGGCTGTATCCATTTATTTATAATTTGAGTCTGAAAATATCCCAAATGAAACAGCCATTATAACGGTTGTTTGTACAGTTTTAATGCAAAAGCTCAAAACTCACCATGGAATGTCAACTAAGCAAAAATATTTCTGTTCAAAGTACATGGATAAGAACTAAAGTGGACAACCTAGTTAGTGATGACGGCATTACAAAAACATTAACAGTACTCTGGAAAATAGCTTTACTAATAAACTGCTAGTTTTGTTTTATTTATTTAGGTGGTGGACCTGGTGGACACTGGCTATGGTCGTCTATTTTTCAATGTAACATTTTTATTTATTTATTTATAATGCTTGCTAGCTTGACAGTGTGACTTGCAAGCCCATACATCACAAGCAATATAGTATCTTAAAAACTACACTCTTGTATTGATAAGACAATCCAGGCAGCTGAATAAATGAACTTTGTCTTTGTCTGATCCTATGCTTTCATACATAACTTATCATTATATGTTTTACATGGCTTACATTATACTCCTTTCTGAACAATAATTGATTCATATGTTAACACTTGTTAACAGAAAGCTAAAATTCAAATTGTAGAATTCCAATAAACATTTAGCCAGTAGAGGTCACTGTTGACTGGAATCATTAAAGAAGACTCTCAATGCAGAAAAACCTCTTAGATTTCATCTTTCAAAATCACCTACATAAGGCTGATATATAGTACAAATAATATAGCTTTTCACTGCACATTACCTTGCGCTCACTGTCACATGGTGTGTGAATCTGGAACAGATCTTTGTTTGTGCATGGAGGGCGCGCTAAACATTTACTTGCTCCTTCCTCTGAAATAGGAGAGTGCAGAACAACAATTATAGTTGGTTAGAAAAGCAAGAGTACATAGAATGAGCCTGTTAAATTACAAGTATTGCTACCTTTACAGATTGGATTAAAACTTATCTGCCCGTGTATAGGGGCTTCTGATGGGTCTTCCCGACCAATATCTGGACACAATATTGATCGGGAAGGTTGGACTGAAAACGTTGGATGTCCATTGCGCTTGTCATAATCCGATCGTTCGTCCATAGGGCCAAATGTCCGGATTACCCCAATATAGCCCTGCCAGTTTGTGGCATATTGGGGAAATGTCGTCAACCGAGCAGATCTTTGCATCTATGGCCAGCTTAAGTCTAGCAAGGATTTAGTCAGCACTTGTCTCGTAGTTTCCACCTCCAACTTGAATCCAAATTTTACATCACAGACAGCACCATTCACATATGTTTTTTCTTAAACCGCCTTTATTCAGACATACTGTAGGCTTTGACCCAGATAAAAACCACAATGTTCCAGATCAGCATCAGTCTTTTTTCAAGCCCCATCAGAGTAAGTCTGCCAATCCTCAGAAGAGCAAGCTATATGAATCACAGGTTGTATAGCTGATGGCCAAGGAAAGTTCACTATGACAGGCCCAACTGTAAACTACTGGAATACTTTGCTTTCCTTGGCTAATAAAATGGCTAGCAGTGTTAGCTAGTTTAGAGACCATCTAGTGTCTTCAATAAAATGTTGACTGCAGCAGTTTGAATCAGGAATGCTGTACCTGTGCTGTTCTCCACACCCTTCAACTATATTTTACTGCAATTCATTTACAATGTTAGACATTTTCTCCACAGCTTTAGCAAACTGGTAATATCCAAATGCATTTCAAGCTGGGCTCCTAAAACTCTACTGAAAATAACCATTGCAAGCTATTATGCCAAATCTTGCATCAAAGGTTCAGATAAGCTATTTTGCATCTTTATTGAATTTTGTAGCTTTAGGCTGGGGACAGACAGGGAGATTCGGGGAGATTCTGTCGCCTGGCGATTTCCGGAATTGCCCGAAGTTTCCTCACGAAGTAACTTCAGGCGATTCCGGAAATCGTCGCGCCGCGTGTGCACAGCGCTGGCGCTTTGTCATTTAAACTAGCGACGGACAGGGAGAAGGAAGTTCGGGGAGATTGTCGCCTGCTATTAAACGCCAGACGACAGAATCTCCCCGAATCTCCCTATCTGTCCCCAGCCTTATTGATAGTGATAATCACAAAAGTTAAACTATTTTGTAGCTTTATTGTGCCTAGTGTGGCTGTGGGTCAGTTACCATGTGTAAAATATGCACACTCCTATGGGTGTTGGTGAATACCATAACAGATAAGATTCTTTTAAACAGAGCACAGTTTAGCAATCTGACCTTTCACCGTGATTAGGCTAAAAAAAAAAAAAAAAGAAGAGAGACTGGTTCTACAACTAGACCATGTCATTGCATCAAGTGAGTGTAGGACTGAATAGCTGCAAAGTGAAAAAGCACAAAGGGTACACATTTTTCTGTTGTTCCAGTTTTGTAAGCAGACTCTCATGTTTTCAGGCTCCTACAGCACAAAGAATTGAAATAGTTTACTGGCACACTTTGAAAATCTTACATGGACACTGTTAAGAGTCCACCATGGAGATGGAGCATTAAATGGAGAAGAAAGGCAGGAGGAAGGTCAATTAGTGTAAATATATTATTTGAATCTTCCTGGAACTATTGCAGAATGACTGCAGGGAAACTGAATGCTGCAGACATGAGTCATACAGAACAAATGTGTCAAAGGCTACAGTGTTACCCAATGTGATTGTCATCTGCTAAAATGAGGTCCCTGAAAACAATGCATAAGAACAGAGCATTTTTTGCACATCAGTGTGGGTACAAAATTTACAAGCAAAGGAATGATTACACCTACCCGAATATTCTTTTTCCTCAAAACATTTTATGCACTCTTTTGCTTGTCTGTCTGAATATGTGTTTCTGGGGCACATTTTACAAGAAGACGATCCAGCTTCATCACTGTATGTTCCAGGCTTGCAAGGAAAACACTCAGAAGTATATGCTACCCCTAAAAGTGACCGTTTAAATATGTTAGACATTGCAGTAACGAATAACTTTTGTTACATTATACTGCCAGAAAATGTTTTTGAAAAGAATCAGTTATAACTTACATAAAACAATTAGTGCTGGGCTATGTTCTTGTACATATGAGGTCTAATACTAGACACAGCTATAAGAGCCAAAAATCAGTGCAGAAGGGACACCATACATAAAGTACTTGAATCACTCATCTATACTAATGAATGCTATACAACAATTTGCCTTTGGTGCATGAGATACTTATGGGCAGATTTATCAAGGGCCGACTTTCGAATTTTAATTTTTGAGTTTTTTAATGGCCAAAACTGTTAAATTCGACTAGGGAATGTTTAAAAAATGAGAGTTTTTTAAAAAATTCTAATTTATGATACACTGGCCCTTTAAGAAGGAGTTGTTTGCAGCCATCCTGACATTCAAGTTTTTTCTGAGGAAAAAAACTTGAATCTAGTTTTTAGGTCGATCCAATTCACCCAAGTTTAAAACATTTAAATTTTGTAATAAATTTCAATTTGTTGAATTTAAGTTCATGGAAGTTTTTACAACTCCCATGAATTTGAAATTCAACCCTTGACAAGTCTGCCCCATTGTGTACTTTATACATACTTAGACAAAATGATACAGTACAGAGCTCACTCATTTTGTGACTATGGCCCTTGACATTGCAGCAGTTAAATTGTGAGTTTAAGGCCTCCTCTTCCCTTGAAGGCACATATTTTCACTAACAATACAACATTCCTACCCATACTCTATGTAGCAGGCAATCTATCTGATATTTAAAAAGGGTCTTAAAGGGGCAGATAACCTTTATTTTAATGTCTATTCTTATTAACTATGTTTTTGAATTATTTGCTTTGTTCTTCTGCTTTTTTCTATTTTAAAATTGTGAAGCCCCAAACAAAATAATGGCAATTAACTCATAACTGCAAATATTGCATAATTTTAATGGGTAGCCAATACGTTTATTATATTATAGATTGGCATATTCTTAGCTTACCTGCTTCCACTTGCCTTTCCCTCAAATATACAGTACTAATAAACACAGTGAGCTCTGTATTAGTGGGGAAAGCCGCAGGTCTCTGTACTCTTTAAAAAAAAACAGAAACCAGAGGCAGTACTAGAAGAGCAGAATGTGAATGACATATGAAACCATGTCAGTACTAAAATGCCTGTAACTAACACTATAGGAGATTTACCAGTACAAATGTTTATATTAACAGTGATGTGCACTTGTGCAACCATAAATAATATGCAACTTGCTGTTTTTTATTACCTTCGATAGTGATGTTCTTTATCAACACTGGCTTCACCACTTTTGTACCCATAAGGATGCCTGTGGTTCTCCAATATAATATGTTTGTGCCTGACTTTAGAGAGACCTGAAAATACAAGAAAAGTATAATAATAGGATTATTATAAAATTGGGGCTGTGCTACACACAAACTCATTCTGCCTTAAACCCCAACCCTTACTGGTAAGCCCTGTTTCTTGTCAGGTTTGCAAATCAGCATTAGGGTTCTTACATATAGGCACTGAATGTTTAGAAATGCAAGCTAAACATGCATGCTTATTGCATTTATATGTTTTAATGCAACAAAGTGGGATATTACTGGGCCGGACAGCAAATTATTGATTTGAAATTGTATATGAATTAGGGACTCATAGGGCCCCTATACCTCCTGGGCCACCCCTGCAGCCACAGAGTCAGCTTCCTTTGTAGTTGCGCCCTTGTGTTTTCTATTGTGTTATTTCTATTGTGTTATAAACATGTGTCCGGGGGGAAGGGGGATAGAAAATAGCAGTGAAACCTAATTGCAAAAAAATTTAATTGTGAACACAGATTAATACAAACTAACAGAATAAAATGGAAGCAGTTAGCTGATGTGTTTAGATGCGCTCAAACCTGCATTTCAAGCATGCACAAAAAAGCTTGTGTAAGGCCTTTTATCCCATCTAAATAACAACAAATACAAGTATAGGTCTAAACCTATAATGTTCAAGCCTACTGCTGCCCATCTTGCAACTCTTTTTGCTGTTCATACAAGTGACAAACAGACATGGGCGAAATTTGCGATATGGGACTTATGACGCTTGTGACAATTCACCACACTTCAGTCAATGGGCATGTGGTAAATTTTCAGCGGCGTCAGAATGGTCACTGGTGCAAAAAAATGGTAACTGGCATCAAACTTTTTTATTTACTTTCCAGCCGCAAAATGCGGAAAATGCAGGCGAATAAATTCTCCCATCACTAGAGACAAACGCTCCATCATCAATATGGGACCCCAGTCCTACTATAAGCTACTGTCCCATAAAATAAGATGTTAGACATAAACAGTAATCGCTGGTTTCTCAATCTTGCCATTTTTTATATATATATCTCACTGTCAGCCCCTTCAGTCATGATCGGGTGCCTAGCCCTTTCAAAACAATTTTTTTTACAGACTGACAGTGTAAAGTAATTGCAAAATATGAAACCTTTTCTATTTACAATTTAAAGGGATGCAAATGTACATAAAAACACTATATGCCCCACCCCAGTCCAGGGCATGTTCCCATGGCTCTATGTAACTGCATGCATGTTTTTATATCCTGATTTGCTCATGCACCAATGTCCAAGTAAAACACAATGATGCCTAACATCTGCTTTTGCTTTTGTTACCTGGGCCCAGAATGTATCTTGACCCCATCTGCTTATTGTCCCTGTCAGATCTGCCTTACTATTACCTGCCTCATTCCATTGTTAATTGTTAATTAAAATACACTCACAGACTTATCCCCACTGCACTGTGTATTTTCTAGTCCTCAAGTGTATTTCAATTTCCTTGTTGGCATGGATTCTGCACAAACATTCCGGACCAGTAAATGCCTCTCAAAGCAAAGCACACAAACACTGTATCTAATAAGTTCATTTACAATGCTACAATAAGTCTTTATCTGATATAGTTCTGATAGTAGAAGAGATAAGATCTCAATATATTGATATATCCCTTTAATATGTATTGAACCCAGTTTTTTATTTACCGAAACAGGAAAAGATATAGGAACAATTTAGTGGAAATGTATATTGTACCATATGATTCATCCAGTCACTATTGTCTGATAGTTTAACCCACTTGTCAGATGAAGAACTCATTTCTTGACACTGATCATTTTGAATCTGTTGACACAAAAACAAATAAATTAGAAAATAAACATCCATGAGTTGCCAAAAGTCAGCAAAGACCAAAGCAGAAGCATGAAAAGTTACCTATGAAATGATCTTCCGTCAAGCCTAATGTAATCTGGAATCTGAGCATATGAGCTCAGTTTCACTGCCTGTGGATAAAATCCTACTCCCATGAGTGTAAAATGTCTTAGGACATGATATAGGACCCTTGTTCGTGCTACAGAATATGAAAGTAGTAGAGCATGTAACATTCATTTTATGAATTAAATACATAATTATAACTGCTATATTGAGCCAACATTACAAACACAGCAGCATGCCATCACTTTAGGGAAAATAGTGAATCCACATATGAAAGCATATCAAGCAACTAGGCATAGCAATTATCCTTGTACTTTTTTTAGCTTTCTTATGTAATTATTAGAGAATGCATACAGCAACCAATATTTGTAGCACTGGTTTTTAAGGCAGTTGGCATTCACACTTATTGCTCCCTGAAGCAACAATAGACTTAACTCTGACTCCTGTATGTTTTTTTAAGTGATTAGAACACAAAAGTGATCCAAATAAAACTAAAGACAGAAAACATCTCATTGTAAAGTATGTTTCTGTGTGCAGCCATAGGCTTCAGTTTTAGAACCCAACCTTTGTACCAGGTGCACTCCCAGATAGTTGGCAATGATGGCAAATTACATAAGTCTGCCTTTATAAAAACCATGATATATATACTATACATACTGTATCTAAGTGTAGAAAACCTGACTTACAAAAAATTCAAAAAAGATGTTGTTATCCAGATACTGATATTCAAATGAGACCGAACCAGCCTTCTTCAGATGCACAGCATAAATTAGGGAAACCGTGCAGTCATCACTGTTGGACTCAATGTAGTTTCCTCGAGGAATCCAGGATGAGCTGAGGAGATTTAAAAACAGTGTTCTTTACACAAGATATTTTTTTTTTGTTGGTCATTTGATCTATGAGCTAAATGTTGTATATTTACCAGAGAACACCACAGCTTCATTGTAATCAGCTTGAAAAAGGAACTAAAATGTTGTGAAAGCTTGCTATGATTATATTAGTTAGCCAATAAAGGTATCACCTTTATACCACTTTGTTATTTTTTATTTCAAAAGGGTTTCCCAACAACATTTTTACTGGCTAATACACGGTACAGCAACTTTACCTGCTTTACCTGCCTGTTTAGGGTGCAGAGATCATTTATGCACATGGACATTAGTACAACCTGGGCAAACCACCAGCCTAAACATTGTGGTAATTCCACAGTTCTCCTAGCAAATTGCATCCATATAAGCAACTGATTTAGACAGCACCTAGTGCATCTGTTACTGTTCCATAAATCAAGTTGTGGCAGATGCTTCTTAAGAAAAAAAAATATGTACTTTGCATTGTACATACCCCTAAGAAACTGCTTGTAAACACATAAACAACAAGTTGGCAATCTCACAGCATATAGGTTTTCACACCAACTATACGTGCACCTCTTTGTTAACTGGGCAAATCATTTATGTTGCTTGCTCCAGTCCTTGTGATATCATTAATTATACTTATTATAATTGATACATATTCTAAGCATATATTTCAAGATTTGCACTGAATAACAACCCCTTCCTTAAAGTTAAACTAATAAAAAAGTTAATCTGGATTTTATTTCACTTTACTTTTTTAAGCAGCCAAAAATATTAAACAGATCAAATATTAATTTTATTCTATATTTAGCATAACAAATATGATAAGGTGAAGATGATGGAGTCCCAATTTTATAATAAAAATCTTCCTCTAACAGCATAAAGAAGGTCACTGTACTATTTTCATTATTTGGCTGACAAGCAAAAGGCTATTTTAAGATAAGTTATATCTTCTATACAACAGTGACTGTCAAACGAAGGTTGATTAACCTGGCAATTGGCAATGCATATCAATGTAAGCACTATAAAACCTGCAGAATATAAAACCTGTGGAATGTAAAGTTTTATTTTTTATCTCCTGATATTACTATTTGTAGCACATTATGTTTCCATAAGCTAACATGCCCTCATCTATCCTCATCTACACCCATGGGTCCATATGAATTAATTGGTCTTGGGCCCCCTTCCTTGTTGCTCCAAACACCCATGGCCCCAGTTACCAACAGGTTATTGAACCCATCCCTCTTTTATTCATATGCTTCAACCCCTGCCTGTGGAATTATGAATTAAAGGAGAAGGAAAAGCTACAATTAAGTAAGCTTTATCAGAAAGGCCTATATGAATACATCAGTAAACCCTCAAAGTAATGCTGCTCTGAGTCCTGTCAAAAGAAACACAGCATTTATGTCCTTCTATTGTGTACTTGTGGGCTTCTGCTTAAACCTCTAGGGCAGAGAATAAGCATGCTCCCCTCCCTGCTGTAATCTGAGCCCAGAGCAATGAGTGAGCAGGGAGAGACTCAGGCAGGAATATTGCAGCTAATCTATTGGCAATAAACTGCTTTAGTAGCTATACTTCTCCTCTAAGTCCCCCGCCTAAACAATGCAGTTATTTTTATTTACTTCTTTGTGTCAATGTGCTCTGCACCTTGTGCCAGGATTTAATCCTCTGCAAGGTGCACTTCCCTAGACACAAATGCTCTCATTTTGTGCCTCTAAGTGTATTTGTGTCTAGGGCATCAAAGCCTATAGTCCTTTCAAGAAGAGTCCATCCAAAATTGTAGTAACGCTGGAAAAATGCATCAGTTTAAATTGGCCTCTTAATTAATCTCTATCCCAGTGATTTTCAACCTTGTGCCTCCAGCTGTTAAGGAACTACAAGTCCCACAATGCAATGAAGGAGTCTGACAGCCACAGTCAGGCAAATGCATTGTGGGACTTGTAGTTTCTTAACAGCTGGAGGCACAAGGTTGAAAATCACTGCTCTATCCAGTATATGTAAAAAGAATTCTGAAGCAGTGGTCCTGATTTGCAGCGGTGCTCAGCCAACACATACCAGGGGCGGCAAAAATGTTGCTCTTGGTACTTTGAGAGCACCCTGCATTAACGTCCTGACCCTATCTGCCGCCTTTGTGGACCCCCTCCAGTGCAGAAATGTGAGTGCACGGGGGGGTGGCAGCAAGAGCAAGTTGCCTCAGGGGGCGGAGGGGCCAGGATCGCCCCTGCTGATTTGTGTTGCTTTAAATGAGTTTATCTGCTTCCTCATAACAGATGTAATCTAATCAACCACTTATTCCATCTTAGGTTTTCATTGAACTTTTCACATTCTTCAACTAAGCAAAAAAGGCTTAGACTTAGCGAACATTTTCATCATGTCTAAATGCATGTTGTACATTGTAAATTTTGTTGTTTTGTTCCTTTCACCATACAGTTAGTAACACTGGAGTAAAGGTAACAGTTAAGGCATGAGTTGTTTTTATTTATGTCGCACATAAGAAAGTTATTGCCATAAATAAAATCAAATATTGCCATCAATTTTCCACTGGAGTTTATTATTTTTTTTGGATCTTCAACATTTTGCATTGATGGCTTTTATAGAATTGTTAAACTTACTTGACACAGCTATCTGGTTTATTATCTGAAAATTCTGCAGTGTTCTCCATGTAAGTGGCCACATTGGAAAATCCTTGCGGCATTGTGTCCCATTCATCAAACTTGATTCCTGTTCCTAAAGAATAGGTGCCAGGTTCACACTTACTGCAAAGCTGGCTACTTATTTCCAGGAACTCTCCCGCAGCACAAGAAAAGGCTGAAAAACAAAAATGGATTTAGCTAACCTTAATTGTAAATGAATGAAAAATTGTAATCACACATTTTTCTCCCATGCCAGAAAAGTTAAATTATAATCACGGATTAAAGTGATTTTAAAACTAAACCAGATTAAATCCACCGAACACCGAATTTGTGTATTTTTGTGAAAATTAACTTGCTGTGACCATTTTTAGGTAATGCAAAGGACACAGGGGGTTGAAAAAACGGGAGCAGTTTTACAGCAAAATGACTGCGCTATATTTATGTGACAAGAACATGACATGAGGGCAATAAATGCTATACAGAAACAATCAATACTCATGATTATTTATGGTGATAGAGTCTTGCTAAACTTCAGCTGTGTCTTTCATTCATCATCTGGTCGACATCAGAAAAAAGTTACACTATAACAGAAGAAAAGGCGGCATTTCAGTGAATTGTAGAACGATGTACAGATACACCATCTGCAGCAAAATGTTCTTGCAGGTCTTTGGAGGTGATCTTTTGGTTGTCTGTAACCATTCTCACAATCCACCACATATGCTGCTCCTGTATTTTTCTTGGCCTGACAGACCTGGGTTTTACAGCAACTGTGCCTGTGGCCTTCCATTTCCTGGTTACATTCCTTTCAGTTGTAACGGATAGTTTAAACCTCAGACAGTTGCTTTTGGCATCCCATGCTGTCACTCTTCAGAGGAGAGTCAAACAGAAATGCAACTTTCAGTTGGCCACTTTAAATACCCTTTCTCATGATATGACACATCTGCCTATGAAGTTCAAGGCTTAACAAGCTAATCCAACCAAGTTGGTGTCCTACTCCTTCAGAAGCCATGTTCAGTGCCATCTCTTGCACTGATGAGATCTAACAAGATCACAGCAGGCTGTCTGCAAGTTTGGATACATGGTTCTGAAGCATTAGGCTGTATCTGTGCTATACCAGTTCCGGATGCATAGTTGGCCACAGAGACATAAAGAAGTGATTTGCATGTCTCCACCCATGTTGCCTTATGGGAGAATTAAAACTCAAATTTTTGATATCTAGGCCAGTGGTTCTCAACCCTGCTAATGCCACGACCCTTTAATACAGTTCCTCATGTTGTGGTGACCCCCAACCATAAAATAATTTTCATTACTACGTCATAACTGTAATTTTGCTACTGTTATGAAGCGTAATGTAAATATCGAGGAGTCTGGCAGAAGACACAAAAATCCACCAATCAGAGGAAGCCCATCTGGAGACGTTGCATTCAGTCTTCAGCTCCCTCTACTCCCCTCTCTCTTACTACCCGGAAGCAGCCGATAGCACTGAAATTGTCAGCTACTGCGCATTTCCTTAATATCAAATGGCCGACGCAATACTATTCTTTAACCCAAAGGGGTCCTGACCCCCAGGGTTGAGAACCACTGATCTAGGAAGTGCTATGTGTATGGCATGAGACAGGTAAATACCTTCTGATTTCAGAAGGCTTCACTTTGCATGTTGTTGTAAATGACAACTAATATCTTATTGAAAGTGCACCTTTCATCCATGGGTCTGTTTTATGAAGTAGCTTTGGTGTGCCATTAATAACAAAAGTTAACGTATTTATACAATTATACAATTATCTATACTATGAAATGGATAATGTATTAACATTTCATGAGTCATAACTTAAATGAATACCATCTTGTAATAATAACAGTACATAGGAAACAGCTTAGTAGTACATGCCTTCAGGAAATGTATTCAGATAAAGGACTCAGAAATCCTACAGAATCCATTAGGCAGCACTTCTTTTACTGAGTGAGCTTCAGTTTCCCTGACAACTATGAGGAAATGTCAAATCCACAGAATCAAATTATTACAGAATCAGAAGCACATTTCAAGAGCATCAAACACAAAAATATACAGTACCGTTTGGATAAGCCATATCAAATATTTGAAAAATTTGTATAGGCAGGTAATGGCAATCTGTGGGTTCTGGCAATAGGGGCTGCTGTAAAATCCTATAGACAGTCACTATATACTGGGCTGCTTCATTAGCTTCTGCATCTGCATTGTGCTTAAAATACAAGGCCAATTTGAATCCCAGTTCCGACCTGTTTATAGGGTAACACTAAATCATCAATTTCTAATTAACGGCATACTGTTATGGTAACAAAAGGTGTGAGGTTTGCTCAGGTGTTATAACCCATAGAAACCAACCAACTGCTTTCAAACAGGTTACTATTAAATGCAAACTGTGAATTACCTTGTAATTGCTGCTTTAAAGGAAAAGGAAAGGTTAAATCACTTACTTTATACCCCAGGCCACTGGGTCTGGTAGCTGAAAACTGTATTGGCTTCAGAATGAGAATCACAGAGAGATCTCCTTCCTGCTTTGCCTAAGGTTCACATGCACAGTAGAGTGAAAAGGTGAACTTTAAGCAAAACATGTTTTTTTAATTCTACTGCACATGGAAGTGGAAGAAGACTATAGTTCTGTGGTGCTTACTCTGGAGTTTTCTGCTAACAGGAGCACCATCCAGGGGTATTGGGTATCAGTGATCCCCCCCCCCCAGTAATCTAAAAGATGCATTAATATGTAGATCTTCTAAAAGTTTATAAAAACTGTATTAAACTAATGTTATATATGACTACATAAGGCAGTTAATTGATTTGGCTTACTGCATTCTTTTCCTTTTACTGGGTCCGGCAATCCAGCACAGGCTTTATCGGGATTGGGTACAGCAACCCTCCACCTTGATCCAGTGCTGTCACATTCTGTGTACTCAAAGTGGTAATCTTCCTGCAAGGAAAATATATAATATTAAGCTTTGTGTGGGTGTTTAAATTATATATTAAAGAGCATTCCTAGTTCAGTAAGCCCATTTATAAACTAGGGAGAGCCCTTGCCCCAAAAAAGGAACTACAGGGAGAAAATGTAATCAGCAAGGGGGGGAAAGCAAAGCAG
>CM044436.1:60867178-60877572 GCA_024363595.1 Xenopus borealis | reverse complement strand
AATGTTCATTTTGCTTGACTAATGTGATAAAATATGATTTTGAATTTTTTTTGGGGTGACTGGTCCACTTTAACACAATGTCACAGAGTTGTTCTATATGCTACATCTTTAGTTGATATGCAGTATCATATCATGCACATTTAACATTCCTTGGTTTTTTGCCATGTGACATAGCAATTTATAGTAATGTAAATGAATTTTTATCAGATCTCTCATACTAGTAAATCAAGGTGCAATGCATGCCAAAGGAGTTAAGTACACTGGTGCAATAAAGTATAATTGTTGATCACAACCAATGAAATGATTTGTGTAAATCTTAACTGAAAACGATTCCAATGAAAAGCAAACTGGAAAAACAGGTTTCACATACCACAGCTGATTACAATACAAATTCTTGCCACTGACTATATATTTTAGTTTTCTTAACCAGTTTTGTTTCTTCTTAAACCACCTCAATGCCAAAAACTGATACTAACTTCAGTGAATTATTAAATAAAGTGCTACATGGAATGTTAGAGAAAGGAAAACCCAACTCTTAAATCGTTGTAAATAGAATGTACAGTAAGTCACAAATGCCACAAACTAGCTGGTGTTTTGTATTCTTTGGCATTGGTCTATATTTACCCCACACCCAGTTTATACTAATGGTAAATTTTTCCAAGCATTTTTACCAGTGTTTTTACAGTAGTGGAGAAAAAAACTATAAATTCAGTAAGTTCTACCTGCTGACTAGTTGCTTGGTTAAGTTAATGACGTTCTGCTATCAGGACATTGCGGGCCAGATTTATCAATGGTCAAAGTCAAAGGTTAAAAAAACCCTTGAATTCGACCATTGAATTTTGGTCGAATTGAAATCCTTCAAATATCGAATTCAAAGGATTTTACCGCAAATCGAATAATCGACCTATCAAATAAAAAAAATTTGATCGAATGATTTTAACCATTCGATCAAATTTTTTTATTCGATCTAAAAATGTTGGAAACTTTGAGCTTCCCATAGGGTTTAACAGCAATTCCGTAGGTTTAATCTGGCGAACTAGGCAATTGAATTTATTTTTTTAAAGGGCAAGTACTTCGATCATCGAATGGTCAAATGATTGAATAGATTTTTATTAGAATCGATCAAATTTATTAAAATTCGATGTTCGAAGTACCCGAAAAATGTATTCGGAATTCAAATCTTTTTGTAAATTCTATCGTATTTCGAATCATTCATGTGAATTTAGTAAATCTGCCCCTGCGTGTTGTATGTTAAAGGGCATGTAAAGGCAAAAAAATAAAATCCCATTTTTATTTTCTTTAATAAAAAAGAGAACTATCTGCAATATACTTTAATTAAAAAAATGTGTCCTGTTTTTATAATAAACCTGACTGTATGCAGTGAAATTCTCCATTTGTTTTACTTGCGCTGACAGTAAAAATGTAGTAAAAATATAGTTAGTTAGCCAAAAATGTAATGTATAAAGGCTAGAGTGACTGGATATCTAACATAACAGAACACTACTTCCTGCTTTGCAGTTCTCATGGTTTCCACTGATTGGTTTGTCAACTGGCAAGCAGAGAAACAAGTAACATTCTTTCTGCTTAGCCTTGGACTACCTCAAATATGGTTCTTTCGTTGTATTATGATGCAATATTGTAGCCATATTTAGGGATAAAAACAGAGAAAATTTACCATCCTGTGGAATCACTATATTTGACAAAAGCAAGGCAAAGTAAATCACTGTCACAATTGTAGTAGGATAACCAAGAATATAGACGTATGGAAGGAATGGTAGTTACCTGGGGGTATATTCATGAAAGAGTGAAGTTAAGAGTGAAGTTCCTTCACTAGAGTGAAGGCGCATTTATCAAAGGTTGAACTTTCTCTTCACCCATTGATAAATACGCCTTTCAAAATCCCATAGAAATTAACAGAGAGCGGCGGAATTTCACTCTAGTGGCGGAACTTCACTCTTTGATAAATTTACCCCCTAGAGTTTTCACATAACAACAGAAAAGAATAATTATGGTTTTTAGTCCTGTGCTTTCTAAAATGCATTATGTACTACAACATTGCCTATATCTTGGAGCTTGTATGCACAGAAACATTTTGCTAGTCTTTTCTTGCACTTTAATTATTTAATTGTTCATATCCTTTTAACACTTTAGTTTTACATCTCTGCCATCCAGCACGGTCTTATGGATTGTTCTTCCTATGGACTGGTCCAAAAACTCAATGCAAAGTATTACAAAAGATATAAAGAATGAAATGCTTTCATTGCATCCTTAAAAAGTAGAAGAGTAGCTTTTACAAACAATAACCACTCCTTCCTCTCAATGAGGTCCTGATGCCTCCCATTTGTTGTATAACTAGCATTCATGCTGTTTTTGCCCTTATACATAACTTTGAATTTATTACTATTGAATAACATTTGCTAGCTTGCTACCCAGTCCACCAAATGTATCCAAAACCAACTTTTCAAAGGAAAATATTGTTACTTATGATGATATAGTCAAAGTTTTATTAATAAATGGTGCCTAACTTGTATCAATGAATCTGTAGTGGTGTCAGAAGCACTCCGGGAGGATGACGTCAGTGCGTCGCAACGAGCATCTGATGTCCGCACGCCGTATCACGACGCCCATGCCAGATTCAGCGCCAAAATAGTTTAAAAGGACGCTCTGGACACCATAACCCTGCCCAAATATAGGTCCTGTTTTATCACATTCCTGGGTGTGTGATTTACTCATTTCTGGACTTTGACCCTGCCTGAACTTAACGTTAATCCTTATCTGCCTGCCTTGTGAACGCTTCCTGGAATTTGACCAAGTCTCCTGCTTAACCATTGTCTGTACCTTGAACTTGAACTTTGACCCTGAAGCTTCCTCCTTGGTCCTGACAACTCCCGCTGGGCCCCCTTACAAGTGGAAGCTTTTGAGTTGTACTGGTGTGCTCTTTTAAAGTCACATATTAAAAATATCTATAGTTCTTTCCAGAATATTCAAAGCCAATATTTTTTTAGCAGACCGGGTGTCAGCCTTGTGTATATACACATATGGTCAGAATGACTGACCATCTATAAAACTGGATGCAAGAATTTAGATATGAAATCCAAGCTTTGCTATGTTGCAAATGATGTCATGGTGCGACTGGAAACCCTTCTAACTGCTCTGTAAGAAATTTTGTTGACCTCATTACAAGTCAGTGGATTTGATCTCCCGTGCTTCAGCATCAAATTTTATTAGAGACTAGACATTCTGCCTGCAATTGCATATAAATTAGAGATGTGCTGGTGGCTTGTATCAATTCAGTCAATGCTCATATTGGTTCAAGTCTAAGCTCACACTGTAAGTGACTGAATCAGGTGAATGAGCAATGCTATTTATTTATTCTAATACACTTATCTGAGCCTACATTGGACAATTTACCCTACTTTGTGCATAGCCAAATTATACTGCCTATCCATACCAATCTCTACATAAAAATATTAACTCCAGCCATGCTCTAAACAGCCATCTCAAAATTCACTTACTTATTTAATTTGTATGCATTCGTTTTGAAAGTCAGCAGGTGCAGAATGGCTTTTTGTTATCTCACTACCATAGTAACCGTATTCATAATCCTCTCTGCATTATAAATGCAAAAATGCATTCAAGCATATAACTATAAAAAAGGATGTAATGTTTAAACACAGATTGCTGGGCAACTAATCTCCCCGAATCTTCTTGTGTGGCTCTGCCCTAAGAAGTCCAACAATGTGAACCAGCACTCCAAGAAGCTTGGGGATAGACAGTGCAAAAGAGAAATAAATATAGTGTAGCATTGTTTTGACCTTGTAGCACACCTCTTTTGTTATAACACTCTATTGGTAGAAAGTTTGTGGATTTTTCCACGTCTTATTGAACCAAGTTATCTTTTAAATTAACGCAGGGTGATTCACACTGTAAAGAAATGGTGAGCAGGTATTTACAAATGTTTAGACCAGTGTTTCCACCTTGAACAAAACCAGTATTCCACTTTATATAGGGCATTTGGAAGTTATTTGAGAGTTGGAGAAGGAAATCCATTTATAGTGTAAATCCTTTTATTACCATAAATATGAATTGCACTCCCAGTTCAAAAGGTTAAAGGACTTGTATAATACCCCTGAGTGCACTTTAGGTTTGGATTTGTGACTGTGTGTGACCAGGCTATACTGCTTGTAACTGTGCCTCAGGATCCCAGTGTACCTGTACAACTCCCTGTAACTCCTGGTACACGTAGTTCAGAAGCAAACTTTAACTTGTTTATTTAACAGGATAGGGTTAGACAGTGTAGTGGTATACAGCAATAAGTGCTCCAGTGGGATAGATTGTGCTCCAGGTGAGGCAATACACAGTACAGGTAGTCACAGCAGCTGAAATAACAGATAATTATCACTCTCACTAGCAATATCCCTCAAGATGAACAAAACACTTGGGTTTGGGTCTTGCATCTTGGCACCTGATTTGGTCCTCACCCACTGTATTCAGCCTGGGTTCTTGGGTCTTGGTACCCTATCTAGTCCTTAACTCACCCACTGTAGTCCCTGATAGGGTTGCCTGACCAATATATTACCCGCATAGCCAGTAAAATACCTGCCAAGGCCGGTATTACAAATTTACCGGCAATGTAGCTGCCAGTAAATTTGTAATACCTTTAAAAACGTAAGTTTAGTCTCCATCTTGAAAGATACATGTTGCGGCCCTGCCCCCTTTACGTCATGGTCCCGCACCTTTTGAAGTCACACCCACCCCTTTTTTAGTTCCAACACCCGCCAGCCAGTAAAAAGATTAGTAAAAGGTGGCAACCTAGTCCCTGACCTAATGGTTTACACACCACTGGGTCCTAAGCCCACTGCTTCTCCTTGTTGGAGCGGAAGCTGCTCACTATCTACCCTTTACTTACTCTCCCTCCTATAGTGACTATTACAATATTAATTATCACTAAATAGCTCTTATCTAATTTTCCACCAACAAACCTGGACCTGAAATGCCTCCCAGTGAGGCAACGTTCCAGGACAGACCTTGAGCACATGGAGCTAAACCCCATTATACTTTAAACTACTGCCGCCTAATGGGCAATCCCCTTGAACTAATAGGGACTCAGGAAAAGGGACATACAGTAGCTGCCTGAGTTAACTAAAGGACCCTTAGGTGTCCTATTACCAAGGGGGAACAGCCTGAGTAAACTACACCCAAATCTCAGGGTCCCTACAGACTTATCAGTTTTGGTACTTACATGAAACCGCTATCCCAGAGATTGCGCTCTTTAACCGTCAATTTACTCTGAGTAGTTTTACTTTCCTTTTCTTTGTTCTTTAGCCTATTGGTTTCACCATATTCATTTTTATTTTATATGGCAGTTATTATATTATTATATATTATAATATTGGCAGTTCATAGTGTACACATTAGTTTTAGTTAAATCAAATATGAATATTAAAGTACAAGAACTTTACCTTAGATACAGGTCTGGACTGAGATTCGAAATGGGCTGTGACATTTCAAGTACACACATTCACAAACAGCCCCACACACACAGGCCCAATAAATGACTCTCTATGTAACCTTCAGCAGTCACTTTGCCATTAGCCAGAATCTAGTATTTTCCAGTCTGGGCCTTTTCAGGTGGCACTTCACTTCCACTATCAGTGGTGGTGGAAACTTTAAAAACCTAATTTCCTCTAGAGAAGAGAGGGCAGTTTCTTTAGCTGACAATCCACTAACCCTGGTCAGAGTAGATCAATAAGGATACCTTTCAAAAGCTCCCTGAAAAATGCTAATTTAATATTTTAAGCAGTTAACTATTGTTGATATCAGGTATTTGTCCCAATCAGTTCTATGTTTGAGGGTGAACAGAAACCTTGGGAAGTGTCTCTGTTTCTCTTTATGTCCCCTTTATGTCCCCAATGGATTTTAGCACTTTGCTGACAGCCCAGAAGGAAGCAGCTGCTTTATTCCAGTACAGTTTCCAAGCCCCTTCTAGCACATTATTGGGATTTATTAGGCTGTGTCAGAGATCTGACAAAGACCCAGTGCTCTTATATAGCTCTCAAAAACACATTTTCTGGTTCTGCAAGAAAAAAAAGAAAAATCATGCTATGTTGCATTGTTTGGTAACTAATGTATACTACCTAAATAGAAACTTGTACAAATAAATCATGCATTACATTTTTCTTGAATGATATGTTGAAACTTGCAAACTTTCAAAGAAACATACTACATACATTGACATACACTGAGTTTGTATACTCAAAATAGAATACATATTGAAATATTTAAATCAATAACCCATCTGCCAATGTTTGAGAGTACCAGAACATACAGGAAACGGCATGATAAATAGGTAACCAAAAAGCTTTTTATATAGACCAGGAAGTAAACAGTGAAATCAGGTTTCCAAGTGTCTTCAGAATAATCCCTATATTCTCCATTAAAGGAAGTATCCATACCCTATAGAGCAAAAAGAAAACATGCAAATAAGAACACTCTAGATATTCCCATAGTAAAGCTAGTTAAATTACTTTACTTAAATACACATTTAAATCATTATTTCTATTTCATCCATCTGTCACATATGTATTTAGCTGAGAGATCCACATCTCCCTCAGTCTTAATAGAAGCTAATGATCACCCCCATGTCTAGGTTGGGGGACACAATTGATGGAAAATCAGATGTTGTAAGTAATATTAGCCATATGTGCCCAGAATCAGTTATTGCCAGCTCACGATCACCCCCATGTCTAGGAGGGGGACACATTCTAAAATAGTACATTTTAAATTCCGATTAGTGTGCCCCTTTTTTTTTTTTTTTACAAAAGTATAATAGCAATGCTTTGCATGGTGGATGTTACAAACAAACCTTTTTTTTAGATTCACAATCACCCCCTAATACAGCCTCACAGTGTCACTTGTCTTGTGATACACAAAACTATAACACAATTAGAAATGCTCAAACGCCATGCTAAAAATAAAAATATATTTTTATTAATACATGAGAGAACACATACCCCACAAGCCTTAGGCTTGTGGGGTATGTGTTCTCTCATGTATTAATAAAAATATATTTTTATTTTTAGCATGGCGTTTGAGCATTTCTAATTGTGTTATGTATTACCCCGGTTGGACCACCAGGGGTCTCTAATATGCCATGCATGCTAGATTATATTATTTAATTTTTGTTCCTTGATGCCACATTCCTTACTGTTATACACAAAACTATACCCATTGTAAATGCAATATATTCTACAATAGTACATAATATTATGCATGCTTTCCATATTCTAAATACACTAAATGTCTAAAAGATACATTGCACTTATTTTGTTTTATTTTCTCAAATTCTAGCCAAAAAACTGCAAACATAGTACTTGGATATAAGGTCAAATGATATCTCTATGCATCTGTAAGATGCTTAAAAAATATTGGTGATGGAAAATCAAATATTGCAAATAATACTAGCCATGTGTCCAGAATCAATAACTGCCAGTAATACTGCCCATATGTTACCACAGCTGGCCACAGTATGTCATTCCTTGGGCTTTCCTACCAAGTAATTTTACACAATGATCATTAGCAGCAGCTCATCTTTCTTATCAATAATTGTCAACAAGCCCACATTGTCAGTCTCAATATGAAGCCTGGCTGTGTCTGTTTGCACAATTGAGGAACCAGCAAATTAAAACTTCCTTTGTAATAGACCCAATTTTAATACTATAACTACTGATGGATGGGTAACGGGGCGGGGGAAGAATTTTGACTAGAGATTAGAACACGTAGAGGAAAACAAAGGTCCAGAACCAGATTAGTATTCATCCCAGGGTTTTAGAAGATTTTAGCACTGTGAATTTCTGAACTTCTTAATTTTTCAAGTCTTTGAAAATTGCTAATTTGATGCTGCTATTCAAAAAGGTACCCCATTCTGAAAACTATAGGCTTGTTAGATGTGTCTAGTTGTAATTTACTGGATGGATCTACTTAGATTTTGCTAAATGATTTGCTACAGTATTATTGGACTGAAACTTAAAGGATTCTTTTGCAGGAAAATGTTTTTTTCAAAATGCATCTTTCAATTGTGCTGCTCCAGCAGAATTCTGCTACGAAATCCATTTTTCGAAAGAGCAAACAGATTTTTACTGCATTTAATTTTGAAATCTGACATGGGGATAGACAAGTTGTTAGTTTCCCAGGTGCCCTCAGTCATGTGATGTGCGCTCTGATATATTTAAGTCATTCTTTACTGCAGGAGCAGAATAATGCACAGTCTACCCTAGGCTATAGGGGCCCACTGTGATCAGGGGCCCATTTTGTTTAATATTTATTTTTATTTGCGCTGATCGGTCCAGTTGGGTGCACCTGAAGAAGAGAAGAAGTCAGGCAAGGTTTGTGTGTGCGCCTGGATACATGCAGATCCAATGACACCATTGTTGAGCGATGAAAATCTTACCAAACTGTAATATATACTTAAATAAAAATTGCCCTTTTATATGTTTTACGGTAAGCCCCCATTTTGTGATGGGGTGTAATCCCTCAGAGATCACTTGTCCAGAAATACTGCAGCTCTAAAGGTGGCCATAGATGTAGCAATAATGGTCCATCATGCGACCATTCGTACATTTTCAATACAGATGTGTTAGAGCGGAATCGTCAGATATACAGATAGAAACAATTGTATTCTACCTGTTGTGGTGTTTGTGCAAGGTGCCTGTAGGTGTCACTGTGCAGAAGAGTATATTGTGCATACACTGTACTTTCTATACTGCTTGAAGAGTTAGAGTTGAAGTTACTGCTGAAGTGTAATGGATGCATGAACCTGTTTAATAAAGCACTCATCCTTGGCTATCTTCACCTACACTGAAAAACCGTGCAGCAAATACAAATACAAAATACTGCTTCCACTGTGGTTCAGCACAGCACACTGCAAATTATGCTACATGTCCTGCAAAAGCTGTACAGTGCCGCAAATACAAAAAATTAGGACATTTTGCTAAGACCTGCCACAGTTCTGCTAAAGATGTTCATGAAGTCACTGCTTCAAATGTTACGGTATTAAGTGTGGATAAAGCTGATACATTTATTCCAGACAAGTTTATATGCACTGCTATATACTGCTTCTTCTGACAAGGGACACTACATTAACCTGATGCTTGATACAGGTTCAACTGTTTCTATACTACCAAAGGATATTTTCTTGAAATACTTTGCAAAAGATCCGCTTGTTGCACCTGCCCTGAGATTGATCAGTTACTTAAAGGATCCAATCCCTGTGCTTGGTTGCTTGCCAGTGGCTGTACAATTTGAATCAAATACTGCAAACTGTGACTTTTATATTGTGAATAAGGGTACTGCTATACTTGGAAGTGATCTCTTTGCTGTATTAAACCTACAATTAGTTGATGGTCTCATTACTACAGCACCAGTGCCTGCTACACAGCCAGTGTCTAAAATTTCACCACAAAGAAACACTTTATTGGGTTGTGCAAAAAACTTTGTACATACAGTTAAGCTGAGACCAGATGTAAAACCAGTACACCAGAAAATGAGGAGGTTGCAATACTCTATAAGGAAGACTGTGTCACAGGCACTAAAGAAACTGGTAGAGCAAGAAGTGATTGAAAAATGAGAACCCTCCAAATGGGTTTCACCAGTTTTAACAATGAAGAAAACTGGAGGTATTCAATTGTGTGTTGATCTCTGTGAACCTAATAAAGCAGTTGTTATTGATAATCATCCTCAGCCACACATAAAGGAAATATTCCCAGACCTCAGAGGAGCAAAATTCTTTTCCACCCTGGATCTTCAGAGTGCTTATTATCAAGTATTACTGCATAAGGAAAGCAGAGACCTCACTGCATTTATCACCCATGATGGTTTGTTTTGGTTTAAGCGTGTATATTATGGACTGGATTCGGCGCCGAGTTGTTTTCAAAGACTGTTGTCTTCTATACTCCATGACATACCTGGTGTACAATGCTACTTGGATGATATAATTGTTTACGCTCTAACTATGGATCTTCATAAGTACCTAGAAAAGGTTCTGAAATGGATTGATTCTGCAGGACTGAAACTGAACCTTTCCAAATGCCACTTCAGACATACCCTTTAATATAGTTCCTCATGTTGTGGTGACCTCCAATGCCCTCCTGTGCCATGCCCCATGCCACACCCCCAAGTGTCTATTATAATATTGGCTTTGAATACTACTTCTAACTTTGCCATAAAGTATTTGCATGATACATTACCTGTCTGTTGCCCCATGTTCCTGTATGAGGGGGCTGCCATTTTTGTGCAGCAGTAGTCTTTTAGCATTAGAAACTGTAACCAACAGGCTTAGATGGGACAGTCAGGTTGGCAAAGTCAGAGTGTCAGAGAGTCAGCCTTAGGAACTTCAA
>CM044436.1:60836708-60853966 GCA_024363595.1 Xenopus borealis | reverse complement strand
GAGCTGTTTAGAGCAAATTTACAGATAGAAAAAAAAAAGGTTTACTTGTTCTTTAAGTGTATACCATTCTAAAATTCTGCCACTAGGTGCCACTGGTGTTACTTTGTAAAGTTTCAGTGTCTGTAAATATTACATTGTGATATAATTGTGTCCAAATCCTAATGGTGAGAAAGTATAAAAAAAAATGTTTGTCATTGCTTACTTTGTTTCCTGAAATGGCAGGTACCTGATATCATCACCTAAAAAAAAGTATTCCAATGTTTCTATATATATAATGAAACAAGCTCTTAATTTTGCTACTTTATTCCTTTCTGTTTATTTACTTTGTTACTCTACTACCAATTGGAATAGGGGAAAATCTTTATGTTAGGAAGCAACCGAGGGCTAAAGCTGGCCATAAGACACAACGATCCGATCATACGAATCCTGGATTCGCTTGATTTTCGTATCGTGCGTGGAGTGTCCCGATATTTGTCGTGCCATGCTGATCGGTCGATCGGACAGGTTAGAAATTTTCCGTTGAAACTTTTGTACGAGCCCTGTCAGGGGCAGAACATCGGCTGATCTGTGCTTTTACTACTTTCTTTAATCTGAAGGTTAGTGGCAGGTCGGGAGATGGGGATGCCTGATCGTACCATGATTCGTACGATCAGATCGTTGTATCTATTGTCAGCTTAACTGTCCATTCAATCCCTTGGGTGTTACACAATCTAGCTCATGAATCCAGAATGCTTCTTTTTTTTTGTAACGTTATCATAATCACCCCCTCTTGCTCTTCTGGGGATTTGTTCAATGGGTAGGCATCTGAATGCTGCAGGACTATGCCTAGCTTCCGCCCAATGTTTGGCCACCAATTGTTGGGAAATATTCAGTTTTTTTTTTAGTTTTACCCTTTTCTGTCCTCTTTGGATCGAGTGCCATTGTTATACTTGACCTGTGCATTGCAATGTGTTCCTTTAGTTGTCTGATGGTTTCCCCACAATATATGAGACCACAGGGGCACTTAATTATATACACTACCATTGCAGTATCACATGACATTCTTTGTCAAATGTACTTGTATCTCATGCCTTTGTGTGGGTGTGTGAAATATGTGCCCCGTATCAAAGTCCCACCCACCACACATTTTTGTTTCTGCCTTTGTTTATCTACAGTTGCTCACACATAGCTTCTGTACGGTTAAGGGAGAGGGCCCAATTTCTAGGGGCAGATTTGCTAAGTGTCGAAGTGAAAATTGTTGGTGTTTCAGCCAAAACGTTAGTTGTGCCAAATAAAACTTTGTTTCACCTTTTCATAAGACCTGTGACTTCTTATATCCATTTCTAGCTATTCTTCCTGAGGACAGCACCCAGGCAATCTTGGACTTTAATCCTGAGTGTTGATCTGCTTCTTATATACTGTATATATCCTATATTTTTAGTATGCAACAAATAAAAGTAACTTTTTAAGCCTTTTCAAATCCTGGTGTGCAGCTATACTCTAAACAAATTATATATATATATATATATATATTCCTAGTAAATTGATGCTGGACTATTTTTTAACTATATCTATATGTGAATTTGAAATGCATCCACTAAATTTTGCTAAATTGTAACAGCCTGCACTTGAATTACTGAGCTGCCAGACTCAAACACCAGAGACAGGGACATTTTAGATTTTGGAAAAACAGTAAAAAATTAAATAATGGAAAGTAATTGAAAAAAGTCTTTATTTCTGGGGAACAATATGATAACAACTGAACTGAAATGTGTTTGGAAGGTGAACAACCCCTTTAACACAGAAAAAAAGCAAATTTGTAAAAAACAAAGATTTATTAAAGAACTTAGCAAGTAATATATTTAGCCCGGTTTTATATATTGAACTTATTAAACCAGCCTAAAGGTTTCGGCATCTCTATAGTAGTAATGATCTAGGCCTTCAAACTCGTCCCAGGAGTTTCCCATCTTGGGTATGTTGCTCTGAACAACAAATTATTACAATTATTTAAATTGTAACATTTATTAGATCTATATTCAGTATATTGTGAGTCAGTTGCTAATCTCAGTAACAGTAAGTGACAGCAGCACAGAGCATGTGAATCAGTGAATCAGCAGAAAAGAAGATGGGGAGCTACTGGGGCATCTTTGGAGCCACAGATCTTTACTGCTAAAGGGCTGTGGTTGCAGTGGTCTGGCATAGAAGCCCAAAGCATAAAGCACAACATGTCTAGCTTACTTCTTAGTTAGTTAAGCTTTAGTTGAATGATAGCTTTAGGAAGAGGGCAAACCAGAATGTTTCGTTCTTTTTGATTATGTGCTGACATATCAGTTAGTGTTCAGTGCTAATTAAAGGACTAAGGCAGCTGCATGAAAACCAATGTTGGGTTCTCATGAGCTGGAGAACCAATCTGATGGTCAAACGCAAAGCAGTAACGCCAATGTGCAGCACATCCAGGTCAGAGTAGCACATCTGGAAGAGTGTGCAGGCCTATCCCACAGCTCCATGGCAGCCTTACAGATTCCTCTATAGATTACACAACTTTGTAAGTAATGAGCTAGAATTACTTTGCACACAAGCTTCATTTTTTTGTAAAAGTAGTATACCCGCTACTATTCATTTGTCAAGTTTATTTGTAGAGTGAAGAGTCCTTAGGTAAGTGACTTGCCATATTAAAGGGGGGAATTTATGGGGTAAAGCATTTGCTTTTGTCCTTAATATATATTGAAGTATTAGCTTTGAGGGCAATCTTTCTTGAAATTCTTGTGAGACCTTTTATTCCCAGAATCGAGGCAGTTATTGCTGTTATTTATTCAGTGACGCCATTAAAAATTCTGGAACGCTGCATTCCAGTTAGGTTACTGCTTTTGCTATGCAAGGAATGCAAATAATTTTACAATAGTAATGTCTGAGGACATATGTAAACGTGTGCAGGTTACAGTAGTAAATGGCATGTCCTGGGCATTGGTTGTGAAAATGATGAGAGGCCTAATTGGGGGAGCTTCTAATTGTGTACAAATAATTCATCTTTGTAGATTTGCTTTTTAATACTAAACAACTGCTGAACAATTAGGCTATCACTGAAAATAATCCTGGACCTCCTTCACTTAACCATTTTATCCCTCTATGAAGCAGTTACATTTTAGATGTCCAAGGATTTTGGGACCCTCTGACTTTGTGATTAATATTTAATGTTGCTTGCTTTTCAATGCACTATGACAGGCACAAGTTCAATTGTCACAAATCTGGAAAACACAAGGAAAAAATTGTTATAGGATTCAACTTTTATTAATGGCATACTACCTATGTTAAACAGAAGTACATGTACTGTGAAGCTTTCATTAATATACCGGTTTATGATTATCTGAAAAACCTAATTAAAGGGAGTAATATGGAACCAAAAATATACTACAGGTATGGGATCCGTTTTCCAGAAACCCATTATCCAAAAAGTTCCAAATTATGGTTGACTCCATTTTTATCCAAATTTTTAAAAAGGATTCCCCTTTTCTCTGTTGTAATAAAACAGTAGCTTGTACTTGATCTCAACAAAGGTTAATCCTTATTGGAAGCAAAACCAGCCTATTGGGTTTATTTAATGTTTAAGTGATTTTCTAGTAGACTTAAGGTATGAAGATCCAAATTACAGAAAGATCTGTTAGTTTGAAAACCCAGGTCCTGAGCATTCTGGAGAACAGGTTGCATACCTGTATTTTATACATTGCCTTAAGGCAAAATGAGTTTTATGGCGACAATAAAAGCTTAAATCAGTTGCTTATTTTTTACCCCAGTCTGTGCTTCTCAGTAAAAGGGACTGCAGTTGCATAAATACAGGTCATGGAACGCCAAGGTGACTTCTAATATCATCATATTTTGCAACTGGGGGTACTTATTAATTAATAATTATTATAATACACAAGTTTCAGGGAGTCGTGACAGAAATGACATCAAAACTCCCTGGGGGTCATTTATTAACACTTGGCAAATTTGCCCATGGGCAGTTACCCATAGCAACCAATCAAAAGGCTTCATTGTTCTACTTGCAGATAGTTTTAAAAAGCTAATCACTGATTATTTGCTATAAGTCACTGCCCATGGGTAAATTTGCCCAGTGTTGATAAATGAGCCCCAATAGCAGGTGACATCAGAACTCACCATTTAGAAGGATATAATTTAAAAGATATTCATGGCTTTTGTGTATTGTATAGTGAATTAAGTACCCCCTATTGTATAAGGATATTATAAGTTAACAAGGAGTTTCATGACCATATAAAAACACGAGGCCGAGTCATGGAACTCAGTTTCAGTGAAATATGTGACAGCAATGACATCAGAACTCACCGTTTATAACTGACGACATCAGATTTCACCGTTTATAAGGATATAATTTACAAGATATTCACGGCTTTTGTGTATTATAAATTGATATTGTACATTTAGTTGATATTTTTTTTATCTTTGTCCCTGCTGAGCAGAATCTCAGGGTTTCATTAAAGACAACTGTTAGAATCGATACAGTAGTTGCCAATATTCCACAGATACTGTTGAGCAATGTATCAACTAATTGTATCAACTAAATGTAGCAAACTGTAACAGTTCTGTATCACTGAACTGCCAGACTAACATTAGAGACAGGAACATTAAACTTAAATATTAATTCAAGTGTTTGGAAGATGAACAACGCTTTTAAGGGCTCTTAAAGACAAATGTTTCATTCTACTTCAAGCACACACATTAGTTAATGGAGACCACTCTTTGCAATATTGACTGCACTGCTGTGCTCAGTGTTTAGCATGCAGTGTGTATAGAATGGACTCTGCTTGGGTTCCCTTGTGATGGAATGCATAAAAAAAGCCACCAGAGGAACATGTGACAAAATTATCAGTATGGGGACCGGCAAATCAGAGCATTGATGAACTGACCTCTCACCACTAGAAGTTTGATGTCATACTCACAACATGCATATTACTTTGTCTTTTGGACCAAAGAAGCCACCTGCTGCCTTGTGTATAATAATAAAATACTCACACTGCACCACCATTATTTCGTTATAGTCCGCCCCCTAAAATGGATAGCTTGTATTATAATAAAACTTTTTTTAGAAAAAGTCAGAAAGTACTTACTTGACTTACTTGATGCGACTTGGGGAAGCTGGGAAATTGAAAATCTGTCTAGCCCCATGTCAGATTTCAAAATGAAATATATATATATATATATATCTGTTTGCTCTTTTGAGAAATGGATTTCAATGCAGAATTCTGCTAGAGCATCACTATTAACTGATGCGTTTTGAAAAAAAGATAATTATAAGCAACTTTCCAATATATATTTATTAAAACTGTTTGTGTGTGATTTTATAGTTATTTGTAAAAACGATTGCAGTTGAAAGCAGCATATACTTAACTCCTGGTTGTGACTTTTTAAATAATGTCACAAAAGTTTTAGTTCCCCAGCAAAGACAGGTATGTTAATCGATGCCTTGTCTTAAATTTCATCAACAGTATTAAGGTGGCCATACACGGAGAGATTTGATGTTGCCAAACGAGCGGTTCTCTCCCCAATATGCCCACCTTGAGGACACAACAATTGAATCAGAACGGAGCAGATATGGGTGGACTGATCACATTCCCATTAGTCACCTCCATATAATACAGGAAGTCAGTGGCATCTGCAATGTCTCCCTTCATATTTATTCAGAATCCTTGCAAACGCCATTTTTTTTCTAAACATCATGGTTCTTGTCCAAGGTGGGCAATACCTTCAGTTTGCAGTCATTAAGGAGAAAAAAGTTTTGTTGTATTTTTTTTAATTTATTAAACCCTTAAATTGTCCTGTACAAGCTAATATTACAGTTCTGGCAATGAGAAGAAGTAGATACTGGCATTTGTTGCATAGTAGAAAGAAACCACTGTATTATATTTAAACAAAATAAAGAATATTTTACATATGCGGTGCCAAGATTGTGTTCCTTGTTGGCAAAGGGGAAGTCTCTCTTGTGGATTAAGTGCAACACAAAATTGTTTCATGGTATGAGCCATTTCTTGCATAAAAGAATCAGAAGTCCTTTTGCTTAGCCATCTTCCTTCGTCTTGTAGCACTTCCAAAGAACATGGTTTCCAGTGCGGTTCTTCATGGCCAGGTATCATTTCCCCACATCATGAAAATATAGGTTGGCACATATGCATAACATAATAATTGAAAACAAAATATAATAGATGAGATTTCTAAATTTTGGTTCTAGGTCACCTTGTCTGTACCAGAAAATCTAAAAGAAGTGAAAAAAAAAATGATTAGGATTAAAAGGATTCCCTTCTTCATATAGAAAAATGCAATATTGTAAAGAGGGATGCACCTAGGGTTGCCACCTTTTCTTGAAAAAAAATACCGGCTTTCCTACATATTTTTACCTTTTTTTCCTATTAACAACATTGGGATCAACCATCAAAAATACTGGCCATGCCTAGATGCACCCAATCCAGGATTCTGATTTTTTTAGGAGGATTCAGTCAAATCCAAGTGACCAAACCAAATTCTTAAAATCACACAACTTTTCATCAAACAAATAAATTAAATAATGTTAAGCAGTGCAATGCTTGTGCAGTTCTCTTACCCCATTCCTGGTACTAGTGTGCATATGCAATCTGTGCCTCCCTAATTGTACAGACTAGCAAAGGCACACTGGTGCTTCTTTACCAGCAATTGTAAAGATGCACATTTGTATTTCTTAGTTTAGTTATTAGAACATGCAAAACTCTACAGCAGTAAATTTCACAGGCTTTGCATGTGACCCCTGGCTACATAAAAGGCCCACAGGGCCATCTGTTGGGCATCCCCCCCTCCCATTTTACATGTGACCATATCGCCGTTCAGATCCTGTAGGCCAGTGGTCCTCAAACTTGGCCCTCCAGCTGTTAAGGAACTACAAGTCCCACAATGCATTTGCCTGACTGTGGCTGTCAGACTCCATCATTGCAATGTGGGACTTGTAGTTCCTTAACAGCTGGAGGGCCAAGTTTGAGGACCACTGCTGTAGGCATTGTCCCACTGATAATGAATAATGGCATACTATGTTTAATCCACTTGCAGTCTGCAAACATAATTACAATTGAGCAGATGTGGAAAGCTGTACAATATTTAACTGCCATTGCTAAAGCCTAGACACTGATTTGGAATTTCCCCATTCAAGTCTGGTATATTGGTGCAGGAACATATCATTTCACTTTGTGCTGGGGGAAGAACTGTCGGATTACTCCCTCATATTTTACCAGCGACCTATCACAGAGAATAAATGGGACCAATAGTTCTGTGCCTTACAGCACCATGCCCATCACATCAAAATACTTACTAAAATAATTCCAGTTACGGAGCACAAGAAAATGCAGATGGCAAAGAAGATATTCACTGGTTTTGGTGGGGTATGTGGAAAAACAAAAGCGCTGATGATTGTTACCTGTACAGATAAATCAGAAGCATGATACATTATACATTTCATTACAAGTTTTCAGTGCTTTTAAAGTTAAAGTTATTTGTTAAAACAATCGCCATTCTCCCTGGCAAGGCCTGGCTCAGATACAGAAAGAGAATGCATGCTGGGCCCAATAAGAACCACACTACGAAACATGTTTTATTTATACACTGGTCAGGAAACTTTCCCTTTATAGCAGGATTTGGGATCATACAGGACTGGAAATCACTCCTTTTTAAAATCTCTCTAATCATTTTCATTATCAAAGGCACAAGGTGTTTCTTGCATTATCCCTTCAAACAACTACATGACCACAAGTTCATTAATATCCAATCAGCAGACAAAACTTCTGACCTTACAAGCAGCAGGGGAAGCAACTCTCACAAGCAAGAACTCAAGTCTTCCAAACTACAGGCAAAATCAGTTTATAGAAGCCAGTAAATGATATCTCAGTGAGTGCTGCATGGATACTGAGAAGAATTAGGCCAACCACAGAGGAAAGAGCAGAAGGCATTAAGGCAGGATTTCTGGGCATAAATTAGCCATGCACATAATACAATCCTTAATTCAGGAAAAATCCTTGGACTTTTCCTCACCACAAGGGCAAGAGGAAGGATTTGCAGAGCACATTATTTTAGCATGCTGACTAAGAACCTGCATGTCTTCCCAAGTTGCTGAGAAGAACAGCACAGGTTATATATTAGATAAGCTCTGTAGAATACAATGGTGTCCTACAGAGTGCATCAGTTATGTAACCTAGGCCACTCCCTTTTCAGACAGAGCAGCAGTACATTATATTTTGAAAAATGAAAAACACTTTTTTTTGCGTCACTGTTCCTTTAAGCCCTAGTCTAGCTTTTAAATCAAATTACATTATTAGAATTGTTCACATTTCACAGCTGAGACCAGTCTCATTTGTTCTATCATCTGGAGGACTATGTCTGAAGTTAATGCAGCAAAGCAATTGGTTTGGCCTCCTAGTAAAGTACATTATAATTGCAACATATATATACACATACACACACACCCCTACAAACATAACATATTTATGTTATTAGGTTATTTGAAATTAACCAAAATACTGGATTCAGAGCATCCCTATTTGAAACATTGGTCATTTGCAGAGTCAAAAGAGATGAAACCCATTTTGCAAAAAGACACATTTATATATTTAGACTTACAAGTACAAGCACAGATGTTAGTCCACCAACAATTAAATTAATGATTCTGTCCTGAAAATACAGAAAGAAAAGGATACTGTGAGTGGTTTAACATTATCATGTACTATATATACAGTGAAACCCTGATTTTAAGTTTTCCAGCATTTTACATTTTTTATTTGTGGTCCCACCAATTTATAATGCATTTCAATGGGTGCATGTTTTCCCGGATTTTACATCAGAATTTTGTCCTGATGTTCCCAAAAACTGCTTTTTTTTCCCACTATGAATGTTATTATATGTGAAATAAAGAGGTTTAAAATACTAACCAGATTCTGCCTGTTCTACCTGTAAATGGTCAATTTCAAATGAGTCTGCCCCTTATACAGTCCTGCACCAATAAATTATTGCTTTAGGTTGTTGTGTGACTGACAGAGAATCTTGCACACGCCCCCATAGTGTAACATTAACACTGCAATGCTTAACCCTTGTTATTAACACAGTAAATATTGTATCTCAAAGCAAACCCCTGTGTTTTTTATCCTTTCAGTACATGAAGAAAAAGTTAGTAAAATAGAGATCTGTACTTAAATGGAACCTACCCTAAGAAAAACATATTTTTATCATATTAGTTAAGCAAAATAAACTTTACTTACACTATATTTATAACTATACCCCCTGGACAATTTAGGTCTCTATAAAAAGATATTGCATAAAACAACTCATATGTAAAACCCTGCTTCATGTAAATAAACCATTTTCATAATAATACACTTTTTTAGTAGCATGTGCCATTGGGTAATCATAAATAGAAAATAGCCATTTTAAAAAATAAGGACAGCCTCCTGGGATCCTAGGATCCAACGGTGCACACAAACATGACAAACAAACTATAAAGTTAGGTCACATGAGCCAATTAACAGACAGAGTTGTGTCTTTTGCTTCCACACTTCTTCCTGTTACAGTTAGAGTTGAAATATTTCTGGTCAGGTGATCTCTGAGGCAACACACAGACCATCACGAAATGGTGGTTCAAGGCAAGAGATGTAACAGGACAATATTTACTTTAATATATATTCCAGTTTGGTAAGATTCTTTAATATGCCACTTACTATGATATAAACTACCTGTTGCTAAAATATTCATTTTGGGGGTATAGTTTTCCTTTAAACACCTTTATAACAGGTATGGATGCTTAAATGAAGAAAATAATTTCAGTTCCTTGTTTAGTTTGCAAAGGACTTTCATTATACAACTTTTTTTACATGTAGATGACAGGTCTGCTTTAAGCATTAATTATCCATTCTTAGACAGTCAGCTCTACAGGGCAGGGACCTCCTTCCCACTATGTCTCTTACCACATAGCACTTAAGCGCTTTGTGCTGATTTGAATTCTGTGTATATTTATTATGTGATTTTTCGTTCCCAAGTATAGGTTTATATATAATGTACTTTTATGCACTGTACAGCGCTGTGGCTCATTATCAGCACTTTACAAATAGTTATACATACATTAAAAGGGATACCGTCATGGGATAAATGTTTTTTTCAAAACACATCAGTTAATAGTGCTGCTCTAGCAGCTTTCTGCACAGAAATCAGTTTCTCAACAGATTTTGTCTTTATTCAATTTTGAAATCTGACATGGGGCTAGACATATTGTCAAACAAGGGAAAGGTGTGCTCACCCCTAATTTTTTTTTATTTTTAAAAATTAGTGGTGAGCACAACTTTCCCTTGTCTCTTATAGTTTGTACAGGAGCAGTGGCCAGCTCCCAACCCTTTCCAGCTATAGTCAGGTGATCCCTCTGGTGTCTAATAAAAGGGCAACCAAGTGTGGGAGTTTTAATTTGAAATCATCAAGTAAGTTGCAGGTAAAACGTAGTCCCTTTGTAAAATGTAGCAATGGACTTCTTAATGAATCAGATGCAAATTGAGTGTAGGACTGGCCAGATATGGGATGACTGACGTAGTTCGCCATCTTAAATATATTGCAATATATGGACAAACAACCCCTGTTTTGTTTTAAGGGGAAGGCCTATTTAGTAGCTTAAGACAGAAAATGTTTGTCCTTAAAGGAATTGTTCAGTATAAAAGTAAAAACTGGGTAAATAGATAGGCTGTGCAAAATAAAAAATATTTTAAATATAGTTAGTTAGGCAAAAATGTAATGTATAAAGGCTGGAGTGACTGTAAGTCTAACCTAACAGAACAGAATACTACTTCTTGCTTTTCAGCTCTCTTGGTTTACACTTACTGGTTTCCCTGGTTACCAGGCAGTAACCAATCAGAGACTTGAGGGAGGGCCACATTGGTCATAACTGTTGCTTTTGAATCTGTAGGAAGTAGACTTGTCTGCAATGTACTTTATTGGGGCACAGAGGTACACAACATGTTTCGGGCGGGTGCCCTTTGTCAAGTGTAAGGAACAATTCGATTTGTTCCTTACACTTGACAAAGGGCACCCGCCCGAAACATGTTGTGTACCTCTGTGCCCCAATAAAGTACATTGCAGACAAGTCTGCTGCCTATGGATTTGTTCCACAAACAAACTTTATCTATATGAAAATTTGGGATATCGAACACAGGATAACCCGTGGAACTAAGCCAAAAAGAATCTGGTGAGCCACATTGAATTTTTCTTTTGCTTTTGAATCTGAACTGAATGCTGAGGATCAATTGCAAACTCACTGAACAGTTATGTCCCATGTGGCCCCCCTTCAAGTCGCTGACTAACTCAGATTTCAGGAGCTGAAAAGCAGGAAGTTGGATTCTGGCTAATATATTAGGCATCCAGTCACTCCAGCCTTTATAGTTTGCATTTTTCCCTGACTATATTAGAAACATTTTTTATTTTGCACAGAGTATTTATCCAGTTTTTAATTTTACCCTGAACTGTTCCTTTAATAGAAGTTTAATATATTGAGTGCAGAGGGCCTCTTGCATTTGTCTAGAAATATTGTCAGTTTCCCAGCTGCCCCAGTCATGTGACTTGATAAAATTTAGTCACTCTTTACTGTTGTACTGCAAGGTGGAGTATGAAATATAAGTAATTCTAAAACAAATGGACAGTTGTTTTAGAATTACTTATATTAGATAAACAATGACCCGGATTAATGAAAATCTTCATATTCATATTGCAAGTTGGACATACAATCGTTTGTCCAATATTAAAGGGAAATCTTTGCGGCTATGGCCAGCTAAAGAACACACCCGAAGATACCTCCTCTTCTTCGGGGCAACTAATCTCCCAGAACTGCCTTCCTGCAGGTTAGAATGTAAATTGCTGGTTGGATGGCATGGGTCCCTTCCCTTTTAAATATTGGAAAGCTGCACAGTCAATCACTTCCCAAAAACACACACAATGTAATTAATGGCACTGTAACAGCTAATTGAAAATGGATTATGAAAAACTCTTTGCCGGCACCACGTCTGCCTTTTTCTGAAAATATTTCTCAACGCCACTTCTCTTACGCAAAGACCAAAGAGTCTATTGTGTTTCATGTGTGCTATAGGCACTTTTATCAGAGCAAACACAGACACTTCAACTGTGCAAGCAAGTGATTATTCTTAAACAGCAGCATGGAATGAGTCATCAGATGATAGAGCACTAAATTCCAAGAGTGAATAAACAGTGACCAAGCTCTTTTACACACAAAATATTCTGAGACAATTTGCAATTGTTTTTCATTTTCTATTTGTGGTTTTTTGGTTATTTAGCTTTTTATTTAGCAGCTCTCCAGTTTGCAATTTCAGCGATGTGGTTGCTAGGGTTCAAATTAACATAGCAACCTTGCACTGATTTGAAGAAGAATAGGAAATGGCCTTACTATAAAGACGAGTAATTACAAATAGCAATAACAATACATTTGTAGCCTTACAGCCTTAAATTATCTAAATAGTGTGATTTTGGCAGTATAATATTGTTCCTTAAGTAGTTTATAGCATTGCAATTTTTAATTAATCACTGCACATTTTTAAGACTATTGTTAAGGGGCATAACTTTTTGCTGCAAATATGAAAAAAACACCAATCTTTTCCTGACGGTAGAGAATCCACTATTTATTCACAAAAGAAAAATAAATGAATGGTTATAGGCATAAAATATCATCCTCAGCTGACCTACAAGAAATATCTTATGGTTGGAGACCACATGACACCTAACTGGAAATAAATGGTTTCCAAACAAAGAATGTGTTGTGCTAATAATGAATGTGACGTGCAAGGATACAGCTCAAAACATGGACAATGATTGCGGAGCCGTGTATAAAATACATTTACTTCCAATGCTGTGCTGAAGAGAAAATGTTTGGTTTATACCAGCTGTAAAAATATAAAGAGAGATTGGTTGTTTTGGACAGTAAAATAGAAATGTGTTTGTTGCATTAGCTACTATGTAAATGGTAGAAAAATAAAATCTAAGCACACTTACCCTTGCTGAGGTCTCCCCAAACAAAGGTCTGTTGTCTAGGCCCCCAGTTCCATAGGTTCTGGTGGTGTAGTCCTCCATGATAAACGGACTGGTTTCTTCAGTCATTAACCTAAACGGTCTGTATGAGTATCTACCATACAGCAGGGAAGCAGGCACCTTTACAGCACGGCATGGAATGTTTGTTCATGGATTATTCACACCTGAAGTGCCTGCCTGTGGCTTGGAAGAGAAATCTTCAGTTCATGGTGAACTTCTTCCTGTAGAAACACATCACCTTGTAAACAAATAAAGCTTTCCCTAACTGGCAGAAAGTTGTGGCTACATGCCAGGTGTAATACAATCATTTAGTCACTGCCTTGCCAAAAGGGTTTACACCAGTTACAACTTACTTGTGGTGAATTACTTTTTAATATTGACTATGTACGGTTTGATACAGAACCATTTCAAAAAACACATGAGTTCATCAACCTTGTATGTGTTTAACAAATACCATGAGAATTATGCACTTTATCTATTCCCATATTGCATGTTTGGACCTCCAAAATCTATACTGCATTGAAAAAGCATCACTCCCAACATACATTGTGTTACACAAGTTCTCCAACCTCTGACTCATATTACCATTGCACAGGTGCCTCCACATAAACAGACCACATTGCACTGGCGCCTCCACATAAGCAGACTGCATTGCATGGACGCCTCCACATAAGCAGACTAGATTGTACAGGTGCCCCCACATAAGCAGACTGCATTGCTCACACAATGCCCTATAGATCATAATGTTACAGAAAGACTCCCCATCACATTCAGATTGCATCCAAACCCCTCAACATCTATATAAAATTGCAAAATCACACCATTACAATTATATAACATTGCAAAAGCTCTCTTCACCACAAGCTCATTTATCATATAGCTATTGCATACAGCGACGAAACTCCAGAGGAATCCAACTCTGCAACTGTTCAGGGGCTCAGCAACACATGGATTAACATCGGTCTGTGAAAAACACTTCTGCTTTAGTTATCTCTTTGACTGATAGGGACATCAAGTAGCTCGCCAGGTTTTGCTACAAAAGAGTTGCCCATAGACTCCAATGATTGAAAACAAATTGTTGTGCATGTAAAAATGTTCCATATAGACTCAGTGTATACCAGATTTGTTTTTTGTACTCAGTGCATGCCACCAATATCCTGACTGTAAGAACATGCAAGCCATTGAAAGCCATATTAAGAAAAAGACAAGAACATGGTAGGTAATTTCTACTAACACTAGTACAGTACACTAAATGGTGCTACTTTTGTTTTTTAAAGTGTTACCCCTGCTTCCTGCACTGTATTTCCTGCTAGTGCCGAGATGTTCACACTTTATTGCACAGTCAATAAGCGTGCAGCCCTGACAGGCAGTCAGTTGTAGTTCACCAGGTGCTGGAGAGTCCCTGATTGTCTATCACTGTCTGATGAACCCACAATAAAGACTAAAGAGAAACCCTACAAACGACATCTTTACGTAAAACACGTCATTACACCTGCCCCAGATACGTGCCCTCACTGAGGAAGCTCACAGTCAGTTCTGATTGCAGGTCAGCTCCAGTATATAGAGAGGATTGCTTAGAAGCGGGACATAAACAAAGTCAATACCAGCGTAGGTTATAAACTTGTTTATATTTATATATAGGCAACTCATCATAGAGCCTATCACTGCTACATAAAGCCAGGTTGCGCTATACCCATACGATAAGAAAGAGGCCGGACCGAGGAACATTTAAAATCGCATTTCCCCTTACGCTCTCGTGTGTTCAGTGTGTCTGCATATTCCTCCTCTTGCCAGGAGACTAGAAGCTGCAGCAAAACATGATGAGTTCTATGTGAGAGCAAACAATGTGCATCCCAGCTTGGAACACATCCACTTCCTTCCACCTATAGGAAGTGCCGTGATTGCTCACGTGATAGGAGTGCAGCGCCATCTAGCGCTTGGAGGCGGACGTCTCTGTACCAAAACATTAATAATATTAAAAGTTGCAATTTTATATGGGACAAAATAGAGGCAACTAGCGAAGTGACTTGCCAACACAGAAAAAACAAAAAAATAGTGTAATAGGTTTCAATATTACTCCAACAACCAGTATCCCAGTTATTCTCTTGAGGTGTACTTCCCCTTGAAACCTTCCACTGGCATACCTCCCAACGTTTTGGAAAAGCCAATGAGCTGGCTTCCTCAGATGCCTCACAAGGGGACTACACATGCCAGCAGGGTCCTCACATAGAAGCTGCAACAGCCTGTGTAATACAGATATTTATGTGTGACTAATCTTCAACCAAATGTGAGTGCAAACTTGAAATGGTGGCAATGCAATAATGTTCTGATTAGGCTTCAATATGGAGAAACTGGAGTGGCTGAAATTGTAAACAGATCCATAAGGCAGAAAATTGGGAATCAACTTCTAGATGTCACTGTAACTAATAGTGTTACTTTTTCTTTATGATGCAGAACATTTAAAACATTGAGGGTCTCTTTAGGAAATTCAGTGTCGACTGGCCCACCGGGAACCAGGAAAACTCCAGTTGGACCCAGGTAGTGCGCCCTCTTGCTTCTAAACTTTTGGCCTGTTTCATGGTAATTCCCTAATGCTTTATGGTAAACAAAGAGGCTCAATAATGGAAAAATAAAGTTTAGTATGTAGTGTGAGATTTCAGGTAGCAGGAATCATGAATGCACTTTTGCAGCACTGAATCAATACATAGAGCCTTAATTCAGTCCAATTCAGCCTGGGCTACTTTATTTGAAGCCGTTCACACAGACAGCATAAACACAAGGTTTCGGCAGGTTGAAATAAATTAAAACTTATCACAGTCCAGCACTTACCGATTCACCTCAGTTTCCTCAGTGTCTGGTGTGCACAGCAATAGCGCCCAGGCTTGTAGTTTCAGCAGGCAAATCTGTAAGGGCCCTTAGTGTATCCCTGTTTCATTCCCAGCTTGAGTTCACAGCAGGCTCATCAGCCTCTCACACATACTAAAATTTAGACACCTGATTCATTTATGGGTAGGTGGCTAACACCACACCCAGGTCAGTCTGCTGTGGAATGGAAGGCCTGCCCAGATCCTTCCCTCCATTCCAGCCCTGGATACCCTAAAGAAGAATAACAATGCCATTTCTTAACTGGAATATCCCTCATCCAGGGCCCTTAACCCTGGAACTGACCTGCATTTTCCTTTTACCATATAACATTAGATATAAAAGACTAGGAGAATAATCATTTATTCATGGTCTCTGAACAGTTCTGTGATGTCCTCTTTGCATACTACATTCAGAATCAAAAAGGAAGGCTTGTAAGGAATATATACCTATGGTTTATTGTACATAGTATTTGTACAGTCGTGTGTATAAATGTAAAGATGCTCTCTGTAGAGGTGTTGAAATGCCTCACCATCATTCAGTGTCAGACTGGCGCAGTTGGGGCCCACCGGGTTCCGAACCTTGGGGGCCCCGCACGCATGCGCAAAAGGCAGTGCGTCATACGCAGATGCACCAGGCACATGCGCAAACTACAGGCCCGTACGATAACGCAAGCGCACTGCTGGGCCGGTGGTGGCCCATGGGGGCCTGGGCCCACCAGGTTTTTTTTCCAGTTTCCTGCCCGCCCAGTCCAACTCTGCCATCATTTTGTTTCTTTTCTTCTGTATTAATTATAAAAAAAACAAGACTCCCTGCCTTTTAAACAAATCTACATAAAAACCTGCAAAATGCATACACATTGTATTAAAATGCATATTATAGACAACTAAAGTTGTTACCAATTGTTGTTATATCTATTTCCATATCCCCTAGAACAGGCAGCTGTATGGACTGTTGGCTAATTTTCACATTCATTTTACAGTATACATCAATAATACTTCAAAGCCCAGTTCAGAGAAAAATAACAGCACAATCTTAGTACTGCCAAGTTTGTGCTCAGTTTCCAGCACAAAAGTAATATAAAACGGTTTACTTACTGTAAGCCATAAGTAAGTACAGTTGGAACTAATTCACCATACTTATAATCAGGGGAGTTGCTTGACAATATAAAGAGCAGAAAGTTTGATCAAATGTGCAAAATGCGAAAGGAGTTCATTATGCGGCCCACAGACTGAGAACAACAGATCTCTCCCTCCACGACAGCTGATATTTGCTTGAGATAAAGGAAGTTTTAGTACAAGAAACCCAAGTCTGGGTGATTTTTT
>CM044436.1:60808924-60832795 GCA_024363595.1 Xenopus borealis | reverse complement strand
AAATCTGTTTGCTCTTTTGAGAAAAGGATTACAATGCAGAATTCTTCTGGAACAGCACTATTAACTGATGCATTTGGGGAAAAAAATTCCCATGACAGAATCCCTTTAAAAGGAAGTTGCTACTTTGAAAGGTCAGCCAACTATAAACAAAACTCCAAAGAATTAAGAGTGGTTCCCAAGTGGTACTGACTGATGGGTAGGCAATTCTTGCTACATTGTTGCAGTGGTGCATTTAGTCAGTAGGAGCAGTGGAAGGAATAGTAAAGGATTAAAAAAAACTGTGTGATGCCATAAAATAGAAGTGAGTTCCTTAAAGGGCACCTGTTGGCAAAAAACATTTCCCCTAAAGGTGGCCATACACGAAGAGATCCGCTCGTTTGGCGATGTTGCCAAACGAGCGGATCTCTCCCTGATATGCCCACCTTGAGGTGGGCGATATCGGGCTGATCCGATCGTGGGCCCTAGGGCCCAACGTTCGGATCAGTACGGGCGGTCGGATCGCGGGACCGCATCAACGAACAGATGCGGTCGTGATCCGACTGGATTTTTAATCCTGCCCGATCAACATCTGGCCGACTTTTGGCCAGATATCGATCGGCAAAGCCCGTCGGAGGGCCCCCCACACGGGCAGATAAGCTGCCGACACAGTCTGTCGGCAGCTTTTATCTGCCCGTGTATGGCCACCTTAACTCACACTCTGGTTGGGGGTAACAGTAGTTTCTTTTTAAAAAGCACTAAGCCTCTCACACTGGAAGGGAGTACTCCTAGTGCTGGTGGGGACAATTTAAAAAAAATAAAACAAAACTACTAATACCCCCAACAGGAGTGTGGGCTCTATTATATATATTAATATTTATGGGAAACCAGTGCCCTTTAAGGATCCATTATTTTGTAATGTAAATGTATTTCCATAAACTGTTTTCAAAAACTAAAAAAAAAAAGCATTCCACCTAAAACCAGCCACATTTTTTTTATCATTTTAAAGGAATTGTTCAGTGTAAAAATAAGAACTGGGCAAATAAATAGACTGTGCAAAATAAAAACGTTTTCGCCATCTTCCGCGATCTTTGTAAGCTGAATGGGAGACTAGCATTTCTGCGCATGCACAGTTGGTGCAGTTTGCACAAATGCGCACGCACAAAATTACACAGAAATTGCCTACCAGTAAGCTTACAGAGATGGCGGAGGATGGCTGCGTGCAAAGTATTTAGGAGAGTTCTGTATGTTTGATTGCCTTATTCTTTAGTAATAAAGGGAAATGGCAAAATAAATGTAATAAACTTACCATTTCAACTTGATTTACATGTCTGTATTCCACTTCATCTCTGTATCCAGCAGTCTGAAACCTGTACAAATTTTCTATTTCATCTGACCATTGTTTTGCACGAGTCATTGACTTTGGTTTTGCTTCATAGGCAGACATTGTGCTAGCAATAAAGTGAATAGCATTTAAGACATGTTTGTAGGCAACTTACTTATGAAATTCAAATTCGATTTTTTGTTTAAAGTTCTGCATAAGAGTGCAACGTAGTTGGTTGACAAACAGTAAAATACAGTTCTAGTAATTTTGTTTTCAGTCGTCAACTTTGGCACAGAGTTTTGGGAGAGTACACTTGCTTTCTCTGTTCAGTGTCTGGCAGTTCCTTATGGTTTGTAACAGGGTAATTTTGTCAAACTTATGTATATTAGTTTATTGGTGTCCAGACTGTGCTTATACGGTAATGGTGTATATAATGGTGTTCAGGTAAAGCCACAAGCTTTCATTGCATGCCAAACTAAGGCCAAATATATTCCCAGTAATGCAGCTGAATTTTAGAAAATAAAGCCTGCCAATAAAAATCACAGCATGGTACAGATATGGGACCTGTGGTTTCCAGTTCATAGATCTTTCTGTAATTTGGATCTTCATACCTTAAGTCTACTAAAAAATAATGTAAACATTTAACAAACCCAATAGGATTGTTTAGCCTCAAATAAGGATTCATTATATCTTAGTTTAGATCATTTACAAGGTACTGTCATAATTATTATTACAGAGAACTATAGCAAATGGCCTTCCCATAACGCAGAACTTTTTGGATAAATGGGTTTTTGAATAATGGATCCCATACCTGTATATGTCATAGAAGAGCTTAGAAGCATTCATACATTCCAAAAACTAGACAGATATGTTAGACCACCACGTACTGCTGCTAATTTAGTTACACTATGGGGCAGATTTACTATTGGTCGAATTCGAGGGTGAATTTAACCTCGAATACGACCAATTGAACTGTGGTCGAATTGAAATCCTTCGAATTCGAAAGGAATTCGCCATAAACTACTTTCCATTGATTCCTGTGGGTAAAGCAGTCACCACGAGGCTCACAGCAAATGCCCATGGGTATAAGTTTCCTACTGCGATTGAATTATTTATTAAATGGCTTTCTGGACACTTAAACATATTTAAAGAAACAAAGTCAGTCAATTAAGGCAATTCTTACCAGATGCGGTGTCGTGCGAATTACACCACTATGGCTTTAAAACGTCAAGAAAAGCTGGGACTCTGCTGATTATCTCTCTGCAGGGTTTCTCAGTCGATCAACAACGTGAACTGCAACAAGACAGCGCCGCAAATTTGACGCTTTGTCAGTTTCTAAGCTACGCCGGTATCCTAGCAACCAATAATGCGAATTCGCTATTGGCAAAAGCAGAGCGGGCCAAGTGAAAACTAACCCGAAGTCAAGCCAGGTACCAGCCAATCAGCATGCACATGTATATGTTTTGGCCAATCGCACCTGGAGTTCGAATAATCTTCGAATTACGAGTGCCTTTTATAAGAAGGCGTGGCTAACATTACCAACGTGGGAAATTATCTATTATAATAGACTCAGATACCCAATTGGAGTTAGGAGTCTAAAGCTATTTGACTTGTTTTCCTTGCGAAATGGCCACCGAAACTAATAATGCGTTTGTAACCATTTTTTTAACTGAATCATAATTTGTGTTACCGAGACCCCGCCCGCTTGCCCCTTCATCCTATTGGGCAGGATAAGGCATGCGCTGATTAGTTTGCTGCCTCTTCCGGGTTTTTTATACTGTAAATATTAGGTAGCCGGGCTGATAACTTATAGATAGGACCCATACTAATTTTCACCATGAGTTCTTTCCCGGGGCGTATGAAGGAGTATCCAGACATTTCCATCGATAGGTTTGATAGGGAAAACTTGACTGCTAAGGCTTACTTCTTATCTCACTGTCACAAAGGTGAGCGCTGCACGGAAATGCTTGTCTGCAACTGTTCTGAACACAATGAAAATGAATTGAACTGATATAATGGAAATACATTACGATTCCGCCTAATCTTTGAATTCGACAATGCTAAAGGTTTGCTAATACAGATAATTTTTGAGAGATTGCGCTTTTCACTGTCCATTAATTAGCCGAGTTAGTTTAACCAGTGATGATGAGCTCTTCTTAAACAACCCCCTCCCTTCAACCTTTGTTGTGACTGTTTTCGTTTAGAAATAGCATTTTCCTGTTCTTTTAATTAGGGCCGGATTTTCATAGCAGGCGCCCCTAGACCTGCTGTCGTTTGTTGCCCCTTTCCCCTCCCTTTTATTTGATCAAATTTTCATCGTCGGGACGGAGCAATGGGAATTGGCACACAGGAAACTTACATTTCTGAACCGATGTGGGTGTGGTTGGGCAGCATGCCGCCCCCTAAAATCCTGCTGCCCTAGGACCAGGCCGCTACACAAATCCAGGCCTGCTTTTAATCACAATAAATGCTCCTCACAAGCCCTATTAATGGAAAATGTTGAAGGGGGGGTATACTACTCCTTAAACCACAACACCTAGCATGTACAATAGCATACTAGAGAGTTTTAGTTCAGTGTATGCCAAAGGGCACAATTTGGAGATATCAGTACTGAGCTACACTCCCCATCTGTCATTAACCCTGGTAACGTCTTTGTAACATCCTTTGCATCCTTTTTAACAGCCTTACTTGTTTATGCACAGTAATGTCGGCACAGTTTTGCTTGCTTTAATATGCTGTTGGTTTGGTTTTCACTTGCATTGATAGGTTTTTTTAAATTAACAAAGGCTACACAGATTTCTTGCGATTAAAGAGAAGTAGAAACTGAATTGTACCTTGTTTATTATTTCAGAAACAGTAGATCATTTGCCACTGCTCATATAACACCATAACAAACACCCAACAGTGCTCTGTTTTGTATGCAGTTGAACATTATGCTATAAACAGCTTGTTTTTGGTCTTGTATACTTGTTTTTTGTACTCGAGTTTAATATAATGAACCTGCTCACTGACTTCTGGCATTACAGAAAGAAGGTTTAGACTTGAACCTTGCTTGCCATATGAGCAGGGATTGTCAGCTTAAAGTCTCTTTTTTTCAGGAGAACACAATGTATATACAATGGTGCATGAATGTTTGTGAACCCTTTAAAATGTTATCTACGTCTATATGGATTTGGCCAAGTAATGGTTAAAGATGAATAAAGTGAATGTCCTGGAATGGTCATGTCAAAGTCCTGACCTTAATTCAATTGAAATGATGTGGAAAGGCCTAAAGCAATCTGTTCATCTGAGGAAACCCACCAACATCCAAGAGCTGAAGCTGTTCTGTATGGAGGAATGGGCTAAAACTCCTCAGAGTCAATGTGCAGAACTGATCAACTGTTACCACAAATGTTTAGTTGCAGTTATTGCTCCACAAGGGGATCACACCAAATACTGAGAGAAAGTGACAGGGCCGGGCCAAGGTAGTTTGGCACCTTAGGCAAGGGTTCCAATCAGCTCTCCACCATCCAGGCCCAGCCATATCCACCATTAATACTGCAGGCCCCAAGCCCATAGCCCCCACCTGTATCTGTGCTGTGCTCAACCCAAACCCCCATTATATTTACCTGTGCCAGCAAGAAGTAAAAGGCAGGTGCAGCTGCTAAAAGCACAGCAAGAAAGAGCAGGCAGGTCTCTTCCGAGACATGTGTTACTGCTCCCATCTAGCACACACACCAGGTCCTTTCTGCCCATCCGATCCGGTTTTTGTTGACTGACTCTAACTGACGTGTCGGGTCTACTACGCACGCGTCAACGCGCCAGCATGGAACTGGAAGGAGCCAAGTCACACTCCAGGGTCAGGGAGCCTGTACAGATACACCAGGCTAAAACAAACCCCAGAGGGGGTTAGGGCATGAAAATGTTATAAATTATAATGCATTTAATAAAGGCCAACAAGCCAAGTGAACTGAAAATGAAAAATAAAAAAACTTCCACTTAGAAATGCACCCCCCAGTGATTGCCTACCCCTTGGCCCGGCCCTGGTATGTGAATACTGATACGCTTTATTTTGTAACAACAAATACATGACCAGATATAATCCTTTTTATTTCATTTGTTTAACTATGTTTTCTTCATGTACTTTTATGACCTGTTTGAAAATCATATGTTTTAGATCACATTCATTTAAAAATATAATGCATTTTAAAGGGTTCACAAACTTTCAAGCACCACTGTTTAGCTCCCATCATCCTAGCATTAAAGGACATGTAAATCCCCTCCACAAAGAAGTATTCAGTGAACAGCCTCTTTGAAATCTTTAGATACCTGCCACTCTGGTTTTTAAAAGGTTAACAGTAAGGCTGCAGAATCTCCTTAATCACTTAGACAGCCTTCTCCTCCTCTAACCCCCTCAGCCCCCTCCCTCAGGAATATGCTTTGGCTGTTGGCTTATGAGCATGTTTAGTTCTCCTCGGCTCAGATTATGAAACACTCTATCCTGTCTAACAGCCAATGAAGAGATAGCATTGCTGGTTCCCATAGACTCTCTCCTAACCACCTCTGCTGAGCTCCACTTAACCATTACAGTTCTCAACCCCAGCAGAACTTTTTTTTGTACATTTATCCCTCTTAAAATTTGGTTATAAGCTTTTTTTCCACAACTACATTTCTCTTTATAGACCACATGAAAGGACTAAGGGCTCCACTTCTGAAACGAAGACTGCAGTGTAGGTGTGTATTTTATACCTTAGATGTTTTCTACATGCTATAGGTTTAAATCAAAAAACATATTTTTTTTGTCTTATGATCATGAAATAGATATTCTTTTTAATAAAAGCAAATATTAAAAATGCATTGCTTTATGTTTGTAGCCTTAAGGTTAACCTGTACTGTTCCCCAGTCACAAAAGAACTTCTTCTCACAAATCCAAAGTATGCATTCTGGGAAAATCGTATGGTAAGTTCCTGTTTTCCCTATTTAAATTTGTTAACCTAATAATTCAATTATAGCAGGACATGTTTATACAACAGTGTTAATATTCATTTTAACTCAAATAAATATTAATTTACTTTACAATCAAATAGGCTAATGATTAATGTACTGTGATCCCTGTGTCATTCCACTTTATTACACATAACTTAATATTTGGACTTATTTGATTTGAGTTTAATAGTCAATAGCCCCATTAGAAATATATTAACTGATGGAAATGTTGACATGTTCAATATTTATTTTCCCTGCAAATATTTTAGAAGAATATTTGTGGGTATGCACTGATGTTTGTTACATCACCTGAAATGCTCTGAATCTTATTTCTAAGTGGGTTTCAGATTAAATACAGAACCTTGAAATGGCTTACCTATTGAAAGCCATGAGACTGTAGTTTTACAAAGAGTTTATTATGTTTGCTGGGTGAAATGCGTTAAGAAGGATTTGTCTGTTAAATTGTGTTTATTTCTACACCCCCCTTCAGATATCTATTGAGATTGACACTCCAACTCAGATTTCTTTAGTCAATGAAGCAACAGGTGATGTAAGTAATAGAAAAAGTTTTTCTATAGATCAAGGAAGTCTCATAGTTTAGGACACACAGTACTGATATACAACAATGTATTAGAGCTTCAGTAAAAATAAAAGGAACGCTTCACAACATATTGCTCCATATATGAGTGATGCATGGTATAGGACTGCTGTGCCTTTTGCTATATACAGCACTAAATATATCCCCCTCTTCTCCACTGCTTAGTTTTCTTTCCTGTTTCCCTGCTGTTTGTTTTTCTCTTTAAAGGACCTGTAATATCAAAAAATGTAATTGTTTTAAAGCAATAAAAATATAATGCAGTGTTGCCCTGTACTTATAAAACTGCTGTATTTGCTTCAGAAACACTTCTATTTTTTTATATAAATAAGCTACCGCGTAGTCATGTGGGTAGCCATTCAAAGGAGAAAAGGCTCAAATGACACATCAGATAGCAGATAAGCTCTGTGGAACATACGGTTATCTGTTATCTACTATTTAACCTGTGCCATATAGCCTTTTTTTTTTCAATTTACATCATTGCTACTCAAAAGCATGTTTATATAAAGTATAGTAGTGTTTCTGAAGCAAACCGATCTGTTTTACCGATGCAGGGTAACACTAAATGATATTTTCATTACTTTGATTTTTTTGGTGTTACTGTTCCTTTAACTATCATTGGCTTGCACTTCGTTGCTTGGGGCTGCAGACTGCCAGATTATATGCTTTTGGGCTAGCCTGCAAAGGTTTGCATTGAGGGCTATAAAACTATCATGGAGGTAATTTTCAGTGCTGAGCCCAGATCTAGTTTTTGCTGTGTCAGTCAGTAACTGGTGATGATAATATTGGTAGAAAAGTGATGTAAGAGTTTACCAATATTTGAACCACTGGAGGGTGGAGATTTTGTAATGTGCTTTTCTCTATTTTTCAGAAAGAAGATATTGTGGTCACACTTCTACCTGCAGGTCACTGTCCAGGATCAGTAATGTATGACCTCCATGCCAATAAACTAGAGATTATTCAGAAAAGGATTGCCAAAAATCTTAGTATTAAGCAGACACTTAAAATATAAACTTCAAAAGAGGAGGGTGGTTAATATAAAAAAAACTAATACACAATATCTGCTTACTGTAGTACACATTGACAAGTGGTTGCTTTGGGTATCCAATGAGTACTTTCTGGGAATCACTTTGCAGATGAGACATTGCAGCTTATGATACAGGCTTTGTTTCTTTCAAATCCAAATGGTTATCCAGCATAGTTTAGAGGGGTGGGACATTCTCTCATAAGATGTTTCCATTCGGAAGTCATTAAAAATTATAGCTCACTGTGCCCAGATATATTCAGGCTACGTTTAGCTAATTTCAATAATATTTCTCACAGTGTGACACTACTTGTCAACAAGAAGTGATATTCTGGACTTCCATATGCCAGTGTATAGTTATATATGTAAATTGTGGAAAGCTTAAAGAGCCAGAAACTGTTTTTTTGTGATACTATATAGGGTGGATGTTGTCTTAGGACATAGGAGATGGTGGACAGTGGAATTTTAAAGGAACAGTTCAGTGTCAAAATAAAAAATGTTTCTACTATAGTTAGAAACAATTAATTTAGGCATTCCTTTAGGAACAGTGACACCATCAAATGAAAGTATATTAAATTAATTAAAATATAATGTACTGTTGTCCTGCACTGGTAAAACTGGTGTGTTTGCTTCAGCCACTGTACTAAAGTTTATATAAACAAGCTGCTGTGTAGCCATGGGGGCAGCAATTCAAGCTGTAAGGGTTAGACCACATGGGAAGATTTCAGCCTGGCAATTAATCGCCCTGAATTGCTTGCCCATGTCTTGCGCCCGCTAAACTGTAACACTCCTCGTGAGGCAATTTCAAGAGAAAAAAAATGCAGCACCGCGTGTGAAATAGGCACAGGCGGCTTACAGTTTAGCGGGCGCGAGACATGGGCAAGCAATTCAGGGAGATTAGTCGCCCCAAAGAAGCGCTGATTAGTCACCAGGCGACTAATCTCCCTGAATCTTTCCATGTGGTCTAACCCTAAGGGCTCATCCAGACGCGAAGATTCAGGGAGATTTGTCGCCTGGCGACTAAGCGTCTGTACTTTGGGGCGACAAATCTCCCTGAATGGCTTGCTCCTATTTTGTGCCCGCTAGCGCTAAAGTCGCCTGCGCCTATTCACACGCAGCAAAGCGTTTTTCAAAGTCGCTCAAAATTGCCTCGTGAGCCATAAAAGGAGAAAAGGCACAGGTTACACAGCTGATAACAGTTAAGCCCTGTAGTATACAATGTGATTCTACGTAGCTTATCTATTCTCCATTATCTGCATTGTGCTTGCATGGCTGCCCCATGGATACACAGCAGCTTGTTTATATAAACCATAATGGTCTTTCTGAGCAAACACCAGTGCATGGAAGCACTACATTATTTATTCATTACTTAAAAACGATAATGATGAAGATAAATTGTAAATTGGCTTTTTTCCTGTTTTTGAATGATTTACCTTGTTTGGTTTGAATCTGGATTTGGTTTCTAGGCCTTACTAACCATTGCTGTATTTTATTCATTCACCTACTTTTGTGTGTTTATGTTTTGGCTGCATTTTTTAATTCCTGTAATTCAATCGTTAGAAGAAGTAGAAGCTTGACGTGCTTGGTGCTGGTTATGTTCTTTGGAAACTCAAACTGTTTAATCGGATTAGACCTTTTCTTATCAGTATTCTGTTTTCTAGGTTTTTGTTCCAAGGAAATAGCGGCACAGTTCTGTATACAGGTGATTTCCGGCTTGCAAAAGGAGAAGTCGCGCGTATGGAGCTTCTACACTCAGGAAACAGGTGTTTAGAAAATGCGGGGCTACAGCCAGGCTATCTGCATGCATGTTTTTTCTTTTCACACATTATTGTATTAACCCCTTGTTGTGCCTTCACTGCAAGCTAATGTTCTCTACGTTAAATGCAGCTTTTAAGAAACGTGGTTTTGGCTACAAACTACAGGTTGCAAGATGAGAAAATAATATAAACTTTTTATTTTTTTTTAATAGAGTGAAAGACATTGAGAGTGTTTATTTGGATACTACGTTTTGTGACCCTAAATATTTTCAGATTCCAAGCAGGGTAAGTTTGTTTTTTAACGGCTACATTAATAAAACCAATGCATTAAACAATTTACAATCTGTTTCTTTTTAACTGAGTAAACACAGAATTCACAAGATGAATATGGGTTATTATACCTTATTTTTTATAAGTATTATTTTTGTTTATATGTATAAGCACTATACCAGGTGCTCATTAGACCTTTACAGTTTTTAATGTAGACTATTACTTACATGTTACAAACCTATTCCACAGTGATATACACTAGAAGGGAGAGAAGTCTGTTTACAGTCTGTTATTTTTGTTTTTATTTTGTAGGAAGAATGCTTGTTTGGAATTTTGGAGCTGGTTCGAGGTTGGATCACACTGAGTCCTTATCATGTTGTGTGGCTCAACTGTAAAGCAGCTTACGGCTACGAGTATTTATTCACAAACCTTAGTGAGGAATTTGGAGCAAAGGTTATTTTATTGTACAGTACAATGTTAACCATTTTTAATACCTATATTAATATATGTTATATGCAATTTAATTAGATATTTAGTTATTATTTAACAGACGTCTTAGAATAAACCAGGGGATAGTCATGTCCTGAGGCTCTACCTGGTGACCTATCCAGGACTCTCGACTGAGTCTTCTTATGTCCAGTTAGACATCTGCTATGTGCTTAATTTTCCTGAAAAACCAAGATGATATATAAATTATAGGGCTCTCCCATGAATCCATAAAACAAATTCCAAGACATTATGTATATACACTTGTCGTGGAAAATCGCTGAATTCCGTTTCATGTGTACTTTTAGAGTAATGTTTGTTTCTATATTTAGGTCCATGTGAATATGTTAGACATGTTTAAAAACATGCCTGAAATCCTGTGTCATATAACAACTGATCGCCGGACACAAATACATGCCTGCCGACATCCTGTGGTAATTAAGAGGTTATATAGTGTTCTTTAAAACAACATATTACAATAAAAAGTGGAAAAGCAGATGCTAATTTGGTTATCAAAGAAACTGGGCTCTATAGCAGTATACACCTTTTTCCTGTATGATCCTAATAATCAGTGCTTGGAAAGGTCATGCTGTTTACTTATTTTATTTGAAATCTGAAATTTTAAGTTTTTTGTTATTCACTGTACCAAACTGAGTAGAACAGTGAAATTAAAGACACATTCATCTTATTCTTTATCCCACCCAGGCCCGGACTGGCCATTTGTGGGTTAGGGCAAATGCCAGAGGGGCTGCTATAAGGTGCCATAGAAAGTCAGTATTTAGTGGGCTGCTGGGGACTGTTTGGGCCTCTATGTGAGCTGATTGGGCCTCTGTGTACCTGAAATGCCAGGGCCTATTTTAATTCTCAGTCCAGTCCTGATCCCACCTCTTCAGTGCAATTGATTTCAATGAATGAATGCAGAGCTTCTGTATGTATATGTCTTTACAAACAGGCAGCAATGAGAGGAAAGGAGGAAGTACTCTAGGAATTCCTGACAAAGCAAGAGTAATTCCTCCAATTCATATCTGTGGTTCATGCATTGGTTTAGGGCAGGGGTCCCCAACCATTTTTGCCCGTGAGCCACATTTAAATTTAAAAAAGAGTTGGAGAGCAACACAAGCATGAAAAAGTCCATGGGGATGTCAAATGAGAGCTCTGATTGGCTTTTTGGTAACCCCTATATGGACTGGCAGCCTACAGCAGAGAATGTTTGACAGGACATCTGTTTTTTATGCAACCAAAACTTGTCTCTAAGCCAGTAATTAAAAAAATAAGAACCTGCTTTGAGGCCACTGGGAGCAACAGCCAAGGGGTTGGAGAGCAACATGTTGCTCGCGAGCTACTGGTTGGGGATCACTATTTTAGGGGGTAGTTCACCTTTAAATTAACTTTTAGAATGATTTAGACAGTGGTATTCTGAGACAATTTGCAAATGATCTTTGTTTTCTCTTTTCTGTGTTTTTTTAATTGTTTAGCTTTTTGTTTAGCATCTCTTCAGTTGGAATATCAACAGCTATCTGGTGGCTTGGTCCAATTTACCTTAGCAACCAAACAAGGAAGACCTTAGAAATAGAAAGATCTGAATTAAAAGTAACAACAGCAATAATATTGTAGCCTTACATAGCAACAGATATTTGGCAGCTGCAGGCAGTTCTAGAGGACCTGCTCCTTTCCTATGCTCGTTCACTGAAAATCACTGTAAAGAGTTGAGATGAAGAATAAGATGAAGGTGTCTTTAATTTCACTGTTCTAGTCAGTTTAGTACAGTGACTAACAAAACACTAGAGCTTTAAATTAAAATAAGTATGACCTATACTCATCTGTGTTAAAGGGATTCTGTAATGAATTTTATGGTGTACTTTTTAAATTAAAATGTTATTCTTCTACCAACAAATGTATTTTTTAGCTGTAATATTGGTGTGTATGCAGCCATCTTAGTGCATTGTGCCTGATCCTGTGCTTCTGGAAAGAGCCAACACTTCACAATGGAACTGCTTTCAGATAAGCTATTGATATTGATGATATCACTTTAAATTGCAGTGCAGCAGTAAAGAGAGACTATTTATGTTTCCCAGAGCACACATGACGGAGGGCACCTGAAAAACTAAAAACTTGTCTCGCCCCATTTCAGATTTCAGAATTAAATATAAAAAAAATCTGTTTGCTCGTTTGAAAAGTTCTATTACTGATAAGCTCAAAATGTACCATAATATCGGATTTGTTTATACTGAACTGAAGATTTCTTATTAAAATAATTATTTTAACAATAACAGTTAGAATCTAGGACAGTTAGAATCTGGAACAAATTGCCTCTTAAAAAAAAAAAAACTGTTAATGGATTTACAACTATCTTTTTTTTTCAGAATGAAGCTTTCATGCGAGGTAATAGGATGCCCTGTGGAATGCTCTCAGATGATGGCATCCCTCTACGTGTCATCAGCATTAAACCATCCACCATGTGGTTTGGGGAGAGGACTAGGAAGACCAATGTGATTGTAAGGTAGGCAAACTTGGAAAAGCAAAGCAAAAGCAAGAATTTAATCTTGTGGGAACTCCTACGCCTACAGTAAAGGGCGCATCCTTAATGGCTTGGTATAGCCATCACTATTTAGGCCCGAAGGTGTTTTTTTATATCCGACACCTCCCCCCCCCACTATGTTTTTGGCAGGAACCGTTGGAACATGCCCACCACCCATTTGAAATAGGGACCAAATCAGATCTATGGGAAGCTTCAATAAAGGGGCCACCAGAGCTAGTAAACACAGTGCAAAGAAATGAGAGCACCTGCTTCAAAGAAAGCTTCTTAATCCACATACAAAATCCAAATAAATACATTTTATTTTTTAATGTCACTTCCTTCAAGAACATATTTTGATTCTTCTTTTTCATGTCCAGGACTGGAGAGAGTTCCTATCGAGCTTGTTTTTCTTTCCATTCCTCATACAGTGAGGTAATGTACCAGATTTTAATTTACAGTAATTCTCAGGGTATTTAAGTAACAGGTTCCACTATTGACTTGTATGTTTTAATGGAAATACTTTCCTAAACTGATGGAAAAATGTAACTTTACTGTACAGTCTCATATAGGATCAGATCATCAAGGAGGTCCTCTATCAAATATGCCATTGCCCCCCTATACATTCGTGTTAATAAGAAAAACCTGTTTTCCATCTAAGATCAGTGCTTCTTGTTTCCATATTACTTGTATACTATGTTATTTGCTTGGTTGTCCTCTTTTTAGATTTATATTCTTGCTTTGTAAAGAATTTCTCTTTTGAACTAAGATTAAAGATTTTCTGGCATACATCCTGCCCATGAATGTTTATCCTAGTGTGATTCCTGTGGGGAAATCAATAGAATATGTAGAAAGCATGTGAGTATTTTAAAAAAATTTCTCTTAAAGTGAAACTGTTTTATATTAAACATATAATATATTTTATTTATAGTCTGTATGCATACATTTATTTGTATATGGCACAAATTATAAAGTGCAGCATCTATACTACGGGTAAAAATAATAACACAGTGGGCATTACTATTTGGGATGCACTGGACTCCTATTTTCGGAATTCGGGTGAGTCCCCAATCTTTCGATTCGGCCAAATCTGAACCCTAATTTACACATGCAATTTTGATTAGTTGTTTTTAGTATGCAAATTAGCGGAGAGAGTTTGTGCAGGGGAAAACACTTGAACCCCTTAATTGACATAAAGTCACTTGATTTGAAGGATTCGGTTCGGCCAGGCTGTTGCAATTAGCCGAATCCTGATGGAAAAGGCTTGGATTTGATTGAATACTGAAATCTCTTCAGCAGGGCATTGACCCTGACACTGTTCAGTTGGTAAATCTGTACTTTTTCAGGCTCCACGTATTGTTTGACTAAAATCTGAAAATATCAATGGGTGACTGTCACTTGTATTAGTCGGACATAACTTTCTTACAATTGCTGTCATGGACAGAACATCGTCTGATTTATTTAATCTGAATGGTCACTGGCAGGTCCTATGATTGGGACGTCTGTTTGTTTTGCAGATACGAGGGTAAAATATGCACGTCTATGACCAGCTTAAAGGGATTCTGTCATGGGGATTTTTTTTTTTTTTTTCTTCAAAATGTATCCGTTAATAGTGCCGCTCCAGCAGAATTCTGCATTGGAATCCATTTCTCAAAAGAGCAAACAGATTTTTTTATATTTAATTTTGAAATCTGACATGGGGCTAGACATATTGTCAATATTCCAGCTGCCCCAAGTCATGTGACTTGTGCTCTGATAAACTTCAATCACTCTTTACTGCTGTACTGCAAGTTGGAGTGATATCACCCCCTCCCTTTTTCCCCCAGCAGCCTAACAAAAGAACAATGGGAAGGTAACCAGATAACAGCTCCCTAACACAAGATAACAGTTGCCTGGTAGATCTAAGAACAGCACTCCGTAGTAAAAACCCATGTCCCATTGCATTCCATTCAGTTACATTGAGAAGGAAAAACGACAGCCTGCCAGAAAGCCGTTCCCTCCTAAAGTGCTGGCACAAGTCACATGACCGGGGCAGCTGGGAAATTGACAAAATGTCTGGCCCATGTCAGATTTCAAAACTGAATATAAAAAAATCTGTTTGCGCTTTTGAAAAATGGATTTCAGTGCAGAAGTCTACTGGAGCAGCACTATTAACTGTTGCGTTTTGAAGAAAAAAACATGTTTTCCCATGACAGTATTCCTTTAAAACACGCTAGACATTTTCTTGTTTGTGTGCTAAGTAAGGGCATTGCCAAAACCCCATCTTTAATGTCAATATATTCCTAGCTTACCTCCTAAGGGATGTGTATAGTTAGTGGATTTGTGGAACTGACTTCCTGTGAGTATAAGGTTGACGGGTTGGGAGAAATACATCTTTTAAAATAGATATATAATTTGTATGTATATAAGGCACCAAACTTGTTTTATCATTTGTAGTAAAATTAACCCAATGAGTTTGGGGATTCTGTTAAATTAAACATTTCCAATGGTTTGTAAATATAATGGCAGTTGAAGACATATTTGTTTATACTTTCCATTTCATCTGAATGTTTTTTTCCAAGTATTAGCTCCTGCTACACTGTTTCAGGGGTCAGAAACAGGAATGTAGAGAACATAAAAAGCCAGACAGACTACTTCTAATAACCATTACATTTGCAATTTACTTTAAAACCAATGGAATTTTTTAATGCATGTATATTGGAGAGTTCAAATTATATTTCCTTTTTTAGGGAAAAGTCAGTCTTGGTGTGGCATTCCCATTTAAGTTCTGCATTTTGCATTACAGTTAGGATTAGATGTACCACTGAGATATTTTGATGAACCATATATATCTTACACAGAAATATATATATTCTAGCCTACCTTTTCCGTTTAAAGCATTTATTACAAGCTCTGTGTCGTTTTACAGCTTAAAACCTCTATGTAGATCTTATTCTGACAGTTCAGTGATAAAGTATAAACCACTTGGAGCCCTGAAGAGAGCGAGACATATGGATGCTCAAGACACAGGTAAGTACACAGCTCTATCCTAACTATACGCTACAGCAGAGCTTTAAACTTTTTTATACTTTATATGAATGTGACCTAAAATAAAACATGTTCTGATTTTCAAACAAGTCCTACTAGTAGATGAAGAAACCCTAGTTAAACAAATGAAACACCCATTATTATATTTGGTCATGTGCTTATTGAAAACAGATGATCCAATAACATATCCGAGTGTGGCACTTGCTTTCACTTAGTATTTGGTGTGACCACTTGTGCAGCAATAACTGCAACTAAATATTTGCACATCAACATTTTAGCCCATTCCTCCATATTGAACAGCGTTAGCTCTTGGATGTTGGTGGGTTTCCTCACATGCACTGCTCACTTTAAGTCTTTCCACAACATCTCCGTTGAATTAAGGTCAAGAGTTTGACATTTCCCTTTCGAACCCTCTGGTATAGTTCATAATTCATTGTTCCATCAATCATGGCAAGTTGTCCAGGCACCCCCATCACCATGTATTACAGATGGAATGCAGTATTTTTCTTTTTCGTCCATGTGATCTTTAGCAAACTGTAGACGGTCAGCAGTATTAGTGCCATACACACTATTGTTGTCCTGATGGTGGACTCATGAACATCACCATTTGTCTATATAAGACAGGCCTTCAGTTGTGCAGAAGTTACCCTGGGTTCCTCTGTAACCTCTGGGACTATTAGATTTCTTTCAGTTGGAGTTATCTTTGATGGTCGAACACTGTCTTGAGTTTCCTCAATTTGTACACAGTCTGTCTAACTGTAGATTGGTGGAGTCTAAACTCTTTAGCGATAGCCTTGTAACCTTTTCAAGCTTTATGGGCATCAACAACTCTTTTTCTGAGGTCTTCAAACACCTCCTTTGTTCAAACCATCATACACATCCACATATGTGTTGTACGTGGGATCAGACTTTTGCTGAATTCCCGTTCTTTAAATAAAACAGGGTCTCTCACTCACACCTGATAGTCATCCCACTGAAAACACCAGAATCTGATTTCACCTTCATATTGTATGATACTCCAAAGGCTTCACTTATACTTATAATAATTTGTGTCTCATTAGATTAGCTAGGTTTAATTAATCTACGTTTAGGACGTTTGAAAATCAGATGATGTTTTAGGTCCCATTCATATAAAAGTGTAGAACATTTTAAAGGGTTCACAAAATTTAAAGCATCACTGTATATGATGAACTAACATCCTTAAACCCTCCTGGCCTACTCTAGACTCTTCTCTGTGCTGCTTGCAATAGACACCTCTGCCATTGATATGTCAGTTACAATACTAATCTGAAATCTTTTGTTGTTACCTTCACACCACTTTGACAGCAGCTTTCATAAAGTATTTTCATTCTACAGATGAAGACGGTATTGATTCTTTATTTGATGATTATCCATTGACTCATGTGAGGAACAAGATTGCCCGAGATCTCCATTGGAACTCAGAACAGTGTGACCCTATTTCATCTGCAGTCCACAGAGAAAATGCCAGATCTGCAGGTAACCCCACTGACATGTCAGTCAACAAAGTCTTGCCGGTAGACTATATTGACTGTGAGGAATCTAATGGGGAGGACGAAGATGAAGAGGGAGAAGGTATGGAAGAGGCATTCTCTAAGATAATAGATGCTTCACAAGTTGAGACAGTGTCCAGGAATTCTGGTGACATTGACTTGAAACAAGCAACAACTAATGCAGAGGAAAATGCTGTCCCTGACTGGAGTTCCTTCAGGCCTCAAATCTTGGGAAAGGTTGATGGCTCAGATACAGATGAACATATTCCAGCATCTGGGGAAGGTATGGCTTCCCTCTCACCAAAATTGTTCAGCGATTCTGATGATGATTCTACTCATATTTCCTCCATGAATTCCTCTCAGTCAACTCACATCTCTGAGCAAGGTAGTCAAGGATGGGACAGTCAAGCTGACACCGTCCTGCTATCTTCTCAGGAAAAGAGAGCTGCAGAACTGTGTGTTTCACATAGATATTCTGCTCCATCTGCTATTGACCAGTCATTGATTCCTGAAGCCTCTGGAGTTAATGTGTCTCCAAACCTGAAGATCAATGATCAAACTGCTGACCTTGTGACCACATCTCCTACTATAGTATTTGGAATTCCTAAGGCAAAATACACCGAAGATAGTATATTACTGAACTCTGAGCTAAAGTCAGACTCACAAAGTTCTTCTGATTTTGAAATTCCTTCTACTCCTGGAACTGAACAACCACAAGCAGATAAACTACAACATGTGTATGAGAGGCTTGCAATGGGAGATAATGTTTTATAGAATAAACAAAGATAAAATATTGTGTATTTGTAAGAGAAACAACTATACAATGGACCATGGATCACTCAATATGGAGTAGTTGGTACCTAATTGGGACATATGATCTAATAAAAAAGGGGTCTTCTATTAATATAAAATAAGTTTATAGATACATGATAGCAGTAATTAATATGTCGGGTCAAATGGATAATCATAGGTTTACTGATTTTTCATTGGCTTCAGTTTTTTTTTACACAAATTTGTATACGTTTTTGGCCAAAATGTCGGAGATGGAACATCCGCATATTCAATTCCATCTATGCAGCAACTGCTACTATTAAAATGTATCTTTTTTCATTTTTTAGTACAGCCTACAATAAACATTACATTGCCAGTTACTTCAGTGATTTACCCTCATATGTTTAGCTAGCAAATCTGAACCTCTCCAGACTATTCATTGCCAAATTGTGGTCCACTCTACATGATAATAAAAAACAATTTTGATCTAAAGGGAACAGAATGGAAAAGTCGCTTTGGATGCTAGGAAACTAAATAAGGATTGTGCTCGTGGTGGGGTACATAATTATATTGTTAATTTTGTTCTTTATAAAAAAGTTTGTCTTTCTTTGAACCATTTTGTCATAACATGTTAATTGATGTTTTAAAGAAATCTATTGTGTTTTACAGTTTCATAGAGGTTTACAACTGTGTTGCTGTCTTCTTAAGCCTCTTAGACACTGGAGTTTCTTGCTGCATTGCCCTGTGGTGGATCTCTCCTGTGTTCCAGTGTAGGGAAAGGCAGGATCAGGTTGTAAGAGCCCTTATGGACCTGGTGACACCTTCATGCTGAAACGTGACCATAAAACCTTAAACATAGCCCTGAAACCATTCCACTTGTATTCTGAAGCTCACGTTCTGGAGATTATTTTTATTTCCTCATTTTGAACAAACCAGGTATCACTGTTCTAATTATTCCAAAAAAAAATTCTGTTGTCCAAAGGTTTCAGAAAAAGTATCCACTGAGGTAGCAGTGCTGTTTGACATTTACTTTTAGGAAAACTAATTGCCACCACTAATGACTAAAGCTGGCCATAGACGTGCACATATAGCCTTCATATTGGACGAACAGTTGTTCGGTGCCATCTTCTGACCTGCCACTAACCATTATTAACATGTATTTCTATAGCGCCAACTTGTTGCGTAGCGCTGGGATCAAATAAAGTAGTAAAAGCAGCAAAGGGAACTAATCAGATGATATCCTGCCTGTGACAGGAGTCATACTTAAGTTATTATCCAACACATTCTAGTGACAAGCTCCCTTTTTGATATTGTCTGATCAGCAATACATGCAGAGATATTATAGTTAGCCGACAGAACCTGTCCAATTGATCAAACAACCTGTCTCTCTGGTAGGAAAAATGTTGGGACTCGCCACACACAGCTGGAGAATCCTCGATTCGTACGATTATATCCGCACCTTCATGGCCAGCTTAAGGGATTTTGGTTCAAAAATGGGCTTTTTGCTGGTTCAAAGCTGATTTTCACTGGTAATAACAGACTGTACTGCCAGGTCCAGGAGATGTTCTGCTGGCTAAAATACATCTAAGGCAAATATGCCAAAAACTACCAGATATAATCATTACAACTAATTTCTTTAAATGGCAGATTTGCCATCACTGTGTATTATAGATATATGCTCTTTATTTGGCTGCACACTACTTACTGCTCAGCTGCTGAATCATATATTTTAAAATTAGTCAGGATACTGACTTTTTACATTTTCCTTTTATACAGAAAACCATTTTTAAAGACATCCTATTATTCAAAGTGTTACCTGTACAGGAAGAGCTATTGTTTAAGAAAATCTATTTGTGTATATCCTCCGCAAACTTCAGGGAAAATAACTATTTATACTATATACACTATATGTATGTATATTATATATATGTATGTATAAAAAATGCTGTTTCTGAAAATGTAATAAGACTTGATGTATTTAACTGGATATGTTATTTTTCACTGAATAAAATATTTTCTATAGATTCCATGCTTGTGGGACTGTCTCACATAGTAGGCAGAGTATCGCACACACACACCTGGCCTCTCACATTAGATATGTACCATGCCTGAAAATATGTTGTTTTGTTGGATTTGACATTAAACATGGGAGAAATCCCATCAGCAAGTTACGTGTGCTGGAGTTACTGCTACACTGTCTCACATAGGTCATTATCAGCCTTTTAAAAGATGCAGTGAAAAGTAGTGTGCAGTCCCTGCTTGTGTTAACAGTGCCACCATCAGTAGTTGTAGGGCTTCATGCTATGGGTTTCCCCCCCCCCCCATAATGTGGTTTCCATTTTTAGCATGCCAACAATCTGGGCCCCCTGGGGAGAGGGCCTTGCCAAACGGTAGAATTATGCCTCGGTAAACACAAAGTGCTCATACACATATCCGCTCCAGTAATTTCCCATTATGTCACCCCAAAACCACAAGCTCCAGCCTGTAAACTGCCCTCGCCAGGGGCCTCTCTCCCAAGAGCTCCTTAATGGAGTACCCTGTCCACCCACCCCTGACAGTGATCTTGAGCATTTGTTTTGCAGAAAGAGACTTTGTTGCCCCATACCAATGGGAGGAGATATCTTATGAAAAATAATACATTTTCCTACATTTTGTGGAAAAGTGGTTTTACATTCAATAACTCATCGATCATAATCATTTTGCAATAAGAATCGTCCCTTGTGTTTTTAGAATAGGATAGCCTTTTTTGGCACATTGGCTATAATTTGCCTGCTAAGCCCCGCCTCTCTGAGATGTCAGGGAATCAAGGATATTGTGCAACTTATAAGCGGCAGATATGGGATGTTTATAGCAATCACTCACTGTAATTTTGCTTTAAAGTTGTGTGGCTGTTCCAAGGTCCATACTGCCCGCTATATTGAATCAGGAGCCAAGTAAGCCGTGTCTTTTTACATTTTGGGTGGAAACGTATGCAAGCATAAGGAAGAGCATCCAACCCGATAATAAACTGGGCATTTTTTTCTTTAGATGAAACACTGCCTGTTGGGGTCATGTTTACATATATAATTACTTTGGATAAATGTTTTGAACACTTTTTTTCTTATATTAGATTGCTGTTACTCTTTGGAAATAGTGGGGAAAAAAGATGTTTGCCTTCAGCAAAGTGGTATTTAACTTTTTTTAAGGCTCATTTATAGTTTATAAAAGAACCGATAAGCATACCCAATACTTACCCCCACTGCACCCCTGCAGAGACTAGCAGCAGGGAGTAAGAAGATTGAAGGGTAACCTCTGCACACTCTCTGCTTCTTCATTATACTTTGGTAGCCAACCATATTCATTTGCAGGAATGATAATGTCCGAGGCATGTGCAGTAGTGATGGACAGGTTTTCACTTCCCACTGCCAATCTCTGCATCAGTGCTGAACCTGGAGTGTTGTAACTGCTTCATTTACATTTCTAAACAAACCACCCCCCCCTAAATGAATTTCCCATTATGTCACCCTATAGGGCTTTGCAAAAGCTAAACAACCCCCTTCAAGGATTGAAGTGTTTGTGCTGAACTGTGAAGCAGATAAAACTGATTGAGCTGAATTTGAACTTGCGTCTACTAAGCAATTCCTGCTGTGACCAGTTGCTTGGGATGCACAAATGAGTTTTTGGCTCGGTTTTAAATTTACACAACCTTGGTGATTGGTTATACTGGTTCCTGGCTTAGGCTATGGAAACCACTTGAGACTTTACTGAGGCCCGAGTAAGTGGTTGTGACTAAAGGTGGCCATACAAGGGCAGATAAAGCTGCAGATATCAGTCCTTTAGAACAATTTGGCAGCTTATCTGCCTGTGTGGGGGCTTCTGATGGGTCTTCCTGATTGATATCTGGCCACGATATTGATCTGGAAGGTTTAATTTTTCCACTGACCGACCACTCTGAGCCCATTGCTCCTGGTTGTAATACGATTGTTTGGTCCTAGGGCCGAATGTTCTGATTACCCCGATATAGCCCTGCCTTAGTGGGCAAATAAGGGAAAGATCTGCTCGTTTGGTTGTCACCAAACGAGTGGATCTTCTAGTGCAGTGATCCCCAACCAGTAGCTCGTGAGCAACATGTTGCTCTCCAACCCTTTGGATGTTGCTCCCAGTGGCCTCAAAGCAGGTGCTTATTGTTGAATTCCAGGCTTGGAGGCAAATTTTAATTGCATAAAAACTAAGTATAGTACCAAGCAGAGCCTCCTCTAGGCTGCCAGTCCACATTGGGGCTACCAAATAGTCAATCGCAGTCCTTATTTTGCACCCCAAGGGACCTTTTCATGCTTGTGTTGCTCCTCAACTCTTTTTACATTTGAATGTGGCTCACGGGTAGAAAAGGTTGGGGATCCCTGTTCTAGTGTATGTCCAGCTTAACTTTTAGGGCTAGACCACATGGGAAGACTTCAGGGAGATTAGTCGCCTGGCTACTAATCACCGCTTCTTTGGGGCGACTTATCTTCCTGAATTGCTTGCCCATGTCTCGCCCCCGCTAACTGTAAAAGTCGCCTGCGCCTATTCACACGCAACAATGCATTTTTCTAAGTCACTCGAAATTACCTCGTGAGAAACGCATCACCGCGTGTGAATAGGCGCCGGCGACTTACAATTTAGCAGGCGCAAGACATGGGCAAATAATTCAGGGAGATTAGTCACCCCAAAGAAGCGGCAATTAGTTGCCAAGCGACTAATCTCCCTGAATCTTCCTGTGTGGTCTAGTCCTTAGAGAAACAAACCACCAGCATGCCCTCTGCCACTACAATCACTTTAGAAAATAAAACAAAATCCCAGCACCATAATCAGGCTGCTCCAGTAGCATTCACACACAAGTCATTCATTTTAGATATTGAAACCAGCTATATAAATTGCCCTCCTCCTTATACATAGAAACCATTCGATTGAATTTCTGGGACAAATATTTCAAGCAGGGGACTTTTAATAGAAACAATTTTAATATATATTTCAGAAGTGACGCCACAGGTAATGGAGTATTAATATAAGGTTATTTGTTAAACTACCATATTGCTGTAATGTACAGGTACATTTTCACTTCATTACATGTATTTCAGCTCTAATCAAACAAAAATACATTTCAGCAAAATTTAGACAATTTCTGTGCACAAACATTTTATACACCAAGAGATTCGGATTTTCTCCAACAGTTAACTAATAAGCGATTCATTTCTTCTCCTTTTAATAAATAAAATTCAAGCATCTTTTACATTCTGCTGAGAAATGAATAGTAATAAATAAGGAGCTACAGTGTCAGCTGACTTAAAAAGTATTGTGCGGTCACTGCTACACTGCTGGTCACACCTATCCACATAAACAAAAAATTACAAGGAAAAAACCTTTTAGTCCTTTAAAGGGATACTGTCAGGGGAAAACGTTTATTTTCAAAACACATCAGTTAATAGTGCTGCTCCAGCAGAATTCTGCATTGAAATCCATTTCTCAAAAGAGCAAACAGATTTTTTTTATATTCAGTTTTGAATTTTATAATCTGACATGGGGTAAGACATATGGTCAGTTTCCCAGCAGTCCACAGTCATCTGACTTGTGTCAGCACTAGAAGGGAACTGCTTTCTGGCAGGCTGTTGTTTTTCCTTCTCAATGTAACTGA
>CM044436.1:60738626-60782166 GCA_024363595.1 Xenopus borealis | reverse complement strand
GTCTAATATACAGTGGCAAATTATTTCAAAGTCTAGGAATAATTAACATCTCAGAGAGCATCAACTTGCCAAGGAGCACAGCAAGAAGTTCCAGCCAATACTGGCTCCTCACTTCCAACGACCCCTTTTGCCTGCTCCATCCCAGCAACCCCCAGTCATTCCTATGCAGATCGGAAGGGCACATCTCTAACAGGAGAGACTTTGGAGATGTTCGTCTGGCCTGTGTTTATACTGTTGGCCAGGCTCCAGCTAGGAGGTTCCTCTTGCCAAGGTAAAACTGGGGGTGTTTCATGTGGGCAGGATTGCACCTGTTCTCCAAGGAAAGTCTTACAGGTTTCTACCTACAGATTCATTTGGCCACCAAGACGGTGCCACCTTCCTTGATTCCAGGGCTGGAGGGAATTTCATGGATGTTTCCTTTGCCCAATACATGGGTGTACCCCTCTACCACTGCCACTGATGACAGATTTCTAACTTCCGCGATTATCTCCAAGACGATGGGAGAATTACCTGTGCAGGTTTGCATAAAGAGAGACTTTCGTTCCTTATTATTGCCTGCCCATCTGCTCCTGTGGTGTTAGGGTTACCCTGGCTATGTCTGCACAATCCCTCCATTGACTGGTCTGCTAACCAGACATCCTGTTGGAGCCCCAAAAGAACTGTTTGCCAGCTAAACCCGTCCATCAGGTGTCCCTTGCTGCCACAGAGCTGCATTCTTTGTCCACTGTGTACAAAAACTTTGCAGACAGCTGCAACTCACCATCCTCATCGCTCCTACGCCTGTCCCATTGAACTTCTTTCCGGTACCATGATCCCCAGCAGGTGTACCTACCCCTTGTCTGCTGCAGAGACTTCTGTGATGGAGTGTATCCAAGATAAACTCCAGCGAGGATTCATTAGACCCTCCTCTTCTCCTGCCGGAATGGGATTGTTCTTCATAGAAAAGAAGGATGGCAGTTTGTGTCCCTGTATTGATTACAGGGGCCTCGATAAAATCACGGTGAAGAATCGATATCCTCTACCACTCATCTCTGAGCTATTCGACCAACTCAGAGGGTCAAAGATTTTCACTAAGTTGGATCTCCAAGGATCTTATAACCTAATCCGCATCCGAGAGGGGGATGAATGGAAGATGGCATTCAACACCCAAGATGGGCACTATGAGTACCTGGTAATGACCTTCAGCCTCTGCAATGCCCCCAGGTCTGGAAAGGGAATCAAAATAGACACTGGCATTTCAGGTACACAGAAGCCCAACATCCTACAAAGAGGCCCAAACAGCTCCCACCAGTCCACTAAATACTGACTTTCTATGGCACCCATTAGCAGCCCCTCTGGCATTTGACAGAAGCCACTGATTTCCAGTCTGGGCCTGAACACCCCCACCGTCTTCCAAGAATTTGTGAATGACATCTTCAGAGATTATTTGGGGCAATCTGTAGTCATGGACTTTTTCACTTCGAAATCAGCTCCTTAGTATCATAACCATTCCAGATATTTTTCAGGGTGGAAATGCAGTTTAAGGCATCTGCATTTCTTTAGCTGTACAGTGTTGTGCCCTCAAGGAGCACTATACAAATAAAAATATACATACATGCAGTAAGGCATTTTAAATATGGAATGGAACTTACATACAGGATAGTGATTCCCTTGGGGAAGAATAGTGGGAGTATTAGGATTGCCTATTGCCACCATCATAGGAATGGGATGGGATGGGTTCTCTTACTAGCCCTTAATGGATGAGAAAAAATGTAGACTACAACTTGGCATAGGTGGTTCCACTGAATTGTGTGCCATGAGGCAAGATGCTAGAGACGGTCCAAGTCAGGCATAAACAATTCTATGTGTAGATTCTGGATAAGAGTATAAAACAGTAAGGGATTTTTAGCAAGCAGCTGTTGTGCTTCTGGATTCAGCCAATCCTAGCATATTTTATGCAGGATTCTAATTCATACAAATCACAAGAGCTCAATGGGTTCTGAACACCTGTAAGAAGGAAATCCTGACTACATTTATAGCAACAAAAAGGATAGTGCAAGTTTTCAGGGAAAACCTGAGGAAACCTTGTGCAATTCATATTTTATTTTATAACAAATGCAAAACACATTTTGCCCACATATTATGTAGTTCTCCAAATTTTGTAGATAAGAATAAATGTCCAAAATAGAATATCATACTCAACTAGTTCTTAGTGCACTTTTAGAACTTAGTACTATTTTATCAGAAGAGGCGTTTTACCTGTAATATATATATATATATATGTGGAACTGCTGCACACACCTCTAATTGAGATACTGCCATGGTGCCAACAGAAGTTACATACATACTTGTATAGAGAAAGCTGTTGCACTCAAGGGGCTTCTTATGAAAATAAAAAATGTTTATTTAGATCTAAATAAAAAACAATTATTTTCATAAGAATCCCCTTGAGTGCAACAGCTTTCTCTCTCTCTCTCTCTCTCTCTTTCTCTATATATATATATATATATATATATATAAATAAATACTGTATATAAAGAAATCATAAGAAACCATACAGGGTTAGTCAAAGTGATACTGTCCTAGCATCATGATAATTCATAAGAAGCTCATACGTGTCTTCAGATTTAGCTTCTGCTTTGGCAAGTATTCATCCTTTATAATGGATTATATTAAGACCCCTGCAAACCTCTATAAGTATTGAGTCATTAAAAAGCCTAAGACTGGCTTTCTACCTTTTGAAATGCTTTGAGGAGTTCATCTTTGAGGAGTGATTATGGCTGTACTCTCATCACCTTTTGTGCAATATTGTCCTGCTTTTACTGTAGTTATGCCTGATTTATATGAAGTAAGTAAATATTTCTGGTAAAATGTGCTTCTTAGAAGGGTTTTGACATACAGGAAGTTGACTCCACCTACAGTAACTCAGTGAATTTAAACAGCCTTGTCTAAAAGACATTGTTAGCTTGCTGTGTGCATTGTGTGAGTGTTCTTGTTTATGAAAAAGCTATCTAATGTAGATCTCAGTTTTAGCCTGGCAAAAGCTGGTGTTAAATCTGCATAAATATATCAACAGCCAGTTGTACAAATTGTACTGTAAAATGCAGTAGCAACATCAGCTGGAATTGTTGGCTTTCTTGTGCTTCCCTTAAGTGAAAATATTAATGAAAGATTAACGTGGGAAAGAAAACAAAACAACAGCAGATTGTCACATGACTTGACCCTGTAAATGATGTAAGCAAGGTAAACTTAGAAATGGAAGAGGCAATCACTGGGTGCATTATTGGGCACAAAACTATTAAAATGCTATTTTATAGTATTGCTTGTATTTGTATGGACTTGTGGGCAGGAGTGTTCTGCACACTTGTGCGTATTGCTCTTAGATCAGTGCATAGGGCACAAGGTGAAAAAGTAACATGCTGTGATCCAAGAGTGTCTTCTACTTAATACAGAAAGAAATCGCCAGCGCTTGGTCTATCGTACAATAGTTGATCAGCTCCATTATTTTACTTATTAAGGTTATCAAACCATGTCTCTTATGTACACACTCCCAGTGAGCAAATCGCTTGAAAGTTTTGGGACTTCACACAATAGCAGGCCCTCTTTCAGGTCATGTGCTATTGAGATGTTAAGTTTGAAATGTGTTTATAGTACACCATAATGTAGCACCAATGTAGTAGTGTGCTAAAAGCACATTTAGATTGGCAGTAGAAAGTCATATTGGGAAATGTAATAAAAAATGTAATAAAATGTACGAAAAGCTAATCTTTGGGAATAAAAATTTTCCTGTCGTAATGCAATATTTTTTATTTGGCTTTTATTGCATTGTGAATCTTAATTGCGCATTGCAAACCTTTTAACACCTGCTCTACAGCAAAAATTGGTTTGCAATTGTGAAATGTATTACATACGCTGCGAGCATTTGCAAACTATAAAATTTGCAATCACTATTTTACTGTTGTGGGAGGGGCAAAGTGTTTGCAAAGGCCACATTTTTCACTTTGTAAACATTTATTCGTATTGTGAATGAATTGCGAATGATTTTTGCTATAGCAACCAATATTACATTCCCCCTTAATGCCTTAGTGATAGCAATAACATTTAATAATATAAAGTAAGAAGGTGCACACTCTAGAAACTAATTATGAGGTGCAAATCCAAGGGAGGCTCCCCATGAGAGTCTCCAAGACTAAAATACAAAAAGAAAAGAAAAGGATTGCACTCAATCTATAAAATAAACATATTTATTACATCAGAAAAAAGAGGTTACAAAAATCGCCAAAATATGCAGAGAGCCCAACACCTTTCGACCATAATGGTCTTCCTCAGGGACACAAATCATAAAAAATCAAAAGAGTGCAATCAATTTCTATGATTTTAGGTATAGTAATAAACCTTGCCAAGAAACAACTGGGTGGGATTTAGGCATTGGTTTGTGCTCTCACTGTTGATAATGCAGCAGGCCTGTATAATTAGCCCCTGCCATGCTGTGTATCACAGTGTGGCATCCACTGTACATACCACTGTTGATGTTGATTTGTCTGATAATTAGCCTATAGTATGCTGTTTCTGTTTTAGCCTTTCTTGCATTACAGGCACAGGCATAACAGAAAAAGGCAGACATTTCTGGGAATAATTTATCAAGATCTCTTTAAGAATTTGCATTAGAAGAATTTAATTTCTTCATGTTCTGTTAATGGCACTGATGAGAAAGTTTGAATTAATCAGTTTACTGAAAGTGAGACTTCATAACAAGCTGCTGTAACTTGATAAAGACCCTGTACTTATGGGGTTAATTATTCAGTAACCTGACAGATCCCAAACGTGTAACCCTGATCTTCATTAGTCCCATCATTTTCAATATATTTTTGTTCATGCATATTTCAAGGGGGTAAGAAGAGAAGGCGATTCTTTTGTTATGATGTCACGGATACACACTTGGATACAAACATTGGATGCACTGCCTTTTTAATGTGAAGAGGTAACTCCATATGCAAAGCTGCTGCTTTTTTCGTGACCTGCGATTGTTATAGTAGATACTGCTGCTGAGCTTTTTCCTGCAGAAAGCTTCAGAAAAGAAGAAAGAAAAGTTCACTAGGTTGTGTGCTTATTCTCTGCATGGCTTCGTTGTTTATCGAGCTGTGATAGATAAACCTGTGATGAAAATGAAACAGGGCATTACTCACTTCCAAGTTTTTGGGATCATATAAAGGGGATCGTCATCCCATGTCTCAGATATTAGTATCCTTATAAAATTTCACAGATGCTAACACCAAGGAAGATTCTTCTTTACTGAAACAAGCTGCTGCCACATGTATTCTCTCAACAAAATGATGGCGAGCAGAGGATATTAAGTTGCAGTGCTACATATAAAAATGCATGCATTTCCTTGTTCTGGACTACTTTCTTGTTTTGGCCATGAAAGGGAGAGTGCACCACTTGAGTCATCTGCTCCAAATGCATTCTCAGTGGACGTACCAAAGATTGAAGGCGACTCTGTTGTTTTTAAGCAAGCCTGCACAACTGCATCTTGTGGGAAAAACAAAAGACTGGGTTCCAGCACTGAGGATGGCTTTAGCCAGTGTTGTGTCCCAGTTAGAAATGGATCAGAAAACTGTAGTTTAAGAATTTCAACATTCAGCAATTCCAGCCTGGCTGAGAAGGCCTCTGTATTTTCTGCTCAATCTGAGATGGTGCCCTTGCAAACTCACTTTCCCAGACCTACAATGATTAACGTGCCAATGGTAAGTAGACTTGTGTTGTTAACAAAATAAACATTTTGGTTTATCAAAAGCTTTCAGTTAAAAAATTACATTATCATATGATTTATATTTATATATTTAGATAAAGACAATGTATCTTTGTATACATTTCATATGAAGAATAAACAATAAGAATGACAAGAATAATTTTGAATAAATATGTCTAGTGTCATGAGTTAAAGTACTTAACATATATATATATATATTATATATATATATATATTATATATATATTTACAGTGAAACCCTGATTTTAAGTTCGCTGATTTTAAGTTTCCCTACATTTTTTATTTGTGATCCCACCAATTTGTAATGCATTATAATAATATATGTCATGTTTTCCCTGATTTTACATCAAAATTTTGTCCTGATGATCTCAAAAACAGTTTTTTTTTCCTATATGAATTTTATTATTTGTGAAATAAAAGAGGTTTAAAATACTAACCAGATTCTGCCTGTTCTACCTCAATTTCAATGAGTCTGCCCCTTATACAGTCCTGCACCAATCACTTGGTTTAGGTTTTGTATGTGACTGACAGAGAGTCTTGCACATGCCCCCATTGTGTAACATTGCAATGCTTAACCCTTGTTATTAACACAGTAAATATTGTATATCAAAGTAAATCAGACTCCATGCTTTTATCTTTTCAGTAGTTGAAGAAAAAGTTACTTTAAACACATTTCTCTGATTTTACATTTCCTCTGATTTTACATCATTTTTTCCTGGTCCCCTTAAAAACGTAGACTGGGGGTTCTACTGTATATATATAATTCTAATACACATTGCCTGTCTGTCCTCTCATCAGACAGGACCTAGCAGTAGTGCAAATAAAATTAAATATTAAAAGAAAATAGAAATAATACTATAAAAAAGGTAGATGGGCTGAAGCGTAGGGCAGCCTGTGCTTTAGTTTTAGTTCGCACTTGGTTACCACCTACTAGGGCAGAGTACACTAGGGGTCTGATTTAATAAGCTGCAACTTTTTCAGCTCAGGCTTTTTGCTGCCAAGTATCTGAAAACTCTGCAGGAAAGAAAGCATAACTTCTTCAGGATTTATCATGCAATAAAACTGCGGCAATTCCGAATACGGAGTTCTCCAGCTAAAACCTGTTGAAATCATGTAGAAGTCAATTGCAGATAGCACTTTTGCAAATGGAAGATCTTTCATTTAGAGGTTTTGGGGTATTTTTGATGCTGGCTTTTGTGCCATAGTTATTAAATAAAAAAAAGTCAAAGTTAATGTGACAAGTCAAAAAGTAACAATTCTAATTTTTAAAGTAAATTAAATGTTATAATAATTAATAATAATTAAATAAATTTCAAGACATTCAGTTCTTGAGTGAGTTTAGTTGTGGTTTCAAAAACCTCTAAAACCACTAAAATGAGACTGTTGATACATAGGCCTCCAAAAGTGATGAATTGGCTGTTTCTGTCCCTTGAATGAGAAAACCTGATAGAAATGGCACTGCACAGGTTTCCGGTAAATGAACAGAGATTATGCAGCCCTTTGATACCAAAAAAGTACATTTATTTATTTTGCTGTGTGGATAGCTTTCGTTATTTAGCCTGCCCTCCCTTAATTCAAAAGCCAAGCACATGTTCCCTACACATTCCCCTCCAGTGAACATTATACATAATGAATTGGTGAGCAGATGGATTAGCGCATGACTGCCCAGCAATGAGGGTATGCACTTTCAAGTACTTGACTGCAGTGTCACATCTACACTTACGGCTGTAAGTGACCCCCTGTGTCTGTGATCATATAACCAGAAGAGGATGGAGGTTGAAAAGTAGAGAAAATGTAAAGTTTACATGGTTTATAGTCACTTCCTCATCCAAGGTCCAAATGCAGCTGTCTAGCCATCTTGCTTCTAGAAATAGAATTTCAGATTAATCTATCATAAGTAGGCATTGCAGATAAGATTATCAACCAGATAACATAATCACAACAATTCCTAGTGACTTTTATGGGACTTGATCCATAAAAATTCTCTCTAGACTTATGTCAGCAAAAGGGGTCATGTACAGCATGCAAAGTGTAATTTCAGATGCAAGTACCATTTCTTACCCATAACACAGTTTTTCTTTACTGAAAACAAGCAAGTGTGGGTTTTGACATGAAACATACACAATTGCACTGAAAATGTCAGCTATTGGCATTGAAATGTTGTCTGCAACTGATCCTTTAGGTGCACATTTGCTGTGGCAATTGACACAGGACTGGATTGAGGCATTAATAAGCACACTTGCAGTGGCGTAACTACCCATTCCCTCTCGGTGGGAATTCCCGCCGGAAAACTAGGAGAACTCCAATGTGAAATTCATAGGGGGAGAGCCCAATAAGGGGGCCCGGGTACCAATCCTGTACCAGGGCCCACCAGCGAGTAGTTACGCCACTGCACACTTGCGCAGAATTTTGGGAACGAACGGGCATACCAATTGGCATTTTTTCACACAAAGAGCACAACTGGATGTGTGGGTTGTAAATTACCCCCTACTGGTATACCTACAAATGAAGGGGGCATTAGACTAGTACATAAACTTAAACCAAATATACTCTCCAGAATGAGAAACATCTGAAGTAACAATAATAAAATTGTGGATTTTTCTGATTGAGAAAGTTCAGTTATTGATTAGGCTGGTTGGAAAATCTTTGGCTTACATCATGCCACATTTGTTGCCTGTGGCCACTCACATTGCACTGAGCTTGTGTTTGATCCAGTCAGTGGCTTGAGGGCCAGACATTGTTAAAAGCCTTCCATTAAAAGTAAAAAATGTACACAAAGGCTTACCCTGATAAATAAGCACTTCTTTACAATTATACTTAAAGCAGTATATCTTAAGCTTTGTCCAGAGCTAAGAACTGAGTTGCAGAATCAGTTTTAAATTATTAGTTTTTTTTCTCACTATTTTCTATTTAGGAAGAAATTTCACATAATAAAAGGTAGAGACCCACCCTAAAAAGCATGGGAACCCAATTTGGGGCCCTGACCAAAGGGTTATGAACATAAAGAGGCCAGTGTTCAAGCAGGACCCTATAAATGAACCATATATGAAAAATGTATTCCTATGTATCTCAAGAACTGCAATATGAGATGGTCTGTAAGTCTCCATTATTTAAAACCTTTCGTGTTTGCTTTTAAAAATGGATGAAACTAGTCTGTACTGGACCTTAATTCTCTTGGCCCAATAACATTGGTCATCTGAACTTTAAGGTGGAAGCCTGATGAAATTATAAAAAAAAAACAGACCTCCACGGGAGCAGGACAGGACAGTGTTTCCATGCATTTCTCTGCATTTATATTTAATATACATCTAGGGATGTTTAATCAGTCATTACATTTCTTCCTTGGTCTAATCTTTTTCCTTGATACAGTGTAACATATGGTTTCCCAAAACCCAGAGCAAACTCTTCTACCTACAGTAGCTACTCAGATGCCATCAGAACTTAACACAAGAGGACCAAGGCAGGCAAGGAAACTGTAAAGGAACAGAGGGTGCAGAAGTGGAACAGGCAGGGACGGTACCAGTCAGACAGTGCAGTACAGGATCAGGAACCAACAGGTCAGGGTCAAACCAGGCTCAGTAACACTGTACAAAGTCAGGATCCAAAAGAGTGATCAAACGGGCACGGGTCGGTTCAGGCAGCAATGCAGCAAAAGGTCAAAACAGGCAAGGGTCAGGAATGGTTGATCAGATAGGAATCACACCTAGAAACCAGGAAATAGACCTACATTGGGAAATAAGTGCAGTGTAAGGGGTTTGATAGGCAGACTAATGACTACACGGATCACCTGTGGCCAGATTGTCAACAGGTGAGACAAGCCATGCTTACTTGCAGTTACAAAGCATAGCCATATGAGTGAACCAGGGTCTTAGCTGCCTGGTCACATAGAACAGAAGTAATACAGACAGCACAGGAACACCAGGTCCCTGGTTCAACTCCGGCCAGGTTATCACATACACCTTATATTATGTGCCCCAAACAGATATGCTTTGGTATCTAAGATATCAAGCTGATTTCCAAATGTTACAAATGTTAGTATAAACTAATGAAAGTGATACCTTTCAGGACTGTACATAGTACTAACAAACTATTTGAAAAAACAAAATATGTTAAGGTTTCAGGACACAGCAGAAGCTGAATTTCATGCAGAATTCACAGAACTTATTTGAGGAAGGATTCGTTACGTGACCTCATAAGATTATTACCTTGACCTTTGTTACTTATATCGATTTAATTCATTCTACTGTACAAATACATACAGAGTAGTGTTTTATTAACAATAGTTTAGAATAGTTTGGAAAGTGCTATTATTGATCATATAGAAACAAGCCCTTAACTATACAGTCTCTTGTTGGTAAAAAGACAACATTGGTTGTTAGACTTTAGATTTGGTTAGGAATGCAGTCCTTTCTTTAAAATTAAATCTTGATGGCTTATATATTAATGTTGTCTCTCATTGTGGCCAAATTTTTGTTCAACGTGCTTGTTTTCACTTTAAGTGAAAATATGATTACTAAAATAGAACCTATGCACAATATTTTAGCTTAAACCTGTCTCTTTGTCTATTTCTTACCACCTTAAATAAATAAGCCTGTCGCTTATGGTTGTTCTTCAAGCCAGAAATCCCATTGTAGCTTATAGTTGGAGTAAACAGTGGTTTTATATAATAGTTGCGGCTATATAGTAAACTGGGATGACTGGAAATTGGTTTCTAACAGAGAAACCAGGCGTGATATGCTTTATTGAATGACACTTGACAATAAACTAGTTAGGAATTTATGAGTTTTATCTATAGTTCATCCTTAGTTTTTGTTTGCTTGTGGCACTTAAATAGTTTGTCAGTCATGTGATATGATATGAATGAAAAGTGAAGTATTAGGCTAGTGATTGTCTATGCTTGACTTGTAAAAAGGTGTGTTCCTGCTGAATGGAGTCTGTAAAGCCTGTGTGCATAGATTAAGAAGGAGTGACTTCAGCAGTCTTGCAATTCCTGTTATTTCCAAGCAAAGGTTATATGCATGTTTTTATTGTGTCTATGTTAAGAGGTTGCGGGGAGCAAAGAACTGCTTCTGGCACCTTCTATACATCTTATGTCCCCACAGAAATGGCCTGTAGGTGTCACTGCACAAGAGTTATACTGTGTATACATAGTACTTTCTATACAGCTTAAAATTAGAGTTGAAGTTCCTGTTGAAGTGTAATGGCTGCATGAACCTGTTAATAAAGACTTGTTATACTCTACTCATCCTTAGCTACCAAAACATAACACCCATAAAATGTTGGTGTCCTAGATAGGAACTGTGTCAGTTTCGGTTAAGGAAGTGTTGAGAACAGTATATAGGTATACATTTATTAAAATGGCACATCACAGCATCTTAACTGAAACTAAAGCATACAGAGAGATTGAAGGTAGTTAGGGGTTGTTATTAAGAGGGGGAAGTTAATTTGGCTTTATACCATACAATTAAAACAGCAATGCAAATGTCATTGGTTTGTCAACAGTCAAACATCACATTTATATTTAATCAGAGCAAGGCACAAGAAGGACTAGGTGGAATTACTTTTGATATAGTTTGCATGGATAAACCAGTATATATTGCTGCTGCTGTTATTATAATTATACTATGCACACCTGGTTGCATTTACCAGCATATGCCAGCACTGCAAACTAAATTCATGAGCACTACATTGCAACTATGATGACTGACCTAATATAAAAAAGGTTACAGATTTAGCTCAGAGGCCCCCCATTTGGCCACAGTTCAACACATTTTATGAGCAGAAAAAGGTGATACCGGTCTTTCTGTTTCGTTTCTGAAAGAGACAATATAATAATAAACAGTGAAATACAAAAACAGACCTCAAACATCTCTTCATGATAACAACTTAAAGATAATATTGATGAATTAGTCATGCATTAGAATCTCTGACAGGTTCAGAAGGGACAGTCAGGTTGGCAAAACAGTCAGGTTTAGGAACCTCAAGTGACAATTTCTTTTAAAGAGAAAGTCAACCCAAAATATAAATTTTTGCCTAATAAAAAAATTATAATATAATATATATTATAATATAATATATATTATAATATAATACGGAGGAGGTACGGGCAGTCAAATCGCAGGACCGCATCAACAAACAGACGCGGCTGCGATCCAACCTTATTTTTAGTCCCGTCTGATCGACATCTGGCCGACCCATGCACGGGCCGATAATCTGCTGACTCTGTTTGACGGCAGCTTTCATCGGCCCGTGTATGGCCACCTTTAAACAAGGCAGCTTACGTGTTAATTCTGGGGATCTAAGACATTGATTAAAATGTAACAACCAGGCGTTTAGCAGATGCTACATGTATATTGGAAAGTTGATTAGAATGATGTTTTCTTTTATTGTTCACATTGTCATTTTGAGGTTGACTTGCCATTTAAAAGCAGCAGACCTATCACTGAAAATTAATCAGCATGACTTATAAGCAGCTTTTGATGTACATTAATATTTTGAGAGGTTGTTTTTTAGTGTCAGTATCATGTTAATTAACAAGTTAAATAGAAGTGGGCCCCAATACAGAACCCTGTGGTACCTCACAAAGATTCCCTCTCTTATTACTCTTATACTATTACTTATAATGCCTTATAATAATGAAAGATTTAGAAAAGCGACCGGCACGGGGGATCGCCCTGTTGCCTTTGCTGTAGAGGACAGGAAGCGGAGTTTCTGTAAGTAATTTTTTAATAAAGTATTTGCTATTTTAAAGTCTAATTTGTCGTGGTGTTTTTATTTCGTTCTACACTAACGAATTTTTTAAAAATAAAAAATAAATGGATCAGAGTTGTGACTTGAAAAGTTCCAAACTTGCAGTTGGAAATATTTAAGGGAATAGTTATTTACATTCACTACGTTTATAAAATGATATGGTTGAGGCTCAGGCTTTTATTGTTTATTGCATTTGTCTCCGCTGTAAATATGTACATTTTTTCATTTGTGCATATCAATAGAAAATCATTTAAATTTTGGCAAATTTTACAGATAGTGACAACTGTGTTAAAGATGTCACACAGGCTCTCAATAAAGAGTATTACATGACAATACTACAAATATTGAATATGCAATATTAAAATGTAGATACAGTTATGGGATCCATTATCAAGAAACCTGTTATCCAGAAAACGGGTTTCGGAAAAGGAATAGACTCTATTTTAGCCAAATAATCCAATTTTTTTTTTAAATGATTTCATTGTCTGTGATAATAAAACAGTAACTTAAACTTGATCCAAACTAAGATATAATTCATCCTTTCTGGAAGCAAAACCAGCCTCTTGGGTTTATGTCATGTTTAAATTATTTTCTAGTACACTTAGGGGCTGATTTACTAAAAGTTTAAGTAAATATTCGAATTCAAAAAGTTCGAATTTCGAAGTAATTTTTTTCAAAAATTCGACCATCGAATAGTCTACTTTGTCCATTCGAATCGAATGGTCGAAGTAGCCTATTCAATGGTCGAATTTTTGAAAAAAATTACTTCGAAATTGGAACTTTTTGAATTTGAATATTCACTTCGACTTTCGAATCGAATGGTCGAATAGGTAAATCCTTCGACTTCGAAGGGACCTATAGGGACCTTCTAGACCATTTTTCTAAGTTATTTTTTATCGATCAAACGATTTTACTTCGATCACAGGGATACTTAATTCGGTGAAAAATACTTCAACTTCGATATTCGAAGCCGAAGTATTTCAATTCGATGGTCGAATTTCAAAGTATTTTCCACTTCGAAATCAGCCCTTTAAGGTATGAAATTATGGAAAGATTGGTTATCTGGAAACCCCCAGATCCTGAGAATTATGGATAATAGGTACAATACCTGTATATATATGATATAACAATTCTGTCATGTCTGTTTGTCTGACTATCCTTTATTCGTACATTAATATAGCACCAATATATTAGGTTTAATGGAGAATGTTTAATCAGTGAGTGCTAGTCAGCCTGCTGATTGGTCTCATCAAAATCCTGTCTTGTTTCCCACACTGAGAATTATAGTACATTTAAAGCCAAGTTTAGCTCTTAGATCATCCAGAGACAAGTTTAAAAGAATCCAATGTTAGAAATGCTTGTATATATAGAACACCACATTATTTTTAGATCCACATACATTAGGTGCCTGTATTTAGCCTAGTGGAAGAACGAGACAGTATAAGCAAATTTTATTTCAGTACAAATAATAGATTATTCTTTCTGCATTACTGAGCAGAATCAAAGCCATTGTAAAAACATACTTTTTAGAATGGTGTCTGGGTTTTTTTTGCTTACCATTGAGATACCAGTGACATCATATAGACCTCAGTGCACCCTGAATAAAATGATCAGGTTATGCTTTCAGACAATACATTATATGATTTCAGTCTGGTGGGCTGTATGAAAGCCATTACAGCTGAAATGATTCTGATTGCAAAACTCCAGTTGGCTACATTAGTGTAAATAATAGAGGAGAAATTATTTTAAAAATCAGCTTTAATTATTTATTATCATTGGCTATAAAAGTTTAATTATACCTTGTCCTATCATTATGCTGGTACATGTGGCTGAATTAACAGATTGCTTTTTAAATCTATCTGTCTATTTATCTATCTATCATCTATCAATCTATCATCTATTGATCTATTTTTTATCTATCATCTATCTATCTATCAATCGATCATATATCTATCAATCTATCTATCTAACTTTTGTATTAGGTCAACATATGAACTGACATTTCAGTCCCTGTTTGGGACCTTTCTGTAAAAATATACATGTGCAAACATAATAAATACTCTCTTTCCATCCCATTCACATTGTGATGGTGACATGATAAAGTGTTAAATATTTCTGCTTATTATCTATAAGTACTGTTATATTCATAGCTCACATTTGCAATAAATAAGGTACTTATAAAGTGTAGCAATAGAATTCCACAATGTCATCATATCATAGAGGCATACATTAAAAACAGATTGCACCTGAAAGTTCACACAATGTTCTATTAAATTACTGTATTCTTGGTACTACCCCCTAGTTCTATACTAGAGTCTACCTTTTATATTCCTTTGTATATATATTTATATGTATATATATATATGTGTGTATATAAGTCTATGGGGCAGATTCACTAATGGGTGATTTTTCGTCAGCGTCAGCTTCGCACCCATCGCACCACATCGCCAGCTGCAAATGCGATATGAATGCACTAATTCATTAAGATGCAAAGTTTCATTCCGGGCATCCAAAGCTGCTGAAATTTCGCTAGCGTTACTTTGGATGTGCAAGCATTTCATAGAGAAGATGCGCTAGAGTTCATTTGTGCCTAGCGAAAATTCACTAGTGATCATGCTCTTAGGTCAATTTGCATACATCTTTATTATAAATGTTGGTACAAATGGTTTAAGTCACCGGTTTTTATTACACATGTTCAGGGATAATATAGACAATATAGTATGGGAGATGTACTGCATTAGCAAATGCAGTAAGCAAAATGCAACTTGCATGGTTTGTACCCACAAGGCAGAATTCCAATGAAAAACCACTATACAATGCCCATGTGTGTTTTGACAAATCAAACACAATTTGTGTTAAAAATTGACAAGGAATGCATCACTTCCATTGCTAGGTGTGTGTGTGTGTGTGTGTGTATATATATATAATGTTTGCATGTGATTTAGGCACACGTCTGCCACACCTATCGCTGTAACAAACTACTATTATAATATAATAATATTGTAAAATACTCTTCCCCATTATTTTAAAGCAGACTTGAAGGTCTCACATCATGTAAGTCAAACATTGCAGTCATTGGGGATGGTGGGAGATGTAGTTCACAGCAGCTAGTGATTGTCATGTTTAATATGTTTAACAATTTACCTACTGTCTGTATGAAAGAAAAATGGTGGTATCTATTTCCTTTTGCACTGTTATTAGCCATGACATAATTTCCCTTTTAGGGATGAATATTAAGAAATAAATTACAAGTCAAGGCATTACAAAATAACATACATCAAATAAAGATGTGAGTGAAGAATGGACCAAATCCAGGTATGGTGGTGATATGTAGTGTGCTTTATAATGTACAGTTTACAGAACATATAATAAGATTTTCCCCTGGTTTCTTCTCTTTCCATGCTGACCCCTGGAAGACCAGCCAGGAGGAGGATGACCCAGACACTAGTAATGATTTGCCAAGGCATGGTAATGGGTCAGGTAAGACACAAAATGTAATATTTATCTGTTATTTCCTGCCTTTACGTAGAGTGTGGGATTATCTGCTTCAATGAATAGAGACTATAAAACTTCTTTTAATGATAGCAAGGGAAATAGTATTCATTTGCCTTGAGAAAGGCCTCATGATAAAACCCTTACAAAGATGAATGTCTTGTGTTACCTCAACCACTCTGCTTACTGTTTTTCTGGTGCTGTATTCAGTATTTTCATTTATGTATCTTTACATTTTAAAATAGCTTCCTCAAAAAATAATCTTATATGTAACACAGTAATTGAAGTTATCTAATTTACAACCACTTCAGATAGAGAATTTCACAACTTCACAGCTCTCACTGTCAAAAAATTATATTCAAACTGCAAGATTATTTTTAACACGTTTATAAAGTGCAAACATATGTAACCCCTTTTTGGCTGTATTAGAACCAAACCAACTAGTATATGGTAGAGCATGGGCTACATGCGACCCTCTTTCATCAGGTAGGGCTTTCGCTAAGGGGAAATACACGTGTGAGGTAGTTGAACTACAACTCAATACTGCAAGAACAATGTTTATTTACAACACATCACCACAGGGTAAATGATACTCACAGCTAATGTGGATCATATGCAGATACAATATATACAGTCAGAGGTATATCAGAGGCTGCCAGGAAAGACTCTCAGGTAGGATCAGTAGGTTGGAGTTAATAGGCTTACCCTCCAGGATAGCAATACCTCATGTGGTCCGGATCCCAACAGCAGATTTGGGTCAGGGGTTAAAGAACTCTTCCTAAGGTCCCTATCAATACTGTGATCCCTTCACTACAGGCAAGGTAGAGCCTGGGGAAGAACTACTCCCCTCTATCCTCCTTGTTGGAGCTTGAGCTGCTCGTACTATCTTTCCTCTCTGACTCACTTGTACTAGAAAGTGCTATAACAAGATATAACCTTTCTCTATCTAGTCCTCATTCACGGGGTCCCTGTATCCCCGACTTCACTAAAGGTCTGGGGCCTTGTTGACTCCCAGGCTCAGTGGATCTTCTGCTCAGATCAACTGCTGCAGGCCAAAGAGGAAGTGCCCCTCCCTGCAAGTACTTTTGTTACAGCACTGCAGGGGGTGGTCACAACCTTTAACCAATAAATTGTTACATGGGATTTAGCCCAGTAACAGGAAAAAGGAAGGTAAGGGTAAGGGAATGAAGCCATAAGGGCCATGCTACTTATGGGTCCCTACACATATTTCACACCACTATACAATAAATTGACATATGCATTGCACATACACATTTACATACAACACTCAAGCATTAAGCTTTGCAAGATGTAGAGCTTATTATCTAAAAGAAAGGGATGGGTGTTCTAATTTGGATGGATGCCCATGTCTGCTGGAAAAATCTACTAGTGGTAAAGGCACCAGAGAGTTTACCGTATGGTCCTCTTATATATTTATACATAGTTTTCAGGGGTTATTCACTTAAACTCAAATTGTTTCCCTATTTTTATTAAAACGAACATAGCCTATCTTCCATCCACGAATTTGGCTAATTTACTAATAATTTAGATCAACAAAATATGACCAAGAAAAAACTCTACAAAATTGAGTGTCAATTTGAATTGTACAACTTTTTATGTCACTCCAAAAACTCGAAAATCAACACTGAAATTAGGATAACTGACCTCTTGTCAAACGGAAGTGAAAACAGACTAGGTACATGCCCTTTAATTTTTTTTTCTGTTGTCTGCAATAAAATCAATGACTGTGGCATACAGTACCATCTTTCCACATTTGTAGATTCTATGGTTCAAGGTTTCTCGTTGATTTGTGCTACACTGTATCAGACTCAAACTGGCATGCTTTATAGCCCAGTAGAAACCACATGATACATGTATGGTGAATAAACACAATTTTTATCAGTATAATTATATTGATCCCACTAGATATCCTAAACCCATTTATCAGCATATTTCCTCTCCTTTTAATGACTAAAGCTATTCCCATTTGGATTATTGATAAAGAACTAAAACTGTAATAGTTATTACCAATGTTAGAACAGCATTTTATGTCACATACAGCTGATGTAGAAGACCCCCACCTCTGTTCAGGGATGGTTTCTCCACCTTGGCATGAATCGCTTCTTTCACGATTCATTCAAACTTGGAGGCAAGTATTGGTTGCATAAAAAACAGTAGTACTGCCAAACAGTGCCTATTGTAGGTTGCCAGTCCACATAGGGGCTATCAAATAGCCAATCATAGCTCATATTTGGCATCTCCAGGGACTTTTTTCAGGCTTGTTTTGCTCCCCAACTCTTTTTACACTTGAGCTAATTAGATCTGACTTGGCATCATAACATCCTACACTGCTTATCACTCTCTGCTCTGTTCTTCATACTCACATTAGCTTACATTATACAGCCACTGCAGTTCTTACTATGGCACCTGTTATCCAGAATGCAAGGGATCTGGGGCTTTCTGTATAATGGATCTTTCTGTAATTTGGATCGTCATACCAAGTCTGCTAGAAAATCATGTAAACATTAGATAAGCTCAATAGGCTGGCTCTGCTTCCAATAAGGATTAATTATATTTTAGTTTGGATAAAGTACAAGGTACTGATTTACTAATACAGAAAAACTTGAATAATTTTTAAAAATTTGTATTATTTGGATAAAATGGAGTCTATGGAGCCTTTCCATAATTCGGAGCTTTCCGGATAACAGGTAAACAGATCCCATACCTCTATAAAGAATGTCTGAAAGCATTTTATTAAATTTTATTAAAAATTACTATATCTCCAAGCAAACCAGGTAATGATAAGAAAATAAAGTATAACTCATTTGATAACTGTTTATATTTGAACAAATGCAATCAATAAAATGATGAGAAATAAAAATATACTATAATACTACTAATACTATAAGCTGTAATATAGTATATAAATAGTATAGTATAAATGTAGTGCAGCATACAGTATGTAGTGTAAATGTATGTAGTAAATGTAGTGTTGTATAGTATAAATCTAGTGTAGTGTGGTATAATACACAAAAGCCATGAATATCTTGTATATTATATAATTATAAACGGTGACTAGCGATGCCATCAGTTATAAAACTTGTGTACTATAATAAATAAATAAAGTATTGGAAAATATGAGGATATTAGAAGTAACCTCAGAGTTCCACGACCTGCATAAAATCACTTGGCCTTGTGCTTTTATAGGGTCATGGAACACCTCGGTGACTTATAACATCCTTATAGTTTACAATAGGGGGTACTTTATTCACTATATAATGCATACATTTTTATATGCTCACCCAAAAGAATGGCAGCTGTTTGACAGATCATATATCTACCAGTGGCACTCTAACTTTTCTGTATCTGCAGTCTCTCTCCCTCAGGGCAGATTTAAAATTTAAATTTTTCAAATGTTTGGGAATTTGAAAACCTTTAAACCCTCAACTTTTTAAAGAAAAATGTAAAACTTAAAAAGCAATGTTAATACAGAGAAATGTTGATCTAGAAAAGTAGAACTGGAAAATTACTTCTACATGAACTCACCAGCTTTTAAATGTCAGATTTTTAAATTTAGTTTGCACTTAACAAATCTTTACTTTCAGAAACACAACTTTGCAATTGTAGCAGCAAAAAACTCTAATTAAAAGCTCAATTCTTGATATATCTTGATATACCTCTTAGTGGCTGTTCAATTGGTCGAACGATCGAATAGGAAAAATTTGATCGAATGAGAAAATCGTTTGATTCGAACTATTTTAACCATTCGATCAATTTTTTTTATTATTATTAAAATAATGAACCCCAATTTGGTAGTTTGAAACTGGCGAACTAGGCAGTCGAATAAAAATTTAAAGGGGAGTTTATTTGACTATTTATTCGAATTATTTGAATCATTCAATTCGATCGAATTTTAAAAATTCGACGGTTGAAGTGCTCTTCAAAAACATTGGAAAATTTGAATTCAAATCTTTTTGAAAATTCGATAGAATTTCGAATCATTCATGGGAATTTGATAACATTGCCCCACAGTGTTGAAACTGATCTTTTAACTGTTTGTTCAACAGTGTTTGGGAACTGGATAATTTAACTTTGGTCTCCTATAAATAATCATGTTATGTGGTCACTCAGTATTTTCAACTGCACACAACTTGGTTTAATTTGTAAATGCAATATAAATAACATACATCTAAATTGATTACCAACAGCCAATACAGTGTGCATATTTTATAGTAGGCTAATCGGCTCCCTGGAGCTCTTTTTCTGGTACAGTAATATGCAGGATCTTCACTACTCTGACTCTAAATAGACAGTCATACAGTAAGGATTTCCTGCATCCTTAGACTTGTTTACTAAGCTCCAGTTCTGCTTTTAGCACTCTGCAATTAGATCCGTTTTTGTGTATATTTGTAACTGAATTCTGTTGAGACACCTGCAATTTTTTCTCTAGGGCTGTTATCATTTAAGAATGAACCAGCTATATTTTCTGATTCAAATTTAAAACATAACAGTTAATGCCCAGACTGCACAACCACCTACTTTGCAAGTCAATTACCAAACCAAAATATTTCATAATGCTGAATTCACATTATAAGCTGCTGTGACAACAGTTAACTGTGTATCTACATTCCACTGACGTTGCAAATGCCTGTGTTTCTTGAGGAAAATCATTGTGTTAAACCAGAGTGCTCCCATTTTTGCAATTCCTTACATCCAATAAATTTATATAGTTATTTTTCCACATTAACACACTTTGCTCTTCAGTGCTGAGTGTAGATATAATAACCTTTGTAGATATTTTAAAATCCAAGTATACTTATTTCAACAGGGTATATTTTCCAGTGGCGTAACTATCAGGGGTGCAGAGGGTGCAATTGCACCAGGGACCCCGCCCCCTTGGGGCCTATCCTTGCCACAATAATGGTTATGGCAGGTGGTTTTCTATGGGGAAATTTTACAGCTAGAGGTCACTCTGGGTCACTTTCTGCTTTAAGAAGACTTATACCATGTCATGTACAATATATGGTTCCAGATCCCAGGATCTCTAATTATGTGTGTCCTTGAATTAACATTTTCCACATTCCATAGTGACAGCATTAATTAATGAAAAACTACTGCTTCTTGGCAATCAGTTGTACAATTGCAGGACTTACATTTATTTCAGTGCAATGTACATGCTTTGTTTAAATAAAATAGGACCTTTAAAGTTCACATATTTTTATAACTTCACGCTCAGAAATGAAGGACAGTGCAGAATGTTCTGTACCTGTCTCACTGTGGTGAGTCAAATACATTCAGGGCCACAGCACAGTTCTTCACATGAGGAAATGACTGACAAATCAAATCAAATTAAGTGACATATTAAAGAATCTTACCAAACTGGAATATATATTTAAGTAAATATTGCCCTTTTACATCTCTTGCCTTAAACCACCATTTCGTGATGGTCTGTGTGCTGCCTCAGAGATCACCTGACCAGAAATATTTCAACTCTAACTGTAACAGCAAGAAGTGTGGAAGCAAAATACAGAACTCTGTCTGTTTATTGGCTCATGTGACCTAACTTTATAGTTTGTTTGGTATGTTTGTGTGCACCGTTGAATCATACAATCCCAGGAGGCTGTCCTTATTTTTCAAAATGGCAATTTTCTATTTATGATTACCCAATGGCACATGCTACTAAATAAGTATATTATTATGAACATGGTTTATTTACATGAAGCAGGGTTTTTACATATGAGTTGTTTTATGCAATATCTTTTAATAGAGACCTACATTGTCCAGGGGGTATAGTTTTCCTTTAATCTGATACATGAATGTGCATAGTAAGTCCATTTCCCCCAAGTCAAGAAGTGGTACAGAACAACAAAGATCCAAGGAAATTACCTAATTAATCCATCTTGTTGAACAGTGTAAAAAAGTCAGAAATCACTTCTGGACAATGTGTCCATTTATTTTAACCTAGTTCAACAAGGTCCAGCCAAATATGGGGTTGCTTAGTGCTAACATACAAAAATAAAAGATAAAACCCAACAAAAACTTACTCTGGTATGATACAATCTATTTTGGCATGTGTGATATTTGGCCAGTATATGCCATGCTATATAGCAAAACCTTAAAGTCTACTGTTCCATGTGTGTAGGATGTCTTACTACATCACAATAAATAATAGAATTGCATAAAATACAGTTCAGGTAGGCAAATGCTTCTAGTGTCCTGCTGACAGAATTGAGTATTAATGCAACCTTCATAAATAGCACATCAAGAAATGTTAAGGTTTTCACACTAATTTTTGTTTTCACTGAATAGTAGGATAATCATTGTTGCCAGTACCATCCATTTCATTAAAGGGGTTGATCACCTTCAAACAACTAGTTGTTTTCAGATAGATCACCAGAAATAACAACCTTTTTCAATTATTTTCTGTGTGTCACCGTTTTTTCTAATATTGAAGTGTAACGTGTAATTTTTCACCTACTAAAGCAGCTCTGGTAGGGGGGGTCGTCGACCTCATAAACTGTTCTAAATTGATGCATTTAGTTGATACTTTTCTTATCTTTGTCCCTGCTGAGCAGAATCTCTGGATTTCATTACAGACAGCTATAGGAATTGATACAATAATTGCTAATACTCCAGAGATGCAGCTGAGAAATATATCAACTAAGGGGCAGATTTATCAATGGTCGAATTTCGAATTGAAAAAAATTTGAAATTCAACCATGTGAATAGTATGTGAAGTAAAATCCTTCGAATTTGAAGGATTTTACCGCAATCCGATTGATCGAACGATCCAATAGGAAAAATTTGATCGATTGATCTCATTTTTTTATTCGATCAAAAATAATGATACCCAAGTAGGTAGCTTTGATCTGGCGAACTAGGTGGTCGATTAAAAATTTAAAGGGGAAGTACTTCGACCATCGAATAGTCGAATAAAATTTAATTTGAATATTCGAATTTGAATATTCGATGGTCAAATTTGCCTAATTTGCATATTTGAAGATTCGAATTCAAATCTTTTTGAAATTCGATAGAACTTCGAATTCTTCATGTGAATTTAGTAAATCTGCCCTTCAATGTTGCAAAATTGTAACAGTTTAGAGTCTGCACTTGAATTACTGAGCTGCCAGACTGGAAATAATGGAAAGTAATTTTAAAAAGTCTTTATTTCTGGGGAACAATCTGAAAACAACTGAAAAAAAGTGTTTGGAAGGTGAACAACCCCTTTAATGGGCTTCTCATTAGATCAAAATTCCATCCACATAAACTAGCCTTTTATATGTTGTTTATAGACTATCCAGGAATACCTTTTTTGTAACCTGGTAGACAAAAATATTACAAAAAGATGATAGGTTGGTAGCTGCTTCCATCAACAATTTTTTTCCAATATGTTAATCAGAAGAAAATAAATGATCTGATGTTGTATATCTGTAGAGATGCAGCACAGCAGGTCTCACATTATACGTATTAAATTTACAGAGCAGATCTGTTATAAACATTAGTTAGGTGTGTATATTAAGCATTATTGCACTGATAAGATCTAACAAGATTGAAACAGGCTGTCTGGAAGTCTGAACCATTAGGCTGTATCTGTGCTATAAACCAGCGGTTCTGGATGCATAGTTGGCCACAGGGACATAACGAAGTGATTTGCATGTCTCTGCCCATGATGCCTTATGGGAGAATTAAAACTCTCATTTTTGGTATCTAGGCAGTGCTGTGTGTATGGCATGAAACAAGTAAATACCTTCTGATTTCAGAAGGCTTCACTTTGCATGTCTTGGCTGTAAAAATCCCTCTACTAGTTAGGATCATGGTTCTAGTACAGAACCTAACCCAGATGCAATTGGTCTGTTAGGTGGATTTACCAAGGATTTATGTACAGTTATAATTCTGATATACGTGGATACTACATACCAAAAAGTGGAAGGATATTGTTGAGGAATCTTTGGAATGAGAAACAAAGTGTACATGTACGTTTGACTAAATCCTAATCCTTTATTCAGTTATGACTCTTTCACAAAGATATAGTGGCAAAGAGTACTAGAACATATCTTTTTCCACAAAATCTGGACAGCACTGCTGATTTTGCAGTATTCCTACTGCGATGCTATATAAATGTTAATATATGTGGAAGATTAATGGAGTTTAATGACAATTGATGTACTTTTAATAGGTACATATAGAGGAAAAAAGACAAGGAATTGCATCTCAAGGGCTAACAATAGATTATTTAACAAATGTTTATTAAGTTATGAGAATAATTCAAGAAGAGAATTATGCCTTGGACAGTATTCTAACAAGTAAATTTAATTAGAGATAAACTTCAAACAAACAGTAAGAGTTATACTGTATAATGTGTATTACACATCTATTGTTTTATTGGGAGAAAACCACTTTATTTCAGTAGTCTCATTCTCATTCAGCTGTTTGGAGCACACAGCACATGTACGATGAACTTTCCACAATTCATGGCTTGCAGTGAAAAATGTATTCACTAATCAAGCAAACAGTTAGCATAGTTACAGGGCTCACAAAAAACCTATTTAGATCATGACCATAACCTTCCCACTGACATGTGTAGTGTCCTAGAGTGTTGTAATCAGATGTTATAAGCCTGCTCCCTACACACGTGGTTTCAGGGCAAGGATTGCTCTGGTAATGTCTCTTTGGCACTGCGGTGAGATGATGCTCCATAATCACATATTTTACCTTTGATTTTCTGCACAATTGGGAATCAATGGCTCAGATTTTGTTCCATATCAGGGGTGTCCAACCTGTGGCCCGAGGGCTATGAATGTGGGACAGCTTGAAATGCTCGGTTCCCTAGTAAATGTCATGTTGCAAAGGATATAGCAGTAGGCAGGAGGGGGGACTCTGCGCAGTTAGTAATAATATAATAATAAGTCTGTTTAATATCCAGGTGTCCCATATTCCAGTGTTTAGCTCCATCTGGTTATCCAACTGGTATTGTAGTTCTTTTCTGTGTATTTTCTTTACTTTTACAAATCAAAAGTGTTTGTTTTTCATGTGTGGCCCCAGACAATTTTTCTTTTTCCAATGTGGCCCAGGAAAGCCAAAATGTTGGACAGCCCTGATCTACATCATTCCCACAGCACTTCCTCCTGCCATAATTCTAGAGGGACCACTTTGTCACAATTGTATCCCTGTAGACATTGTAATTAAACCAGTTTATTTGCTACAGTAGTGCAATTAAAAAGATGTATAGAATTATAGGCTAAATTTGTGCTATTAATTAATTAATTAATTAATTAATTAAATAACATTTGGACAGTTACGAGCAGATTTACGAGTTTTTACTAAAAAACCCTCGAATTCGACCATCGAATTTTTACAGAATTTTAACCCTTCGATATTCTAATTCGAAAGGGTTTTAACGCAATGCGATCAATCAAATGACCGGGAAAAAAAATTCGATTGATCGATAAACTTTTAACCATTCATTCAAATTTTTTTTATTTGATCTTAAAAAACTGGAAAAACTCTATGGGAGCTTCCCATAGGGTTATAAAGCAATTTGGTAGGTTTAATCTAGGCAATCGAATAAAAATTTAAAGGGCAAGTAATTCAACCATTGAATGGTTGAATGATCGTATAGATTTTTGTTCGATTTATTCCAATCATTCAATTCAATCGAATTTTTTAAATCTGATAGTTGAAGTGGCCACAAAAATATTCGAAAATTCGAAATTTTTAAAAAATCTGATCAAATTTCGAATCATTCACACGAATTTAATAAATCTGTCCCTTAGTATGCTTGGAATTAACTTGATTTTCCAGACAATATACATGTGTGTGTCACAGCTGTGCTACATAGAAAGATGAGCCTTTCTTCTTCTCAGAACACTGGCCAAAGCAGATGAGTTATTGATACAAGATTTTGTTTAGAGAGACCGTGAGGTCTGCTCACAGACGAGATCATCACCGTGAAATGTATTTTTATGAGACGACAGTGGGGTTATTAATAGAAAATGGACACAAGGGAAATGAAAGAAAATGAGAAGGAAATTTCTAAACGTATATAGCCAGACAATAGGAACATGTAGCCTTGTGATAGAAAATAAGGGTAAGGCCACACGTGGAGATTTCGGGGAGATCTGTCTGCCTCGCCAGGCAATTTCGATCGACTTTTAAAATCGCGTTGCCGCGTGTGAATAAGCGCAGGCGACTTTACGTGTAGCGGGTGCGCACCGCTACCAAGCTATTCGGGGAGATTCGTCGCGGCGATTAGTCGCCAGGCGACAGATCTCCCCTTAGAGTACATACTGTATATATTGTCTTTCATCACACATATACCTTTACTTCTACTGAAGGGCCTTCATGATTTTCTGGGTTTTGGGGTGTCTGACACTGGTTTTTCTCTTGAAAAGTTGCACGATTCCACCGTCGAATTGAAAATGTTGCACAATTCCAGTTGTTGCACAATTTTGACGCAACTTTTTTTGAGTAGAATTATTGGTAAATTAATGGGGTTTAGGTTTGAGAGTTTGGTCAAATTTTTGTTTAATAAAGTGCGAAAAAGTCAGGCTTTAGTAAAAGTTGTTATCTGTTGTATTTTCTTTTAAAGCACTCAAAATTACTATTGTTCTAGTGACTATTTTATGTTAATTAAAAAAGTGTGAAGATGATTATGCAAAGCCTACAGTGTTGTATTTTGTAGACCTACTATTTAAGTAATTAACTCCTTTGTGTACATAACAACATTGTCTACTAACTGGGAGTGATTTTGGTCTTTTTTCATGTTACTCAGGCTTATGTTTGTCATAAAATGCCAGCAAGCATAGAGGAATTGCTTTGTCTGTTACCAACAACATGTTGAACATATGTTCAATGATTGGCCAAATGGTTAATATCCTCACACACCTTATACAGTTGTTTGGCCCAACTGCAGAATGTATTGTATTGCTTTAACTATATAGCTTTAATAAGGGGCTTCAGTGCACTGAATGAGGATCCTGCCCCAAAGAGCTTACAATCTATGAAATGACATGTGACATGACATGTCTGTGGCTCATAATGTGTAACTGCATATGTACTGTTACTGACAATAAATGCACTTGCAAGGTAATTAATCCCATACCTTGGCAAGATTACATTTCTTTTCATAATCCTGAAATAATGCTTTCATATGCTTCCAGCAGATCACTTGATGAAAACAGAGAACTCCCTGTGTTTTCTTTTTTCTATAAAAAAGAAAATTAATGAATAAATACATAAGTAATGTTGAACAACTGACCCCTTTAATGCCACTAAAAACATTAAAGGGATACTGGCATGGGAAAAATGTTAATAGTTAATAGTGCTGTTCCAGCAGAATTCTGAATTTAAGTGCACATGATGGTGAACAACCCCTTTAAGTGCACATGATTGGGTGAGTGCTTATGGGTTTATCTATTTAAGTCTATGATTTTGTTGTGAACAGGGTCTTGATAAAAGTCTTAGAAGGAGACCAAAGCATTGGCCTGTTTTTAAATGGATTTAATAAAAGTAATGATTTTTTAACTTTTTCAAAGTACACCTACTCGTTATGGATATGTATGTAACTATATCCGTATGATGCAACATTTAACAAAGATGTAGCATTGTGTAAATGAAATATAAAAAAATATATAGGGTATATAGAGTATTTCACAAACAGATGAATGTATATATATCATAAGTGATACACGTAAGTAAGTGATGCTGTTTCATGTATGTATACAGTATGTATGTATATGTATATATATATATACTGTATATATATATATATATATATATATGCCATGAGTGTTTCAATCTTTCTTTTGATATTTATATAGTTTATTTCAGATCTTCAAATCTTTTCCTTGGGCACACATGCCAGCTAATAACCAGTGGACAACTTCTCATGATTACATTCCCTAGCAGTTTGAATTTGCAGGGACTCTATAGTGAAGCCCTTAGGGCTTGTATTGTGGACCTTCCTCTTCTTACTTATGGAACACATTCCCCACTGAAACCCACAGACTAGAAGAGACGCCTACCTCTTTACCCATTTTTTCACTTTGCAGATATGGTTAGTGTTACTGCACAGGGCACATTTTGTAACTGACAGCTGTACAACTGTACAACGATATTCAGCAGTTTGAGCATGTAAGGTACTAAGTACGTGCTTTACTTATGTGTATGGATGTTGCATACTTTGCATAGGTCTGAACTGCTGAACTGCTTTCAGTGACATCCATATAAATGATATAAGCATTTAAGTTGAAATTTGCATGATTCAAATCAGGAGCAAATACATGTACATTAACTGAAAATTAGAGTTAATCGTTTTAGAGGAAAACATTTGTCATGTGCTTAGCTCTGGATATTTTTTAAATATTTTCTTTGATTACTTCAGATGAAGAGCCTCAATTTGAGCTTCAATGAGAAAAGGCTGCAAGTTTGGGTTTAGTACAGTGTTTATCCAGGGGGGTGGTCTAATTGCTCATTAGATTTTTTTGTTTGTTTGCTTTTTTCTACTAATTTCAGAGGCTTACTTGGACATAAAGGCCAAACTTGATGGGCATGTGTCTTTTTTCAGCCTTAATCTGGACAGTTACCTGATTTGGAATTGTTTATGTCAGTAGAGCAAGTGACGGCTGAAATCTCTGATTGATGCATGCTTTAGGGTGAACCATCTATTTACCAATGTAGTTCTCAAAAGCAGTGGGCTTAAACTAGACATATACCACTATAATGAGCCAACTAATAAAGCAGCTGAAAAGCAGATTAAAATATTTGTTTGTAAGCACAGATGTACAGGTATATCTCCCCCCTTTCCACTAGCCTTCTATTTGGAAGAAAGTAAGTGCTAGTGACATGATCACGGAGAAATTGTGTTTCCAAATGATAGAATCTAATTTCCCACTTCTTGGCAGGAATGTGTTCTTAGTTATGGCTATTCTAAATTCTGAGTAATCCAATCACTGCAAATGCATGTAATACTCAATTGCTTGAGCAATGATGCCTGGGATTAGACCTCTGTGTAAAAGACATGAGTAATAACACATGGGAAAGCTGTAAGTTATATGATAGAACAGAGCATTAGCTGTTTTATAGAGTTACGGCATTTCATATAGTATTTTTCACTCTGATATTCTGCAACCTGAGTTATTGGTATCAATGAGCAGATCTCAAAACATGCTCTTGAAATACTGCACAGGGCAGTACTGGTTAGTTAGCATGGTCTTGTCAGTCATGGTTCCTGCAAATAGCTTCCAAATGTAAAGACTCAATGCTCAGTGTATTGTCTATTTACACAATCCATAAGGTAAGTAGCTGAGATCTATTTATTGAAGGATTGAGTTTTTGAAAGCACAATTAAATTCTATTTCTCTAAAACCATGAGAGTTATTAAAAGATTCAAATATAAAAATTTATCTAAAAAGCCCAAATTGATTAAAAATGGTCCAAGCAGGACAGTGCTGCTCCCATTTACTTCTATGGGACATTGACAGATTTTATTTGCTGCAGTTTTATATTAGAGTTTTTTTGTGGTTTTTATTCTTAATAAATCTTGAATTTTTAGAGTTTTATCAAGAAAGAAAACTTTTGCTTCGCAAAACGCCGCCGGTGTCTCATTTTGGACGCATGCATCCCTTTTTGGACGCTAAAGCCCATTGCCGGCGCAGAAAAAAACAGATGCCGGCTAAGGCCGAACTTTCGCTGTTGTTTCGCTAATTTATTCGTCTGCAGTGAATCGCGGTAGTTTGCCGCGAATAAATTCGCACATCACTACTACACAGGTGATTTTGCCGCATAAAGTTGACAGTATGTCTAGCCCCATGTCAGATTTCAAAATGAAATATAAAAAATCTGTTTTCTCTTTTAAGAAATGGATTTAAAGGGGTGGTTCACCTTCAAGTTAACTTTTAGTATATTGTAGAACGACCAATTCTAAGAAACTTTTCAATTGGTCTTCATTATTTATTTTTCATAGTTTTTTTTAATGATTTGCATTTTTTCTGTTTCTTTGCAGCTTTCAAATGTGGGTCACTGACACCATATAAAAACAAATGCTCTGTAAGGCTACAAATATATAGTTATTGCCACTTTTTATTAGTTATCATTTTATTCAGTCTATCTCCTATTCATATTCCAGTCTCTTACTCAAATCAATGCAGGGTTGCTAGGGTAATTTGTACCCTAGAAACCAAATTGCAGACACCGCAAACTAGAGAGCTGCTGAATAAAAAGCAAAATAACTATAAAACCACAAACAATAAAAAATGAAAACCAATTGCAAATCAGAATTTCACTCTCTGCATTATACTAAAAGTTAACGCAAAGGTGAACAACCCCAAAGTACTGAGCTTTTTAATACAGAAGTCTTATTTCTGGAGAAGAATTTTGGATCTATCGCTGCCTTTCTGCAAAGGTGGAATATGATCAGTCTCCATGTATCTAAAAATTTCAATCTTATGGCCATACTCCAATAATTGTTTAGCTGCTGGTTTATTAGTAGTACCATCCCTAAATGCCATACTTATCAGTGAACAATGTGAATCCATCCATAATATAAGGGTCTGATCAGTTTTTCCAATGTAAGACAGACAACATATATAGTAGCGTAGTTAAGTTGGTTTGAAAAAAGCACCAAAGTCCATCAAGTTCAACCCCTCCAAATGAAACCCAGTGCACATACTTACACACACCCACTGAAACTATAGATATATATATCTCAATATCTATATTAATTGTAGATTTTAGTATCACTATAGTCGTGAATATTACGCTAGTCCAAAAAAAAATCATTCAAACCGCTCTGAAAAGCATTAACATATTATGTGAGTGTGGGTGCGGACCTGGGCAGGGCCAACAAGAGCCGGGGGCCCACCAGGTTTTTTTCCCAACACCGTGCGCCAGCCCAGTCCGACCCTGTCTACCCTACTCCCAGGTATACCTTACCAGGTGCAAGTACAGTGAATTAAATATTATACTGCGAATGAGCCTAGTCTAGGAAGTAGAATGGGATACTTAGGAACAAGGAAGAAAATTGTGGTGTGACACTCTTTTGTCTTTTAGAATTTAGCCCTGAATTGATACATTTTTTAAAGAAAATGTGTGCCATCCCTATGAAGAATATGTGCCTAGCAAAGTGATAGTTGATGAAATTCCACACATCTGATTGAAATGTTCTAGAGGACTTCACATCTGTCATAATTTTAAGTTGTGAGAAGCATACAAGGATATGAATGTATCCTTTGTAGATACAAATATACAGTAAATATGTGGCCATAAGAGTGCAAGTAAAAATCAGTGAAATCAGTGAAATATGCATCTGCATGCAGAGACATGCAAGAAACAAAACAAGGAGAAAGCGAAGTAATACATCACAGGAATGTAATTGGTTTATAGGCAGGGGTAAACGTCACACTAAAGTCAAATACAGTAGTGAGGGAATACCAAGGAATTTACAGCTTGCTTTATCTTGTTCTGTATTTCATGCCTACTGGCATTGAGGGAAGGATGTCAGTAGCTTTAGAAGTTAAGCAACAGCAATAATATGCTGCAGGACTTTTGCACTGTAAATACACAAAACCACTGCCTATTTTTTCCATCCCACAGTGTTTACTTTTGTTTTATTTTATGACATATCTGCTTTTCTTTAGTAATAAATCAAATCAACTGGACTTGCTGTATTTTTTTCTCCTGAAGATGTTTTGCTAGTCATCTGACTGGCTTTTTCAGAATGCCTTGTGGTTAAATACCCTGGAAAATTGGTCCAATTAACATAATCTTTTTAGTTTAACCAGCATGGGGTCGGAAACTTCATAGAGGTAAAGTGTTGATTGTATTAGCATGATGGGAGATATGAGGTGTTATTAAACTTTCCTGGAAGACGTGCCCAAACAGAATTGTATGTGGCAGAAAATAGATGTTGCACTGCCATGCTTCTATCCAAGCTTCACTTTCCTACAAGTATATGGCTTCTTTCACCCCTCTTTTGAACCAGTCCTCCCTGTCCAGAATGTTGACTTGGCAGTCTTCAAATGTGTGTCTTTTTTGTCTTTGTCCTGACCAGAGTTGCTGACTCTTCTGTGCTGGGCCATACCAACATAACAATCCAAGCACTCTTCACTGCATACACAATGTTACTCTTCTTATGCTTTGGCATTGTGTCTTTTGGGTGAACCAGTTGCTGCAAAAGCATGTTTTGGTGTTTATTAAAGAGCCTTCAAAATTTTTGGATACACCCCAAAAATATATGAGAGGACCAAGTTTGTCTGTCCTGTTTGTTGTTTCTTCTTCTCCCAATGTTAACAAAGGCCTGCAAGTTTTAAGGGCTCTGTGATGTTCCAACTCTTTTGCCTTAGCCTCTGTGCCCCCATCTATCTGAACCAATGACTGAGGGTGATTCTTTGAAAGTAACAAAAGCCTTTCTTTTTACTTCCACCATGAACATGTTTGGCACAATGGATGAGACTGGTGATGCCATGGCACAGCCTGCCCGTCGAATGTATTCTTCTACTTTAAATAGCTGGTACTCAGGCATAGGTCCAATAAGGAACACACTTGACTTTTTTAAAATTTCTGTTTATTTCCAACTAAAGGGGCTAGGATGTTAGCAAGGTAACAGTTTATAGTTACTGTTGTATATTCCTATTTTGAAGCATATAACAGTAACATAATTAATATGAAGGGTGCAAACTTCCACTGACAACAAAATGTCAATAAAATGTTTCATGGTTAAACTTCTAGGCACATGCTACTGGCAATATTGGAGCCATAACAGAAATGGCTTTCTTTGGCTTCCTCCAGTTTTACGTGACTATAATTTAATATTCCTTACTTGCAGGCCCAGATTTTTGGAGAGACCATCTAGGGCGGCAGGATTTTAGGGGGGTGGCATGTTGCCCAACCACATTGGTTCAGAGATTTAAATTTCCTGTGTGCCAATTCCCATTGCTCCATCCCGATGTTGAAAATTTGAGCAAATAAAAGGGAGGGGACGGGGTAAAAAATGACAGTGGGCCTAGGGGCACCCGCTAGGTAAATCCAGCCCTGCTTACTTGAAATAAAAACATGCCCAAAGATAGAGATCTGGAAAAATTTGTTTTGCATTTAAAACTTTTTTTTATTTAAATTGACTGCAACTGAAGGTGTGGTCAGTAGTAAAAGAATTAAATGCAACACACAGAGATATTTTGGCATTCAGAGTCTGTCTCTGGTTTTAAGGAAATAGTAATCTTGCAATTGACAGGAAATCAAGGTTCAGATTATTAATATATTGCTAATAAAAAATGATGGTGTACAAACCTGCAGGTAGTACATATATAGCATATATATATATACTATATATGTACTACCTCAGGTTTGTAGGTTTGTACATCATCATTTTATTTGATATATATATAACCCAGGGTTTCCTGGATGGAGTTTTTCATTTGGCCAGCATTTGAACTAGCTTTTGAATCTGAGATCATTCTCACACAAAGATTGAGTGCATATAGTCCCATTAATGGCGCGAGTCATGAGCTTTCATTCACCTGCAATAACATCAATACCATAGGTAGATAGTACTATCAGTAGTCAAATCATCTTGAAAACTGATGTTTCCTTAAACAACAGTTTGAGTATTGCATCTCTCAGATATCCTCTGATATGAATTTGTCAATTGTAAAAGCAATTTTAAAAAACTTTGGTGAGGGCATGACTTTCCAACGCATCCTATCACCGCTTGGTAAGCAATAACCCTTTGGATCTCTCACTATTCTAGGAAAAATATTACAGTCAGCAGTTATGATGACAGCTTTGCATCTCCAGTAAATAAAGTAACATTACTTTCAATGCCTGTAATTAATACACTCCATAGTAAAACATTTAGAGTACCTTTGCAATCTCAGATGTAAAATTTACAGGAGTATAGTGTCTAGGCTGAAGCCATACATAAATAAATATAAATTATTTTGCATAATTCTCTTTTGAGTAAAATCTTTAACTTGACATAGTAATTGTCTCACAGTTATTAAACTTTAAAATGTGGCTGTATGTTCTTAGCTAACAATGTTTGAAAAAATCGGATCCGCACACATGAACTTTCTTGCAGTTATGTATGTTCTTAGCTTACATTATTGCTATATTCCAGCAGCTATTGCAATCTTTGAAGATTCTAAATTGTTATTCTGAATATATGCATGTTAAATGTCAGTTTCTCTATGTCTTGCCTTTAAGAAACAGCATAACAATTTTTTGTATATGCATCCTAATGGACTCCATTGACAAATGAACTATTGATCAGTGCATCTGAAATTGAAGAAGTGGGGGGAGGTGGTTGCATAATGACATGCAAACATTCTACTTATTAAATATCATTGATAAACTACCTTTGCTGTGGTTAGGGAATACAGCAGTTGGTATCAGTGTCTAACTGGGGGGGCCCAGGACACACCAGAACACAGCCTCAGGGCCCCCCACACCGTCCCCCGGGCCCTCCAATTAAAGTCCAATCTGCTGGGAAACCACCTCCCCCCCAGTGTGCATACCTTTTGCCAGCACGTCTGGGGTCCAGCAGGTAAGTAGGAAGTGCAGGGAGCGGGTCTGGGCTGGCGGGCTCCAGTCCGACCCTGGTTGGTATCTATGCTGCTGCAAAAACACTAAGGGGACATTCCCAAAAGTGTCAGTAAGTACACAGTGCTGGTATCCAAATTGTAAAAATGTAGTAAGCACAACAAATCCACAAAAGTTATCCAGTGTTGTATACATGGTAAAAAAACTGTGACTATTATTCTGTGAAATGTCATTTGTGTGCTAATTTGTTTTTTTCTATAGAGACTTAGGCCAAATTAACCCATCTAGTATCTATTATGGTTATGGTGGAAACATTTTGGCATCAAAAATGGCTGCAAAAATGTTATGGGTACAACTAATTCTCAAAAAAGTAGTGCATAGGACACAAAAATATCCACTCCTCCCACTTGTCAAAAACATATTTTGAAAACTGTTGGTAATGGTGGGAAAATGGTGCAAATATGACATTTTCCAACATCAGGTCTTTTTGCTTTTGCATATGAAGTTAAAGCCAGTGAAACAATATATAGTGAATAAAGTACCCCCTCTTGTAAAATATAAGGATATTATAAGTTACCGAGGAGTTTCATGACCATATAAAAACACGAGGCCGAAGGCCGAGTGTTTTTATACAGGTCATGGAACTCCGAGGTAACTTATAATATCCTCATATTTTGCAAACGGGGTACTTTATTTATTATAATACACAAGTTTCAGTGAGTCATGTGACAGAAATTACATCAGAACTCACCGTTTATAAGGATATAATTTGCAAGATATTTACGGCTTTTGTGTATTTTATATATATATATATATATATATTAATGAACATCCTGTTTATTTCATTCATCATCATCTCTAACCTATAACATCCGCACTGTGCAGCAGCACAGATTACAAACAAATGCAGCCGCCTCTATGGCTGTTAGCACAAATTAAATTAGCAACAGATAAAACAAGAGCGAATGTTTTGGAGCAGAATGCTGCCTCACACTTGCTCAAAACAGAGAGCAGGGGAAGCGGTCCTTGCCTAAAAGATTTCCAGGGGCGGAGCTTGTTCGGAGAGTCGTGTGTGACTGAGTTTGGTGGGGGGGGGGCGCGCGATTCCTCTCCCCACCCATCAAGGCTGCTCATTTGCGGTAAGAGCTTATTGTGAGGGAAGACAAGGCTGGGGATGTGTGTGGCAAACGAATGGTGCACGCTTCAATGTGCGAGCTGAAATCTGACATTGTGACTAGAAGGAGTGAGTGTGTCCTGTCCCAGGGATAAGGGCGTTAGCTGCTGAGTAAGGAGGTAAGTTCTCTGTTTATGTGAAGCAGAGCAGCTGTGTCGCATCAGTTTATATGATGGCTGGAGAAGCCTACACGGGGATTTACAGGGGCAACGTGTTTGTAACGTGGTCACCGAGCCGGCTGTCTAGTACATGACCTTCGGTGGCTACACGAAGCGGACATGCTGGGATACATATATGCAGTGGGGTAGGGAGTGAAGTTTATTACTGATGAAGTGATTTTCCGGCGGAGTGTGTTTGTATAATGCAGCAGAGGGAAAGTCCGGCAGCGGCGCATTCCTTCACCTGGCTCGAGGCTTCCTTCTTCTGAAGCGGAGGAACGGCGTGGGGCCCCTCAGAGAACATTCATTAATTGAGGCTAATTAACCCTGTAGGCTGGCGGCTTATATTGTGACTTATAAAATATGTGGCGTATGTTACACACCCCAGTCCTTGCAACTTTGTAATGGGTATCAGAGGGATGTGGTTGCCGCACTACTGGCAACCACAAATTATAAGCCGCTACCTCCTGTTGCTAACCTCCTATGTATAAAGGCGTATGGGCAATTTTACCTCACACTGGACACATGGCATTGGCAAGTGTTATGAATAGTGGCTTTTATCTCGCTGAAGCACGTACAGCTGGCTACCCCCACCTCCATTTACTACCTCTACCTCCATTTACAACCCCCCCACCTCTGCATGGGTGCCAGATAGTTTTGTCCTGCCCACTCCAAGGTTAAGCTGACCATAGATAGAGGAACAGAATATTGGACGAACAATCGTTCAGTGCCCTTCCCTAACCTGCCACTAGCCATTCAGATAAAATAAAAGCGAACAAACCAACCGATGTCCAGCAAGTACTTAAGGTGGCCATACAAGGAGAGATCCGCTCATTTGGCAACATCTTTGAAGTGGGCGATAGGCTGATCCGATCATGGGCCCTAGGCCCCAACGATTGGATCACAACAGAGCAGATACGGGCAGTCTGATCACGGGACCACATCAACGAACAGCAGCAATCCAAAGGGATTTTTAGTCCTGTCCAATAAACATCTGGCAAACTTTCTGCAAGATATCCATCTGGGAAACCCGTTGAAGGGCCCCATACACGGGCCAATAAGCTGCCGACTTGGTCTGATGGCAGCTTTTATCGGCCCATGTATGGCCACCTTTAGCCAGCACGCTCCATGAATTCAGCTTTGGTGCTGTCTGTGAGTATACTGATGTCCTGTCCATCACATCAATCGTGTGAAAATATGTCCAACTCATTCTACTGGGAAGCTCACAGCAATATCGTCAGATCAGCAATACAAGCAGAGATATTAGAAATCTTTTAACCTTGCCGATCATCCAAACAATTGATTTCCATGCGATGAAAAATGTTGGGACTCTCCACACACGGTCCAAAATTCGTACAAATCCTCGATTGGATCTTTGTGTCTATGGCCAGCTATGTTTAGCTCTATGCATGTGTATTGTAACGAACAATCTTTCTTGGAAAGATCTCTTTCCAAAAATATCATAATTGTTATGTCTAAGGCCAGCTTTAGCTACTTGTGAAATGGATTGCGGGGCTTGCTAGGTAATGGCTGTGATGTCGCCAAATGAGTGGATCTCTCCCTGATATGCCCACCTTGAGGATCATGGGCCCTAGGGCCCAACGATTCGATCACAATGGAGGAGGTACAGGAGGCCGGACCACATCAAAGAACAGATGCGGCTGCAATCTGATAGGATTTTTAGTCCCGTCCAATTGACATCTGGCCAGATATCGGTCAGGTAAGTCGTTGGAGGGCCCTATGTACAGGCCGATAAGCTGCCGACTCAGTCTATCGGCAGCTTTCATTGGCCTGTGTATGGCCACCTTAAAACAAGATAACAGCTGCCTGTTAGATCTAAGAACAGCACTGTAGTAAAAACCCATGTCCCACTGCATTCCATTCAATTTACATTGAGAAGGACAAACTGCATGCCAGAAAACTGTTCCCTCCTAAAGTGCTGGCACAAGTCACATGACCGGGGGCAGCTGCGAAATTGACAAAATATCTAGCCCCATGTCAAATTTCAAAATTGAATATAAAAAATCTGTTTGCTCTTTTGAGAAATGGATGTCAGCGCAGAAATCTACTGGAGAAGCACTATTAACTGATTCATTTTGAAAAAAATGTTTTCCCATGACAGTATCCCTTTAAGTTGGAAAGTATTGTACACTAGTGCTCAAGGTTCTGCAAAGGCTTTATTTATAAGAACATCCCTATTTACCAGTTCTGCATCCTTTACTACAACTACCTGTTATTCATAAGAATTCCACACCCAACGTGAGTCTTCAGGTGTCTCTTTGTCACTTCTGCCTTCTTATATCATCTCTGTGTATTTGGAAGACTGAACTCCCCATTTATGTGTTTCTCTTCACTGAAGCTTAACTTGTGTATTTTTCCCCTAATCCAGATCTCTGAATTCTCTAAGCCAGCGAATATATGTATGCTGGTCATGACAACTGCTTTTAGCAAAAGCACGAAAATAGACAAGCAACAGACCATGACTAATATTCAGGATGACCGTACAAACACACAGAATAGCATGAATGAACTGTAATATGAAACACACATATTAACCCTTAAAGGGATCCTGTCATGGTAAAAAACATTTTTTTGTATTTTTATGTATCAGTTAATAGTGCTGTTCCAGAAGAATTCTGCATTGAAATGCATTTCTCAAAAGAACAAACAGATTTTTTTATATTTCATTTTGAAATCTGACATGGGGTTAGACATATTGTTAATTTCCCAGCTGCCCCAAGTCATGTGACTTGTGCTCTGATAAACTTCAATCAGTCTTTACTGCTGTACTGCAAGTTGGAGTGAAATCACCCCCTCCCTTTCCCCCACCCAGCAGCCTAACAAAAGAACAATGGGAAGGTAAACCGATAACAGCTCCCTAACACAAGATAACAGCTGCCTGGTACATCTAAGAACAGCACTCCATAGTAAAACCCATGTCCTACTGCGTACTATTCAGTTACATTGAGAAAGAAAAACAGCCTGCCAGAAAGCAGTTCCCCCCTGAAGTGCTGGCACAAGTTACATGCCTGGGGCAGCTGGGAAATTGACAAAATGGCTAGCCCCATGTCAGGTTTCAAAACTGAATATAAAAAAATCTGTTTGCTCTTTTGAGAAATGGATTTCAGTGCAAAAGTCAATTGGAGCAGCACTATTAACTGATGCATTTAAAAAAAAACATGTTTTCCCATGACAGTTTCCCTTTAACACATTCTTGCCTTGTTGCAGTGACAGTACACTTTAAATTCTCTGCACTTTATGTTAATTAAATATAGCATGAATTCATTACGGATGCACCGAAACCACTATTTTGGAGAAAGATTCGCCTAAATACTGAACCAAGTCTGAACCCTAATTTGCATATGCAAATTCGTGGTGGGAAGGGGAAAACATTTTTTACTCCCTTGTTTTGTGATAAAAAGTCATGCAATTTCCTTCCCCGCCCTTTTGCAAATTAGGCTTCGGATTTGGTTCGCTGGGCAGAAGGATTCGGCCGAATCCTGCTGAAAAAGGCCGAATCACGAACCAAATCCTGGAATCGTTGCATCCCTACAATTCATGGCCATAGCATGAATGGTCCAAATTACCCTAGCAACCATTTACTGATTTGAAAACGAGACTGGAATATGAATATGAGAGGACTGAATAGAAAGAGGAGTAATACAAAGTAGAAATAACAATACATTTGTAGCCTTACAGAGCATTTCTTTCTTAAATGGGGTTAGTGACCCCCATTTGAACACTGGTAACAGTCAGTTGAAGAAAGTAAATCAGAAATTTAAAAAAAGGAGCTATTCTATAACATACTAAAAGCTATTTTAACGTTGAACCACCCCTGTAAGTAGTCTTAAGGGATGGAGCTCCAGAGTAAAGGTGCCTATACATTTAGAGATCTGCTCGCGATTTCGGCAAACAAGCAGATCTCTCCCCAATATGCCCACATTGAGGTGGGTGATGTCGGGCTGATCCAGTCGTTGGCCCTAGGGCTCAATGATCATATCATAATGTAGCGGGACCTCATCAACTAATAGATGCAGCTGCTATCCGATGGGATTTTTAATCCTGCCAATCGACATCTGGCTGACTGGCCATATATCGATCGGTAAAGCCCGTCAGAGGGCCCTACACACAGGTCGAAAAGCAGCTGAATGTTTGTCAGCAGCTTTTATTGGCCCATGTATGGCCAGCTTAAGGAATACATTTAGATTTTAAGATATTTTTAAGCATTGCCCTCTTCACTTGTACTGTTTCTTGGTTGCATAGCATATTCAATGTACATTCCCATTTGTACAGCTCTGTGGAATATGTTTACCATTTATAAATGTGTGTTAATATTCAAGTCTGTCTAGGAAAGCTATTACCATGAAGACTGTCCACTAGAGATGCTTTAGCTTGATAATGTTATTTGGTCATCGTGTTTACTTTTTAATGCCAGTTTATACTTTGACTGTGGGTACTTCTTAAAACTTGATACTTGTACAGTCGCTGGACCACTCCAAAGTGGGCCATATTGTTGTTCCATCTTTGACAAAAATGCTGCAATTCTGGTTCATGTATATGCAAGATTTGTGTTTATCAATGGTACTGGTTTATGACAACTGGTCCAGTAAACTACCAGAATCCATAAAATAAAAAGCTTAGGCAAACTGGTTGATTTTACCTATACTTTAAATGTTTTGTATATCACATATCCATGTGCTATATTCAGGGAGCAGAAATTGTTCTTGAACTGCTTTTTTCATACTCGGCTGAATGTGGCAGAATAAACCTGGCCATACAGATCTCCGCACTGAGGTGGGCAATATTGGGCTGATCTGATCGTGGGCCCTAGGGCCCATTAGATCACAATGCAGCCCGAATGGGCAGTTGGGATTTTTAAACTTGCCAGATATCGATCAGGGAACCCGTGAGAGGGCCCCACATACGGCCAAAAAGCTGCCAACTCGGTCTGTCGGCAGCTTTTATTGGCCCATGTATGGGGGCCTTCAGTTGCAGGAAGGCCATTGTGCAAGACAGTAAATGTGGCCATACGTGGACTCATGTTAGCTTGTGACTTAACATCTCCAGAGTGAGTTTGTAGCAAACTGGTCCACGTATGGGCTAAACAAGCATCCTGCCTCTGAGCAAAATCTGGCTGGGGACTTTTCAAATATCTGTTAAGCAGGTTTGAAAATCTTATCCATTTGAGGTTCTCGTGTCTCCTGGATACAGCCCACTTTATGGGTCTGCATTAGCTATGCAAAATTTGTAATTTACTGTTATTTCAAATTAATAAGCGTAGCATGATGTGAATATGAAATCTCTAAAGCACCCAAAGAATATGATAGTGCTATTTAAATGGTTGCCCTATAAGTGATGTCATACCTCACCAATGATATTTTCCACAGCATCAGATATAGCCATGCTTGCTATATGAAATGTAGTAGGTTCTAAATTAAAAAATCAAAACCTTTCATTTTTCAGTATTATTATTAATTTGGTGTTTAATACATTGCAATTTTTTATTGTGCGTAACATGTTCTTAAGGCCTACTTAATGATGGCATATTTTGACAGATCACATTATTAACAATAGTTAACAGTGCCAACTATTTGCACAGTGCACACTTGATTTGCACAAACAAACCATTTTTGATGAGGATACCTCTTTAAAGTAAGAAAATGGGGAAAACCTCCAGTAAGAGTAGATTATAAGCAGATGATTAAGCTCTGGCTTTGTTCCATCAAAAGCCCAGAAATATGGCAAAATGGATCAGCTGGCAAAAATCCATCCTCATAGCTGCAGTCACTGTACTGGCTGGTGCTGTATAATCTAATGATATATGCAGACATTCACTTGGATTGCAACTCACCCACAAGACTAAGGTCTAATGAAAGTCACCAACTCGTATAATATGCCCTGTTATGGATATTTTTTTTCAAGTATTTTGGTATTATACTATATGCGCTGCTTTTGTGGTATATATAGTTATACACAATTTTTCTTATATACATTTTTGGGATGCATACTTGTATCCAAGGCACAGTAATGTTCCAGTCACATATATGTTTCTTTCAAAATGCCAGCACTGCAGTGGAAACTCCACATAAGCACAAAACATATTCTCTCCAGTTTTTCCATTTCTTATGCGTCGACTATGGAAATAAAAATGCATTTTAGTTTAAATGAAGCTGTAAGGTCCTTATGAAAGTTAGCATCTCATGGTTTCAATGACCTAAATATTATGGTAACTCAACTTTAGAAGAGACTTGTGCAATTGTTACTATATGTAACAATTTGTACCATGAATCATCGTCGTTAAAAAAACAAATCTTCCTGTTAATAAAAAAACAAATATTTTACATACTACCAGGTAAGTCCAACCTATGTCCTCCTGGTAGGGTTGCCACCTTTTCTTAAAAAAAAAAATACTGGCCTTCCTATATACTTAACTTTTTTTCATATTAATAACCTTGGGATCAGCCCTCAAGAATACTGGTCAGGCCGGTAAAAAACGGCCAGGTGGCAACCCTACCTCCTGGATGAACTACAGCTTCCAGCATGCTTCACAAGGGGAGTTGCAGGATATGTTGTTTAGGTAGTAAAATCTGTAAAATTATAGGATGTTTTCCTAAAATTGGAATCTTAGTTTTACGATAACCATGTATCAGATGTTTAGAAAGGATTATTGGCAAACCATTCATATTTGTCACATCTAGTACAATTAATAATCCTCTATTTTTAACAGCTTGGCATTCAATAACCAGTCCAGTGATAGTGGTATTTTAAATTTTGTCCAAGATTTATTCTCCAAAGCAGCTTGTGCCTGACTGTGGGCCTGATGACAGGATGTGTTGATGGATAGTGTTGCAAACAAAATTCCAAACATAGCCAGATGTAGTAGAACCAACAGCATTTATGTCTGTCATCCAGTATATTTACACTTTTTCTGTCTTCTTTTTATTTTTTATTTTTTTTTAATTGTCTTTCTTTGCAGTATGAATGTTATAAACAGGGACAATGCTCCCACAATTTCCTAATGTGTAATACAGTTATACTAATATTATCCACTTCTATTTACTATTTATTGCTAGACAGTTTCTGATGCTTAAAGGAAAACTATACCAGAGAAATGAATACTTGAGCAACAGTTTATATCAAATTAAGTGACATATTAAAGAATCTTACCAATCTGGTATATATATTTAAGTAAATATTGCCCTTTTACATCTCTTGCCATGAACCACCATTACATGATGGTCTGTGTGCTGCCTCAGAGATCACCTGACCAGAAATATTTCAGCTCTAACTGTAACAGGAAGAAGTGTGGAAGCAAAAGACAGAACTCTGTCTGTTAATTGGCTCATGTGACCTAACTTTATAGTTTGTTTGGTATGTTTGTGTGCACCGTTGAATCATACGATTCCAGGAGGCTGTCCTTCTTTTTTAAAATGTCAATTTTCTATTCATGATTACCCAATGGCACATGCTACTAAAAAAAGTATATTATTATGAAAATGGTTGTTACACCAAGCAGGGTTTTACATATGAGTTGTTTTATGCAATATCTTTTTAGAGACCTACATTGTTCTGGGGGTATAGTTTTCCTTTAATACGTCAGATAGAATGGCCAGCCGTGGTTTGATTGCTCCACTGAACATTTTTAAAGGATAATTCAACCCTGTAAAAAAAAAAAAAAAAAAA
>CM044436.1:60716221-60731995 GCA_024363595.1 Xenopus borealis | reverse complement strand
ACATGCAAAAGAATAAGAAATCAGGAAGGGGGCAAATAGTTTTTCACACCACTGTAGTCTCTCAAGCAAAATTCTCAGTTTTGTGGCAATAGCAATATGCACATTTATCATAAATGCTGTAAATGTATTGACACAGTCACAATAATCATTTAGCATGTAATTTAGAATGTAGTGTTACTTGTTAGTCTTCAGCTGCTGTCTCTTTTCAGCTATGAGAAGTCATGGCCATATCTCGTGTACTTCCTCAACCACCTCTTATTTTATGGTTCTTTTTACTGAAGTTTTTAGGAAGCAATGTAGCAGTCCATGGTTTACTTGCAAGTGTTGCTGTCCCTAGCTTTTCCTATGCTGTTTGTGGCAGGCCATGCCATCAGTAACTTCAGACCTCATTACCTGTTGCTTAGGAAAATCAGGGGCTCATTACCTGTTGCTTATGTGTGAAAATAATTTCACACATAAAAAGGTGTAATTCCTAAAAAGAGACCAAAGTTTCAGTGGGAGGGAATCTTATGTGCACCAGAGTGAAGGCTTGCTCACATTTGATATTGCAATACTGCAGGATTTTTTGTTTTGCTTTCTTTTTTTATCTGGGTTTCTTTCCCTCTGTTACTTATTCTGACAGTGCTAATTTATTATTGAGATAAAGTGCTAATTTCCCAAACGTGTGATAAATATTCCACTATAGGGAATGCCGTAGAAGCGAATGTTAGCTGGCCTAGCTGCCTGGGTTTTCCTAATGAGAGTAAACTAATGGTAGGAGGGTAGCAGACATGCCTATCTGTTTTATGGGCACACAAGTGACTGCTTGCCTGGAACAGCATTAGGGCTGCCCCTAGCCTGACCTCACAACAATTACTATGCTGTTACTTACTGGGGCAAATGATAGTGTGATATACTGTATCAGGTGGCAAAAGCCGTCTGATGAGTGATGCTTGTTACAGTGGTAACCTCTGCAGCATTTGTTTTGGGAAGTACAATTATAGAAATATAGAAAGGTTTTTTTGATTGCCATTACTCACAACAGGCTATTTTTACTGGTTTGCTTCTCACAGAATAAATGGGAAGCACTGGAGATCATCCTGCTTGGGGAATTATTGTCCAAAAATACTATGGTGTCTTTTTTTTTTTCTGTGGATAACAGGCCACTGCCAGGTGACCTTCAATACTCCTCATTCAAATTTTCACTGGGTAGCAGATACTGTGGTCCCTAATACGAGTAGTTTGATTAAAATGTTGAATATATGGTTTGACTAAAAGGTTAATATCATCATTCACTTGCCCCAATATTTTCTTTTTGTTTCAACCAAGATTTGTTATTGCATGCAGGGCATATTTGAACAAGGGATGCAGAAGAGGTGGTGTTTGACACTCTGTTTTCCATAGCCCTTAAAGGGGTTGTTCACCTTCCAAACACTTTTTTCTGTTCAGTTGTTTTCAAATTGTTCCTTTAAATCTAAGTTTAAAGTTGAATGTTGGTGTCTCTGGTGTTTTAGTCTGGCAGTGCAGTAATTCAGGTGCACTCTAAACTGATACAATTTTGCAACATGTAATTGATACATTTCACAGCAACATCTCTGGAGTATTAGCAACTATTGTACCAATTCTAACAACTGCCTGTAATGATTCTGCTCAGCAGGGACAAATATAAGAAATGTATACATTAAATGTATCAGTTGGTGACCCCCCTCCCAGAGCTGCTTTAGAATGTGAAAAATGACACTTTACACTTACAAATAGAAAATACAAAGTAATTGGAAAAAGTATTTATTTCTGGTGATCTAGCTGAAAACAACTCTCTTGTTAAGTCATGTCACTTCCACCTAAGGAACATATCCAAAATACGATCATTTATCACCCAAGACGCTGCCAAAATTGTTATTCACTCTCTTGTCATATCTCATCTAGACTATTGTAACTCTCTTTTAATTGGCCTTCCCCTCCAGAAACTGTCACCTCTCCAGTCCATAATGAACACTGCTGCTAGGCTTATACACCTCAGCAACCGCTCTTCCTCTGCCATACCATTCTGCCAATCCCTGCACTGGCTTCCACTCTCCTTCAGAATTAAATTCAAATTAATGACCCTGACATTCAAAGCACTTCATAACTCTGCCCCTCCCTACATCTCTGAACTAATCTCTATATACTCACCCAAACGCTTAGTACGCTCCTCTACTGACCTGCTACTCAACTCTTCTCTCATTACCTCCTCACATGCTTGCATTCAGGACTTTGCAAGGGCTGCACCCCTCCTCTGGAATTCTCTCCCACGGTCTGTCTGACTTTCTCCCAATCTTTCAGCTTTCAAGAAATCTCTTAAAACCCTCTTTTTTTAGTGAAGCCTACCCTCACTGTTAACTACCCAATGCAATACCACTTACAGTACTACATCTCTCACCCACTTTACTCTGATCTTGCCCATTCCCACACCTTGTGTATCATTCCCTTCCCTTTAGATTGTAAGATTTTTCTGTACAGAGCCTCCCTCACCTCCTGTACCAGTACTTATTGTCATGTATGTATCCCCATATTTATTGTGATGTATGTAACTCCTTATGTTCTATGTATGTAATTCATGTGATTTTAGTTGTGTAATCACATTCACTTTACAGCGCTACAAAATAAGTTGGCGCTATAGAAATACATGTTAATAATAATAATAATAATAGTTGTTTGAAGGTGAACAACCCCTTTATTTATTATGTCATTACAACCTTTGACTTGTTTTATGGCATTGTTCTTATGTTGTACATGGGCTGATGAAATCTGCCTAGACCTCTTTAAGGGGCCTTTTCTTTTTTCTGGATAACATCCAAAAATCTGTGTGTGTCAGTATGAGGGAATCCACGGTGGGTAAGAACACATCTGCTCTGACCTTTGACTTATTACTGTTAGGGAACATTATTTGGAAAAAATGTCTTCTGTACTGGCGTAACAAGATGCTACTGGGCCCCACAGCAAATTAATTTTAGCCCCCACCCCAATATATCCAAAGGTTGTTCTGTTTGATCAATGTATGTTGAAACAGTTAACTAATTAGGGCCTTGTTGATCTCCTATACCACCTGGGCCCCCCTGCAGCCACAGGGTCTGCTTCCTCTGTAGTTGCACCCCTGGTTGCCTGGTTCTGATTGGCAGTAAATATTTTTAGAATGAAACTGTTTTCGGTGTGATGAGGGTGGTTATTTTCTGCCTTAGGGATTTATCGTCTTTAATTTTTTTCATTCTTTGATCGTAAGTTCAGGCTCTTCCTGCAGTGAATGTGGAGAGGTTTGATGAGGGAAGGAAGTAGTTGAACCTTTAGGACTCTTTCTAATCTTCCTAGTTTCTCTATACTGGAAAACCACACGGGTATATTTATCATATGGAAGTATATTTGTTTTGTACATGACTGCATGCTACTAATTATGGCCTATAATCTTTAAGGCTTTGACACAGAGGTGCTTTAACTCCTGCTGCTCTCTGGTTGAAAACCTGTGACAATCAGGACCATACTTAAAGTGAGTGAAATATTAGTAATTTTTTTCTGAGTGCAGATATTCCCATGAAATAAATAATAATAGTCCTTCAAACAGCATTGCATTGCAGCAATCTTCTAATTTGAGAATAATCTCATTAGTAAGGTTAACTAACACTGATATTTCACAATACTATATGCCATATGTTTTGGGAAGCATAACTAGGAAATATTGCTCAGACTGGGGGGCCAGCAGGGCTGCAACCCTCTCCGGCACCCCTGCTTTTTTGTTAGCACCCAAATTCCCCCATCAAATGTCTGTGAGTTAATAAGCAAAATAAAATTTGAAAATTCGAATGTCAAAATTCAGTTTGTATGCGAAAGCTCGGTTTTTTCAGGACGTGAACTCGACCATTAGGGTTTTTCATTTGAGTTTTTGATATTTTGATTTTTCCATAAACGCGCAACCATTTGAAATTATTGTTCACCCGAGGTAGAAAATATGCCCCCTAATGTGTAATTTTTCAATGTAGTTTCCTGGATACATTAGTGGAAAAATGCCAGTGATTTGTTATACTGGTATAGAACAAATTGTGGCAGAGGAAATGTATTATCACAGCCTGTTGTGCTAAAACCACGCCGCTAGCATTTTTAAATGATTCAGATCTAAACTGCAGCCTGTTGGCTTGTGACCTTCCGGCCTCTTCTAGATTTATTGGAAATTGTGAAATGCATAAACCCAGCAATATCCAGTATTTCATTTCGATAGAAAATGATGGTATCATGACAAGCAAACATCCAACTCTTAAATTGGGCTGTTTGCAGGAACGACCCCAACATAAATGTTAACCAACTGTGACTCATTTTGGACATTGTCAACCTTTAAAAAAAAAATACAGGTAGCTTTTGGTTTTCTAGCTGACCACTTTCTCTATAACCATGAATGTCATGAAATTTATAAAAATATCCAAGTTTAAAAAGCACAAAAAGTCACAGAAAAGTCAAGAAAACAGCAACTTTTTTGTATTGTCTGAAGCAAAACACCCAAAAACTCAAAAACCAGGAACAAAAGAAAGATCTTCCAGTTGTAACGGGATATCTGTCATTGACTTCTACTTGATTTCAGCAGGTTTTAGCTGTAGTATTTTTGTATTCTGAATTGTCGCAGTTTTGTCTCCTAATAAATCCCATGTTTTGTTTCTGGTGTAAAATGGCCAGACCTGAAAATGTTGTGGTTTAATAAATTGCCCCCCTAAATGATTGGCCTTTCTCTAGACATTTTTAACTGCTCTGTGTGCCCATGGAATTAACGATTTTCAGCAAATTTTCTTTGGAAATTGGCTGTACCACACCTGCCACCCACTGTCACTGAGAACCATTCAATCAACTGTATATATGGCCAGATCATAATATATTAATTACTTCATGGGCTATTTAGCTGTAATCTGAATGTCAGCCTTACCTGGTTTCCTCTGTCATTTCCTTTTTTTTTTGTCAGTGTTTGTAGAGTTTTAGCAATGAACCATAAAAAGTGATACAAAAATATATCCAGAGATCTTATTTTTTAAAACTGCACCTAAACTGTTCAGTGATTATTATTGCAGGTCTGCACCGACGTTCACAACTGTGGGAATAAACCAGAATGTATGCACACAACTAGAAATATTCCTTTGTATGAGATTAGTACAAATAGATTTTCCAGCAGAGCACACCTTTACTAATACACTGTAGACAAAAGCACACCTATAAATACATTGCAAACAGTAACTCTCACACAGGTACACTTGTTCAAGTACATTTATCTTCCATATCAGAAATTAAATGTACACAAGCAATAGAGACACTATGCACCACCATAAGGAAGTCTTGAATTTAAAATGCTTCCTTCTGTTATTTACTTTTTTTTTGAGACTCCATTTGTCTGCAGCTACTGACGAGATCTTGGATGCTTCCTGCATCGGATTCTTCCCAGTGCTGTTAATGACTAATATACATTGCTTTGTAATGTCCTATTTAGGGATGCACCGAATTTGGGATTAGCCCAGAATTCAGCCTTTTTCAGCAGAATTCATATTCAGTCGAATCCTTCTGCCTGGCTGAACCGAATTATTGCATTTTAAATGTTTCCTTCTGCAATTTACTTGCCAGGATTTGGCCTTTTTCAGCAGGATTCGGCTGAATCCTTCTGCCCAGCCAAACCAAATCCTAATATGCAAATTAGGGGCAGGGAGGGAAATCTCATGACTTTTTGTTACAAAACAAGTATTATAGTTGATTCATATAATTCACACCTATTTTTACTATGTGAGCTTCTTGTATTATAGTCATTTTCTAGTGAAAATAATTTACGGTTGGAAAGTGTCCTCTCATTTACACTACAGAGGTGTGTATGACAGGCTCTGCAATGTCTTTCTGTCTTGTGTGTAAAAGTGCCTTGGGTGGGGGCTTTATGCCTACGGGGCTTCCGTTATGGTTTTAGGCAATTCTGAGGTGAGAGAGAATATTTTGTTCATTGGCAGGATGTTCTTTTACTTGTGATCAACCATTTGTAAAGTAGAGTGTAATAGCAGTAGCGCAAAAGCGTATGAGGAAAGAATCTATCATTTAACACATCCTGTGTTCATAAACAATTTGATTTCTCGGTATGTAAATATCAAACGAGTCTGTGTCATTTAAAGAAACACTAACACCAAAAAATTAGTTTCCTAAAATACCGAAAATGTACTGTTGTGCTGCACTGGTAAAACTGGTGTGTTTGCTTTAGAAACACAACTATAGTTTATATAAACAAGCTGCTGTGTAGCTATGGGGGCAGCCATTCAAAGCTGAAAAAGAAAAGGCTCAGGATGGATAACAGATAAGTGCTGTAGCATACAATGACATTCTTTGGAATCTATCTACTGTGTAACCTGTGCTTGAATGTTTGCCCTCATGGCTACACAGCAGCTTGTTTATATAAAGTATAGTTGTGTTTCTGAAGCAAACACACTAGTTTTGGCAGTGCATGTAAGCAGTACATTATATTATCTTCGTCCCCCAGCGTCACATCAGCGACTAATGTCCTCTAATTGCCTTACCACCAGCAGGATAGCACTGTGATTGCTTTCGTTTTCCTAAGTCGCCCGAAGTTGCCTTACAAGGTTAACTTCGGCCGACTTCAGAAAACGAAGCGCTCTGAGTGCCATCCCACTGGCAGGAAGGCAGTTTGGGGAGATTGGTCTCCCCAAAGAATAGAGGATGTGTCGCTGGTGACTAATCTCTCTGAATCACCCCACAAAATAGCTTCATAAAAAACCTAATTTGAATTCTAAAGGTAAGTTCAACCTGTTAAAGGAAAACTATACCCCCGGACAATGTAGGTCCCTATAAAAAGATATTGCATAAAACAACTCGTATGTAAAACCCTGCTTCATGTAAGTAAACCATGTTCATAATAATATACTTTTTTAGTAGCTTGTGCCATTGGGTAATCATAAATAGGATCCAACGGTGCACACAAACATATCAAACAAACTATAAAGTTAGGTCACATGAGCCAATTAACAGACAGAGTTGTGTCTTTTGCTTCCACACTTCTTCCTGTTACAGTTAGAGTTGAAATATTTCTGGTCAGGTGATCTCTGAGGCAGCACACAGACCATCATGAAATGGTGGTTCAAGGCAAGAGATGTAACAGGACAATATTTACTCAAATATATATTCCAGTTTGGTAAGATTATTTAACATAAAAATAGTTAGCGAAAAAGAAGTAAAGAAAAAACCCCCACTCTCGTGTTTCCAAGGTTTAGATGGTTATTAATGTAACTGTGAAATAACTTAATTCATTAATTATAATCAGTGATAAAGTTCATTAACTAGTCCTATCAATTAAAAAAGGGACTAGTTTTAATTGATCAATATTCAATTGTGTAATCAATAAGGATTGATTGAGGGTACTTAAAAACGTGCTAAAGTGCTTAGTGCCTGTCTTACTCCTATAAGGTAAGTATTATAACTGTGTATTCCCACTTAAAAAGACAGTTCATTAGTTATTCTCGAAATTCCCAAATTATAGTTAGACACCCATTTAGGAAATTACTTCCACATTAAAGGGTTAAAAAAACTACTTGCCTAAAGATACTAAAATCTATAGTTAATTTAATACTGACTTCATCAACTAGTATTTATTGAGAAAATTCATTAGAAGGTTACACGTAATTAATTAAAGATATATCCATATAATAGACGGCTAATAGCCAAGGTCCAATTCATTCATTTAAAAAGGAGAATTAGAATCAACCAGCGTTTACGGAAAATCACAAAGAGAAGAAACGGAAAATAGATAAGAGGTGGAGAAGTCCCAAGATTTCTGCTGCCTGTCGTTGTTATGTAGGCCCTGGGACCCCACACGAGGGAGTACGGCAAGCAACGTGGACTGTGGTACAATATAAGACCTGATTCACAACCTTTTCTCTTTCAAGATTATTTAACATGCCACTTAATAGGATATAAACTACCTGTTGCGCAAGTATTCATTTTGGGCGTATAGTTTTCCTTTAATGCACATTTTGGAAGCCAATTATAGTAGGTTTTACCCTGAACTTATTTGCATATTTGCAGGTGCATACACCACAACTTTCATGTAGCAACTTAATAAATTAATAACATAGTGTCTAATTCACTTGATGCAAATCAATTGTGGCTACTGATGCGGCTCATTATGGGATATGTGGAATTGCTGATCTGTGTTCCCTTGCATGAGTGTTTGCACTTGACCTTATTCATAGGGGGTACATTTGTGCTTGCCTCTAGTTTAGAAGACCTTATCTGGGCCATAGTTCCTTTTATGATCAATTTTTCATCTATTTGTTTGCTTTGCAGTTGTTTTAGTAACATGTGCCATTCTCATAATATTTATTTCCTTTTACAATGTAACAGCTTCCCTCTGTATATAGATGAGAAATTAGATCTCATGAATTTATTTTTTATCTGGTATGAAAATGTGATATTTGCAATTTCCTTCCTTCAGTTAGAACTGTCTGTTGGGCAACATTCTGTAAAGTGTTGCTAAATGTTACTTTTCTGTTTCTATCAAAGTTGACACTTTTTTGTTTGAAGGACTGTGTCAGTTAAGTGTTTTCCCCTTCTCTCATTACACCTTCTCTACAACCCCCTTCCTAAGTCTCACTTCCTCTCTGTTGCTCGGAAAGATTGTATTTTTGAATTCTGAATTCAGCCAGCATTGGGGACAGCACCAATACAATTGGAAGTGCCTGTTATTCTATTTGTTCCTCTTTACTGTAATAAACCTTACCATAATGCATCATTTCCCATGCTTGTTTACTGTAGCTTTAGGTGGGCATTCTGTTTCCTGATGACTTTAATTTGTGGTCAGCAGCACAGTAAGTGCAGTCTCTCCAAAACTGTTGCTTAATAACATGCCATGGAACGGTTGCTATTTAAAAAATAAATGGCCAGTCTCTACTGAAACACTCCTGCAATGTGGTGAGCACCACAGCACAGTCGGTACAGTATCTTCAAAAATAATGTTTAAATGCAAGGTAATTATAACTTGCTGTTCTATAAATAAAGAACTGTGCGGAAACACTTCTGTTGGGTGTGAATGGTTACTTCCCATTCATTGTACATTTTGCGGAGCATCTCTGTGAACTATAGGATATGACTAAGCCATATAGTCGGACAGAAAATCCTGCCAACCAAAGACAGCATCAGAAGTAGAAATATCCAAGGTCAGGGGGTTTGCAAGGGCATTCCCATGTTAGCTTATCATCAGATCACTTTGATTAGATCCACTATTTGAGTAGCCAATCAGGCAGTGGAACTAGCTTTTTGTTTGAGTGCATGAGTTAGATGTTATGTTTTCTGGTCAGCATTCATTTTTTTGAGAGATTTCATATCAGTCTATGAGTGTACTTTGCTTAGCATCAGCTCTGTCTGTTCTTAATCATTTTTAATTTTCACTTATTAAATGAGCAGCCTTTCGTTTTTAACTTAATTTCCATGATCCATATCCTCATTTTATCTAGTATTCCACTGTTACCTTGTATTGCTCTTTTTAATCAGACGCATCTGGTTCTAGACTAACCGTAGCAATTGTATACAAGGTGGATACAAAAACATCTGTTTTATTTGTATGAAAGTAAGCATTTAGACAGTGTATAATTTACGATTATATATATTACACCTGTATTCATGTTACTTGATAGGACACACATAGTGAGTAATATTATTTCTGCTGAATGAAATCCAAATTATTTACTGTAGATCATGTAATCCAATTGTCTTCTGGCTGAATTTGTCAAATTAAACATTACAACTAAGCTAAGAGACTATAATTTAAGGTAATTGCTGCTATAAACAGTCTACATTATGCCCAGAATAGTGTTCTGATTTCAGTGTATATGATGGGATAGTATTTGGGATGCTTTGTGCCTATCAGAGCTGTACACCAGACACAGATAGAATTTAGATGGGGAACTGGCTGAATCTGAACTGTCAGATTTATGACAATTAAAATTATCTTTATGTGTTGGCTACACTTTTCAGTCTCTGATAATATTCCTCTTTATAGTTGCTTCTTTTGTCATACTAGGGAGGCATTTTACCTTTGTAGTGTTTGTAATTATTGTGCCACAAGGGGATGCTGTTCTTTTACTAATGCTTTTTATCTGAAAATATACACTGCTCCACTCGTAAACTGCAGTGATCAATTAAATATGATGCCAGTTTGACTGCAGTATTTATGAATATGCATATATCTCGGTTACCCTAGTTGCTGTCTAATTTTCTCCCAAAATGCCCCGTCAATGAAGCAGATTTATCTTCCAGTTATAGATGTCTGTTTCATGTCTTCACTCCTGTCCATTAATCTGAACCGACAATGAGACTTAATAACAGGTTACATAGTTAACAAATGTTCTTCCGTGCAATGTCACCTGCATGTCCATAAGAAAAAAAAAAACATCAGCTTCGAGTCCCTCCAAAAATCAGTCAAAGGTAGTAAAAAGTTACAAAATACTTCGTAAGACGTAGTATAGTAAACAGTGGCCTAATGCGTTTTGTGCCTGTTGGGGCTCTTATTCATGACTGATTTTTGAAGGGATTCACAATTGATGTTTCTATTGGACCTGTTAGCCCAGAATGCTTGGGACCTGGGGTTTTCCAGATCACAGATCTTTCCATAATTTGGATATTCATACCTTAAGCCTAGAAAATCATGTAAACATTAAATAAACCCAATAGGCTTTTTTTTCTTTCAATAAGGATTAATTATATCTTCATTCAAGCTACATGTTATTAAAACAAAAAAAGAAAATATTTTTAAAAAGTTGGATTATTTGATTATAATGGAGTCTATGGGAGATAGACTTTCTATAATTCAGAGCTTTCTGCATAATTTGTTTCCAGATAACGGATCCCATACCTGTACTTGTACTTTTTTCCATACATTTTAAAGGAATACTGTCATGGGAAAAAAAAGTTTTTTTTTTGTTGTTTTTTTTTTTCAAAAGTCTACTCCAGCAGACTTCTGCAATGAAATCCATTTCTCAAAAGAGCAAACAGATTTTTTTATATTCAATTTTGAAATCTGACATAGGGCTTGACATTTTGTCAATTTCCCAACTGCCCCTGGTCATGTGCCAGCACTTATAAGAGGAAACTGCTTTCTGTCAGTCTGTTATATAGTTAGCTTCCCATTTTTCTGTTGAGGGGGTGATATCATTCCAACTTGCAGTACAGCAGTAAAGAGTGACTGAAGTTTATCAGAGCACATGACTATTGAGTGATTCTACCAGGCAGCTGTTATCTTGTGTTAGGGAACTGTTATTTGGTTACCTTCCCATTGTTCTTTTATCAGGCTGCTGGGGGTGGTGATATCACTTCAACTTGCAGTAAAGAGTGACTGAAGTTTATCAAAGCACAAGTCACATGACAGCTGGGAAATTGACAAAAGCCCCATGTCAGATTTCAAAATAAAATATAAAAAAATCTGTTTGCTCTTTTGAGAAATAGATTTCAGTGCATAATTCTGCTGGAGCAGCACTATTAACTGATGCATTTTGAAAAAAAAATTCCCATGACATTATCCCTTTAATTTACATAAATATTATTAATTTTCAGTTAGACTGTTTCCTGACTTGGAATTAAACATACTGTAGCATCATTATTATGTGTGGGTCTTTGGGTTGGACATGTTAATCTGTACTAATAAACTTTTGATGGACTGATTGATAATAATGTGGGCAAAGATATTTGTTAACAATGATCAGCATTTTTTTAAATATTTATACCATGGTGGGTCTGTCCAGCTGGTGTACTGTTATAGCATGTGGCTGTAATCTCCTGCTGTGATTGTCTTGCAGACACAAAGGGGGGAAAAAATTGTCTTTGGAAAAGTGAATTTTAGAAGAGGAATAGTTACAACATGCTTGTCACTGGTTGGGGTCCTGTGTAAACTGACAGTAGTCCTGGCTGGCATTTCTTCCTCAATCCCAATTTTTCTTGACCAGCATGTAATGTTAACTGATAATCAATATTAATTGAGTAATTAATATTGTATTCTTAAGTAACAAACCATTATTTGTATTCCTATCTGCTAACCAGCCTATTAAAATAACATCGGTAACCTGTGGGATAATTAAATTTCTGAATAGAGTTCTGTTTTTATTTTCTGTAACCTGTTGGCACTTTGGGTTATGTTGAAGGGAAAGTACACTCTTGTTCAACATCCAGTTAATGAATCGCTTGTAATGAACAGTTTTCAGTATCTTTTTTTTTTTATAAATGGCTCACAAACATTTTCCTCTGTTTTAATAATGAGAGTTAAGATATGTGGTGGTATAGTTGCAACAGTGGAGTTGACCCCTTGTGTAAAAAACGGTATTTGTGTAAAATTTAGGCCACGCAGGAACCGACAAGATTAAATCAACAGACTTATTTTAATTTGCTCAAATGTTTTTGATTTTTATTGTTTTTGTTAAAGGGGTTGTTCACCTTCCAGACACCTTATTTTCATTTGTTTTCAGATTTACCACAAATGACTTTTTTTTCAATCGTTTTTTATTTTTTACCATTGTCCCAAAATTTAAGTTTAATGTTCGCGTCTCTAGTGTTTCAGTCTGGCAGCTCAGTGATCCAGGAGCATTCTGAGCTCTTAAAATTTGCTACATTTGGTTGATACATTGGTTGATACATTTGGTTGATACTAGGGATGCACCGAATCCAGGATTCGGTTCGGGATTCGGCCTTTATCAGCAGGATTCGGCCAAATCCTTCTGCCTGGCCGAACCGAATCCGAATCCTAATTTGCATATGCAAATTAGGGCCAGGGAGCTAAATCACGTGACTTTTTGGCACAAAACAAGGAAGTAAAAAATGTTTTCCCCTTCCCACCCATAATTTGCATATGCAAATTAGGGTTCGGATTCGGTTCGGTATTCGGCCAAAGCTTTAGGGAAGGATTCGGGGGTTCGGCCGAATCCAAAATAGTGGATTTGGTGCATCCCTAGTTGATACATTTGGTTGATACATTTAGTTGATGCGTTTCTCAGCAGTATGTGTGAAATATTAACAACTATTTATCATTTCTAACCGCTGTCTTTAATGAAACTCTGTGATTCTGCTCAGCAGAGACAGAGCTAAAAAATGGATCAACTAAATGTATCAATTTAGACCCCCTCTTCCGAAACGTTACACCAGTATTAGAAAAACATTCACAAATAGAAAGTAAACTGAACTGGAAAAAGTGTTTGAAGAGGAACAACCCCTTTAACAGATTATAACTGTTTATACAGGGACTATAAGCAACTGATTTAGAGGTTCATGTTGCTAAATGGTGGCTAGAAATCACTATTTTTCCATTGTAGTTTGTAATAAACTAGTTTTGAAATGACTTGTCTTTGTTATTCTTTCTTTCAGTGAACTCTGTATTTAATTCAGACTTTGATGAGCCATATCTGATTGTGAAGAACATCATGGCTGAACCTGACTACATTGATGGAGATAACCAAGAACTAATTCAACCCCAAAAACTTGCAAACCCAGTGAAGACATCAAGAAACCACCAAGATCTTCACCGAGAACTGCTTATGAATCAGAAAAGGTCAAATACAAATTTCTACAATTGCTTGGACATTGTGTCATGGCCCACTGAATCCCCCAAGGAAAAAAGGCACAAAGTTTGCCCAGTTGTAGTAACCAATAGTCGTCAATAAGAGCTTTCCTTTGAAAGGGTGACCAGTAAATGATGCTTACTTTTTGGTTGCTGTAGGTGATCGCACTTGTAGCACACTTTACATGTTTTATTACTTAACCTAAAACGGATTTCACTTTTATTGGCTTTGTTAAATGGTTGTGGTCCATGACTTGATCTTTGTATATAGTGTAACCACTATATTTACAAATTAGATAAAGCGGGAAATAAGTATTTAAGTAGTAGGATTGGGCTAAATGCAGTGGAGTGTCCACAAACCACCCATATTACACAACACACTCTCAATTGGGACTAAAACCACCATAAGCCCTACATTCCATATAAGGTGAAACAATTAGATAGAGTAAGGAAAATTCATATGAAATTGATAAAATAAAAAGCAATATTTATTCACCACCATGCCAGATAGAACATATAAAACCAATTAAAATCAAAAGCAGCGCTGCATAGGAATGAGGGATGCCCCACTTGTAAGTAACTTGGCCTCCACAGCCAATTAATTAGATATATAGTTGGACTGAAAGAGATTTCAAATTGTAGGTGCATATATAGGTACAAGAGAGTTGTAGTTGTACTGAAAAAGATTTCAAATTGTAGGCAGTCCCAAGGTCCTATGTTAAACGTTTCCTTTTTCTATCCATGTATAAGTTGTAATTTTCCAAACAATTTGGATAGAAGGCAATTTTCAAGCGAAGGTTATGCAATCACGCTGTTCGGCAACTTTTAAATTAAAGTCATATTCATGGCATCCTTGTCCCAGTAAGTTGCAATGAATGCCAGAATCACCAACTTATTTATGGGTAAGTGTTAAACATCCCAAGATTTAAAAATCCACTGGGAAAAACAGGCACATAAGTCATATGATTTAGCGATACTGCGATCCCAGAGCCATAAGCTTCAACACAATTTTTAGAAACAGAGTGTATATATGGACATAGGACTGTTCATGTGCTATAAAATTATAACCCCATTGTAGACTTGTAGAGGTTTAAAATGTTACCGAATTGGATCCTGTGAAGCACTACCAACCGGGTTTCCTGGATTTATATAAGCCGCATATTCATGCTATAACAAGTATCCAATAATGCGCTTTATCACAGTCTTCCAAGGGGATCCCCACTGAGTTCCTACTTGCGCTGCACCTCGACAGCTGTTTCGCCACGAATCATGGCTTTCCTATGCAGCGCTGCTTTTGGTTTTAATTGGTTTTACAGTATATGTTCTATCTGGCATGGCGGTGAATAAATATTGCTTTTTATTTTATCAATTTCATATGAATTTTCCTTACTGTATCTAATTGTTTCACCTTATATGGGATGTAGGGCTTATGGTGGTTTTAGTCCCAATTGAAAGTGTGTTGTATAGTGTAACCACCTTCCTTTTACATGGTGTACATAATTCAGATAATTTTTAGCTGTAGTCTTAGGGTGTGACAACTGTAATTTAATTCACTCGTGTAAAATTAAGATGCCGATTGCAGTTCTGATACAAAAATGATTGGCAAATTGCCAAATCTTTACAGAAAAATGAGTGAGATCAGCTTTCAAGTAACTTTGGACCAGATGGGGTCCTAATCCTTTTTGTTACATAGACCTGTCAACAGAGGCCAGAAAATACAAGTTGAATATCATTAGGTACAAATGGGTGCCATGGCAAATTGTGCAACATCCTTTTTTACACTCATAGTCTAAAACAATTAATTGTGGCTCTTTAATACCAAGTACTTTGTATGTTTTTAGATGCTGAAAACATGCAGGACCATAACACCCAAATTCATTTATTTCAGCTTAATTCATCTGAGCATTGCATTTGAAAGACATCTTGTTTATTTATCTGGAGCTATTATATGTAAGCTTGAAGGGAGTCCTAAACATAGGGACTAGGCTTTGTGTATCACTTTTTTTTTAATGACTCCAATACAGATTGGGAAGATTCACTGAGATATTGGACTACTTTACCAGGCACACATTTTAGCTTCCTTTGTTCAAACACTGCTTCCAAGAGGTATAATTCTGCCATTTTTTCTACTTTTGTAGCTGAAATCATTAAATGTCAACTATTTCTTTACAGTGGCATAACTACCACAGTAGATGAATTTTGGGGCC
>CM044436.1:60703190-60715986 GCA_024363595.1 Xenopus borealis | reverse complement strand
AATTTATATACCTTGGTTATAATATCCACACAACAAGCATTCTTGTGGTGTAGGTGTATTGAAACTTGTGTTGACTCTTAGACATTCTATCTACTTGAACGGTAATAAAGCCACTTATTTTATAATTGTTTTACATTTTTCTTAAGGTTTATAGGGATGCTTCTGCAAGCAGCATTGCACTCAAAAATACTATCTTGCTTTTTTTGGGAACATCGATTTTATGTAAACCTCTTTTTGTTCTGCTTAAATATTATTTTTGAATGAATGTGTACTGTCTAATGAGTGCTTTCATGAGTAATAACAGATTTTGTCATTCACAGGGGACTTTCCCCACAAAACAAACCAGAATTACAGAAAGTGATGGAGAAAAGGAAGAGAGACCAAATAATAAAACAGCAAAAGGTAGAAGCAGAACAGAAAAAGACAGAGTTTGAAAAAGAGCTTCAGAAACGGCACCAGATGTTAGAGGAGGTAAGCAAGGGAAGAACACTTTTCCCTTCTATATAAAAACCCCATATTGCTGAAATATTTAGATTAGAATGATTTTTTTCCTCAGATGAGTATGAAAGAGAATAAGAAGGTACATCCTATTCCAGGTGCTGTTGAATACACACAGGGGCAAATTTACTAAATTCACATGAAGAATTTGATGTTTGATCGAATTTCAAAAAGAATCGAATTCAAATCTTGAAATATGCAAATTAAGTAAATTCGACCATCGAATATTCTAATTCGAATAATTCTAATATTCAAATTTAATTTTATTCGACTATTCGATCGATTGAAACAATTGTTCGTTTCAAACGATTTTTTCAATCGATCGAATTTTTTTTATTTGATTGTTCGAAAAAATTGCGGTAAAACCCTTTGAATTCGATATTCGAATGATTTTACTTCATATACTTATATAGAAAGAACAGAGGCGCCAAAAGGATAAAAGGATATAAACGAGTTTAAAAGCCAAAACTTGGTAATCCGAGGAGGCAGTGGTGGACTTGCCTCCTCCAAGCAGACACAAAACGACTAATTAAGCAGTCAAAATTTATTAACGAACTCCAATCAGTACAACGCGTTTCACGGGCTCAGACCCGCTTCTTCAGGCAATAAACATAGGAGTTACAGCATCTGGCAGTAGTATACACACTCAGCGCCTCTGTTATTATAATAATAAGTCCACCCTGGGTGGAGGGTTGATACCCTTTTTCTATCTACAGAGAGTGACTTCTTAATCCTGAGTGGGGCAGGACAATCTCCCCACCTGCCTTTACAGTGGTTGCCTATTGGTAACCCTGGTTTGTGAGTATATGCTATTTCATTATCCCTTACCAATACATATTACACTATTGGGGCTCTTGGTGTTCCTTTTGTTTACTTCATATAATATTCCCATGGTCAAATTTCTAATTTTTTTTTTATTCAAATTCGACCATTATTAAATCTGCCCCACAGTCTTACAAAAATAAGAAAAATGAATAGAGTAGATAATAGCCGACTCATAACTTTATCACCAAAAGGCTGCAGGGGGGAAAAATCGCCTCTCCTGAAATGTTTGCCACATCTGGTATAAAAGGGCTTTTTATTAGCTTACATTGATATGGTATCTCTGACCATATTGTGCAGATTAATAAGGAGAGCACTGCACTAAATTGTACAGATGGGTAATGGTATTTAGCTTTGGGCTTGCGTTATAGATGCTGAGAATCAAATCAATCCCTGAATAATTCAGGTGTGTGTGTATGAAACACATGGTGCATCAATAAAGAAAAATAAGCCCAGGAAAGGTCTCTTATTCCGGGGAGAAATGGTACCTTGTCTGGAGTCTTGCCATTGTTTCAGAATCGGTAATTTGTTACAAATCTGAATTGTAACATAGAGAATATTTACAATATTCTGTCTCCTAAATTCTTGGTCCTAACAAACTGTCCATTTAAAGATAAATGGATCGATTTATTTCTGCAAGGCTAGGACTTCCATCATCCTGTATCTGTTAACATGTTTGTAAGTGTGTGTATTCATTTTTATCTATTTCAGTGTTTTTGACATGGCAGTTTGGTTACTGTCTGATGATAATGCACCACTTAGCTTCTACAGATAAATATTAGGCTACCTGATGCTTTCCTAAGATTGACACAAGCCTGATACAGGAAATGCCAAAGTGTTAATTGTTAAAAAAAAAATATATATATATCTCAAAGGCACAAAGATTTCACTAGATGTCATAACCTACATACTAGTCTAGCATCTTTTTTGTAGGCCTGGTGCATAATGTGTGATTTTGTTATACTATTATATTGGTATCTAGGTGTTTAATTGAAAAAGCATGCTTTAATCTTTAAAAGCAACAATCCCACAATCCTCAGGCAGCAAAATCACCTGTCTTTTATAACTGCATTCAGGAAAAGCTAGGAGTGTTATTTCTATACAGACTGATGTTGTCAGGCAGATATCTGTAAATGTGTTTCTCTACTGAGTGTGCAGTGTCTGATTAAACTATGGTGTCTCCTGTCAAATTATATTTGCTCAAAGGATTTATTGTCTTCTTTGCTTAAGTAATCTTCTACTGCATTACAGATGGAAATGGAGAATCAAAAGTTTACGGAGGAGCAGGAAAATAAACCAGAGTTTCTCAAGGTCAAAGGCAATCTCAGGAAAATGAACCAGGAAATATCAGAAGCCAACAGTTCTTAAATGTACAGCTTTCAATGTTGCCTGGAATTGATATTAAATATATATATTTTTGCTTGTATGTTATTGGGGCCCTACCCTGCAGGATGTCTCTCTAGAGATTTTTCATCCTTGAAATGTTCAGAGACTTAATGACTGCAAATACCATGGATGAGGATAGAAAAGACTTGAACGGAACAGGATGGATACCGAGCTGTCCACTATCAAAGTGTCCTTTCATAAATGCTGGACATTGCAGAAATCATAGCTGTTGCCTAAGTTTTATCTGAGCTATATGCAAACAATGATTTCTATATACAATTGCAGGGTCATTCTAGAGAACTTCACTGTGCAGTAAAATGTATTTTTTATTTTAGGTTAGGAGAAGCTGTGGCGGCAGATACATTTAACCTTTTCACTGGTTAACATCATTCAGATTTTAAAATTGCACTGGTTTTATACAGAATGTATAGGACTGATGTTTACAGTTTTTCTTCTTGTTGGTGTGTGCCTGAACTTGCAAACTGAACTACTGTATAGAGTGTTCATGGATTTATTACTGGATTTCCACCTTTCTTTGGCATATGCTTAGTATGATTTAAAATGCTGTGAAGGTCTGTAATAAGTAAAATATTTTTTTCTCTTTTTACATTCTCTAGTGGACTATTACGTTGGAAGCCTTTTTCTCTCAGATGGGACAGTACAGCAGTGGAGGGAACTGCTATATTGCCTTGATTTTTAAAATGATTTTGAATTGTACATTTGCCATGAATCCAAACAAATACCATTGGCTAAAATTCTGCTGGCAAGATTAGTTTAGGGTACTTTGGTGGTTACTGATCTTCAGCTTCAATGAATCTCAACTGATAGCTGGCTCAATGAAATGGCAGTTGCAGTTCAGCAAATCACCAAATATGTTCTATTGTGTACCATGTGTCTCTCTCTTTAGAGAGCCACTTACTCCTCTATAAGCAAGAGTCTGTTACAGTCAAAAAACAAAATGCCAATTTGTGTTTCCTCTATAGTAACAGGCTGTGTCTGGAGCAGCTTTATTTGTCATAAAAATCATTTATTTGTTTTAAACAAACTTCAAATGGTTTGAGAGATAACTATTGGGTAAGCTTTATGGTGTGTCATTTCATCTGATTCTACATTTCTTTTAGTCTGAATAGCCAAAATTCAGATGTCTTTGTGCTGTACATTTTGAAGACCATTTAAACATTGCCAAGGTGTGAGTAGGCTTAAGAGGAAAGGTTTTCTATTATTGGCCACATTTTTAGACAGGGTTGTCAGGTCTAGTCAGAGGTTCTATATATGAGGTAGATCTGTAACCAGTCATATGTAGATTATCATTGGTTAATTAATAATGTGAGGAAGACACTTACACAAGTGCTCTCCCGTCTGTTTAATGTGCCATATTTTTAGAGAGTAGATTAAAATCCTGCCCGTTGGTTGAATCCATGTTTTACCTTTACTGTTAACTATTTTATGTTAATAGCAAAAGTAATATGCTTTGTTTATATATGGGAATATAAAACTGTAGTTTGCTCTGCAGTAATGCATAATATAAACAACTCAGTGGTTTTGTGTTTTTCTTTTTTTGTCCATTTTGGGATGTTAAAGGGATATTGTCATGGGAACACATTTTTTTTTTTTCAAAATACATCAGTTAATAATGCTGCTACAGCAGAGTACTGCACTGGAATCCATTTTCAACAGAGCAAACATTTTTTTATATTTAATTTTGAAATCTGACATGGGGCTAGACATATTGTCAGTTTCCCAGCTGTCCCTTAGTCATGTTACTTGTGCTTTGATAAACTTTAGTCACTCTTTACTGCTGTATTGCAAGTTGGAGTGATATCACCACCCCCAGCAGCCTGATAAAAGAACAATGGGAAGGCAACCAAATAACAGCTCCCTAACACAAGATAACAGCTGCCTGGTAGAATCACTCAATAGTAAAAACCCATGTCCCATTGCACTCCATTCAGTTACATTGATAAGGAAAACCAACAGCCTGCCAGGAAGTAGTTTCATCCTAAAGTGCTGGCACAAGTCACATGACTGAGGGCAGCTGGGAAACTGACAATATATCTAGCCCCATGTCAGATTTCAAAATTGAATATAAAAAAAATCTGCTTCCTCTTTTGACAATTGGATTTCAGTGCAGAAGTCTGCTGGTGTAGCACTATTAACCGATGGGTTTTGGAAAAAAAAAAATTTTTCCCATGATAGTATCCCTTTAAATGATGGCCATTGATGTAGTGTAATGTTTACAAATGATTAACTTTCACCTGAACTTTTTGCTTGCAAGGCCTAATCTTTATGGGAAAAAACAGAATACCAAAGCCCAGAATTATTGCTTCTATACTGTAAGAATCTCTCCTTCAGAAGATATGAAACTGCCTCATGCTGGCTTCATTATCCTCCCACAATACAACTACAAGGACCTGTGACAGAAAGAGTGTTACCTTGTATGTTGGATAGAAGAATATCTGTATTGGGAGCATACTTATAATCTGAATAACAGTAACCCTATTAAGAGCCTTAATATACAGGAACTTAGAGACTTTGCGCTGAAACCTAGGATTCTGGGGATTTTAGTCAGACAAATATGAATATTCATTACAAAAAGTGATAAATGTTATTGTTGCTGTTGTTAGTCGCCTAGCTAGGTCATATATATTTTCTGCCTGTGTGTAAATATTAAGCTGCTCTCAGAGGCTGGTATAGTAGACTCTTCCCTGTTGCTCTGTTTAAGAATAATAGACAAGATGTTGGTTAGTCACACTCTTTATTGCTGGCTGAGTGTGCACACATGAACCTACAGTAATGTTGTATTTCTATTTTTTGATCAGCTAAATATGATTCCATACCAAATGTCAGTAACACAGCAGACACAGGGCTACCTATGACAAGTGAAAGGATTTGGGAATCTCTGCCATGTAGATTTCATACCCTCTATCAGTTAAGCTTTGATAAAAGAATCCATGGGTGAAGCAAGATATGAAAATATGTCCCATTCTAATGATAACCACCTGGGGCACATGTAATTTCCCCTTCCATGAGAACACTGGTGGCCTTGCATTCTATTATAAAGACCTCTTTGTCCTAGGGTAAAATTCCATAACATTTTTGGAATTCTGTTTGTGAAAATATTCTATTCTCATAAGTTGTAGTAAAATGGTTGTATTCAGCTTTGTTTAAAGATAGATTTCTCAAAAGTATTTTAGTGCATTTAATGCTGCAAAATATTCTGGTCTTGCATTATGCCACTGTAACTTTGCACACAGCATTATAGGCATGAACATAACTTTGTGAGGGCCACCTCAATATTGGGAAAACATTAGAAGAAAAATTTTGTTAGAGGATGTCCATGCTGTGTAGTGTCAGGATTTTAAAAAAGTGTCTCTGTTTTGTAACAGTGAAGGGTTAATGTTTCCTGCATCCGGTGATCAGGAAGGCCCAGTACTTTTTAGTCCTACAGCCTTCTTGGACAATAAAGGAAAATGAAAGGTTAAAACTAAGTAAGCTTTTTCAGAGAGTACACCAGTAAACCTTCAACGTAATGCTGTCCTCTGTCAAAAGAAACACTACATTTCTTGCCTTCTATTGTGTACATATGGGTTTCTCTATCAGACTTCCTGCCTTCAGCTTAAACCTCCAGGGCTTGGGCTTGAGCATGCTCAGGTTTTTTTCCTTGCCGCCTCCCCTCCCTGATGTAATCTGAGCCCAGAGCTATGAGTGAGCAGGGAGAGACTCGAGCAGGAAGTGATGTCACACCAAGCCAATACGGCAGCTGCTATTCTAAACAAGCAAAGCTTCTATGGCTGTTTGCACTGGTATGGTAAAGCATTCTACAAAATAAATATAGTATTCTAGCTTGCACTATGTGGCTGATCTATTGGCAATAAACCAACTTGAGTAGCTTTCCTTCTTCTTTAACTTGTGTGCCTGTCCCAGGTTTAGTGATTGTTGAATGACTGTGTGCATTATTGCAGTGCAAGAATACACGAAGAGGTCAATGGACACTCAAGTAAATAAGAACATATAGAAAAAGAATGTTTTGTTTTAGTTTTTTTTACTCCCCTTTAATCTGTGAGAATATTCAGTATAGTTTTTCCTGAGCAATAACAACCTTTCTTATAAGAAGTAACCCTATATAGTTTATTCCTTAACTAATCTTCCATAATTTAATACCAAAAGGTGCAACAAACCAATGTCATAGATTCCAATCACCTCTACTTATAATGCCCACTTTTACCAACAACTAGCCGTCAAAGCACCAAGTGTGGTTGTTTACCCTTTTAAAAGTGATACATCCAATGGCATGCATCATGTGTGGTTGTACTGTGGACACAATGCATAGCGGGGAAAAGAGAAATCTATAGGCAAGTTAAATATGAGCTAAACTTTTATTCCAACTTTCGCAGCACAATACTTGTCTTCTTAAACCAGGAATATATCGGTATCACTTAAGAGATTTGGATGTTTTCACCACAGTTCATTGCATGAAAAATGATTTGTTTTCCCAGGCGTAAACACATTGATAAACCAATGGCTTCCTTGATTAATCATGCTTTTCACACAGGTATGTGATTTATTAGTTGTTTCACAGAATAGTCTGTCAATGAAAAAAAAAATCATCCAGATGATCAACTCAGCCTGAACCCACAGAACTAAAGAGCTTGGAGCAGCCCCCCAAAGACATAAAAGGAAAAAGTACTTATTTTCCGAGCTACTATTGCCTGAAAAGGGATTTTAATTTAAGTCAATGAGGGGTTACTTTGGCTCATCTTTTTTTGCCTTTAGCATTTAAAGTGAAGTAGCCCAATGTTCCTTGTACTAAAGGGCCTACTGAGGCAACCTGATCTAAAAAGGCTGCTTTTCATGACACCTTGATCAGCCTGTAGATAGTGATGCATTTCAAAAAGTTAATAGAGCTTGCTATCACATATTGCCTGTTTTTTTTGTAGATTGATATTCTTTGCCTCTATCAGGAGATGCTAAAATATACCCTTTTAGAGAAAAACTTTTTTTTTTGCCATTGGTGACTTGTAATACTGATATGCAAGATGTGTGTTCAGAGTGCATTGGTCTACTGAATAATATTGCCTTTACCTGTATATATGACTCGTGTGCTTGCAGGTGCCTTTTATATAAATATACTGCCTCCCTGGTATATCTTACTGACCATCATCTGCTCCTTTAACCAAAGTTTCGTATTTTATTATTGTGCTCATGCTCATCTTTCATTTGTCTCAGGGGAATTGGCCATTACAAAGCAGGCTCTTTTCTTTTCTAATAGAAAACTTTATTTACAAATCGTTACACTTGTATGGTAAAATATTCCAACCATGTACCACTCCCTGTATTGCAGGACAGGTGAATTCTAAAGTTTTTTTTTTTTTAACAGGTCACCATTAAGCTTCTGACAAAAGGAATATTTTTTGTATACCATTTACTACAATGGCTAGTTTTTCATTGCATTACTAAGGTATTTTCTTTACCCATTTATCAAAAGGGAGAATATTTAATTGTACATTAAATCTATTTTGTATTTGCTTTTGATTGATGATTGTGTAATGGCATGACAATTGCTTACTGAACTGTTTAATAAACCAACCTTCTGCCCTGTGCAGTTTTCATGTCTGGGGATTTTTTTGTATATACAGTACAGGTATGCAATCCGTTCTCCGGAAACCGGTTATCCAGAAAGTTTCAAATTACGGAATGGCCGTTTCCCATAGACTCCATTATGATGAAATAATCCAAATATTTAAAAATGATTTCCCAATAATCTCTCCAATGAAGCTATAATTAGCTTTTTTTAGGTTTATTTAATGGTTATATGATTTTCTAGTAGACTTAAGTTATGAAGATCCAAATAACAGAAAGATCCATTACCTTGAAAATCCCAGGTCCCAAGCATTCTGGATAATAGGTCCAATACCTGTATATGTAAACTATAAAAGGTGAAAACAGTGAGACATATACAGAGTTATACAGAATTAATTCACAAATTCAAAGTAATTATTCAGCAGATCACTGGTCTTGTTCTTTTTGCAAGCAATCATCTGTTTGATGCCCTTATTTTAAGATTTATGGGGCTACACCAAAACCTTGTCATTCTTTATTTATGGTTCCTCTAGTATGTCATTTAGTTTAAGGGATCCATTATCCAGAAACCTGTTATCCGGAAAGTCCATCTCCCATAGACTCCATTAAAATAAATTAAAGGAAAACTATACCCCCAAAATGAATACTTGAGCAACAGATAGTTTATATCAAATTAAGGGACATATTAAAGAATCTTACCAAACTGGTGTATATATATTTAAGTAAATATTGCCCTTTTACATCTCTTGCTTTGAACTACCATTTGGTGATGGTCTGTGTGCTGCCTCAGAGATCACCTGACCAGAAATATTTCAACTCTAACTGTAACAGGAAGTGTTGAAGCAAAAGACAGAACTCTGTCTGTTAATTGGCTCATGTGACCTAACTTTATAGTTTGTTTGGTATGTTTGTGTGCACCGTTGGATCCTAGGATCCCAGGAGGCTGTCCTTATTTTTCTGTCCAATTTTCTGTTTAGGATGACCCAATGGCACATGCTACTAAAAAGTATATTATTATGGAAATGGTTTATTTACATGAAGCAGGGATTTACATATGAATTGTTTTATGCAATATCTTTTTATAGAGACCTACATTGTCCAGGGGGTATAGTTTTCCTTTAATCCAGATTTTTAAAAATCATTTCCATTTTCTCTGCAATAATAAAACAGTATCTTCTACTTGATCCTAAATCAGATATAATTAATCCTTATTGGAAGCAAAACCAGCCTATTGGGTTTTTTCATGTTTACATGATTTTCTACTAGACTTTTAAGGTATTAAGATTCAAAGTATGGAAAGATCAGTTATCCGGAAAAACCCGGGTCCCGAGCATTCTGGATAACCTGTACCTGTACTATTCTGCAAGGTTTCAGTGATGTTAAGACTATTTTATTTATTTTCTGATGCTTCTCACTCTATATTACAGCTAAGCCCATCGGCTGCAGGATAGACACCCTTGCTATACAGTGTATTGAGGCTAGGTCCTAGGAAGAATCATTTAGCAGTCATAGCTGTTCTCTGGCCTAGATTGTAACTGCAGCAAAGTATTATGTCATAGAGCCTATGGAAAAATAGAACACTATTGGGGGGATGTAATAAAAGTTGAAAACAGAAAAATAAATGGGCTGCACCCAATATATAGATGTACCCTAATGTAGTATGCCTATGCAGGAGGTTATCTATAATATCTCAGGGTCTCCTCTGCTGACAATTCTCCAACCCACCTTTTTTTGCTAACTGCACCTAGCTTAATAGTGCTTCATTTCAAATTCTTGAAACCTAGTAAAGTATTGTTGGCAAGCTAAAGTAACAGTAAATGGAAAACAAACCATGATAATTTACCAAACTGCTACTGATGCAGTGTAGACCCAGAATAGATGGCAGATAAGTGGTGAAGGAAAATTAATGAACTGTTATTAAGCTAGATTAAATGCTGGAGACATTGATGACATTTATGAACTCTCTTGCATTTTACAAGTTAAAGGAACTGCTGCAATTGCTGTAATCTGTTGCCATCTAGAGGCTTAAAAGGTATTGGCTCCTTTTGCTCATTTAGTTTTATTTAACTACTCGTCAAACACTCTTTTTTGATTGTGAATTAAATGATCAGTATTCAGTTTATTAAGTTGTGTTCAGTTTTAGCGTTATGAACTCTGGTTCAAGTAAGAAAAATGAGTAGTAACCTGTAGTGTTATCTGGGAGCTAATATGGGTTTTCTTTTTAAACCACATAATATATCTGCCCCATAAAGTGCCTGCATGCTTTGTATATGTATGGGACCTGTTATCCATAATGCCTGGGGTTTTCCAGATAATGGATCTTTCCCTAATTTAGATCTTCATGCCTTAATATCTACTAGAAAATCATGTAAACATTAAATAAACCCAATAGGCTGATAGTTTGGATCAAGTACAAGGTACTATTTTGTTATTACAGAAAAAAAATAACACATTTTTCAAATTTGAATTATTCGGATAAAATGGAGTCTATTGGAGACGGCCTTTTCATAATTTGCAGGTTTCTGGATAACGGGTTTCTGTAAAAAAATATTCCATGCCTGTGCATTTCTTGGTAGGTTTATATAAATGTTTACTGCAAAAGCAATATGTAATCATATATTTACATGGTATTAGTAATCCATTTTAATAATCCCATTTGAGTTAAAAGTAGTTTTCTTTGTCAAGTAATAGATCCAATATAGCCCAGTGCTTGTTTTTAATGCTTTACCCAGCATTTCTCCTGTTTTTGTAATCTGTCCTTTATCCAAGTACAAATATCATATCTCAGGACATTACTGTGTCAAATGTTTTAGCGAACAAAAGCAGTAGTTATTTTACAAACAAAATCTCTGCATCTAGTGCACTGATCTCATAAATGGTTCTGGACAGCAAATTAGATAATACATTAATATATTCTTACGCTCCATTCACTTTTGTTTAGGCATGTAATTGTATTCGTTAGGCAGGACTTGTATGTCACTTCAAACACAATAATGCATTTGCCTTTTATAATGTAATCGACAGGGGAACTTATTTCTTCCCTGTGGATCCATTTTATTTAGCTATTTATGTTAAGCTCTAGCAGAAAATTGGTCCCATAGGGACAGGTTCTCAAATAGAGCTTCCAAAAAAAGAAACCAATGTGTAACAGTTAAAAATGCACTCAAAACAACTCTTGCCTATTTAATGTTTATTTACACAAGCCTGTAGCCTCCTTCATTATGTGACATGTGGCTGTGTTCATGAATTGCAGAAAAGGCAATGTGTTTATTTGCTTTATAAATGCTGCAGGTATTCTAGAACTAAAGTTACAACAAGAAAATATTTTACTTACATTACAAATGCATTTAAACCCTTAGAGGTTCAGCCCTGTGCTACTTTTTAAATATAATCAAGGATCCCTTGGTCGTATCAAACAGCAGACACATGGGATATGCCCATATTGCAGTGTACAAAAACATGCAGGCTTTTTTTAAAAAAGCCATGTCCTTGCAATATATTTACATTTAAAAACAAATCATAGCATCCATCTCCATCATTAGCCCAGGGCATGTGTAAGAATATACAATTGGCTTTGAACAGTCTCCTGCAAGTTAGAAAAGAAAAAAGAAAGCTCTGGTTGATTAATATGGGTGACTGCCCTGCTTTCTAGACTAATTATGTGTTCAGAGGAATTATGTTGTGATGTGCTATATTATACTGTGTGCATTGAAAAAAAAATGTTTACCATTTACGAATGTTTTTCTTGAATCACTAAATGTATTTTCTGTTTTGAAAATGGTGTGGTCAGCCATCTCAGGTCATTTTGCATGACTCTGTGCTTTCAGAAATAACACAATAAAAGTTGTTTCTCGTATTCTCAAATATAGCTATAAGTTGTAAATCGTTCTACCTTTTCTCTTGCTTGAGTGCTATTCTCATATCTACAATTAGGTGGGAGTATTTTTAAAGCAAAGCAAATGATTTCAGTGAGTTCATTTTATCTATGCAATGCTGAAACTTTCCCCAGCCTTCAGGTAACATGGGTTTTGGAGGGTTGGTTGGGGTCTGGGATGATGGGATGTTGGGGTCTGGGACTAGGGTTGTCACTAGCCTCTGCTTCTAACGATATATGTATATTTAGGATCTGGAGACATTGTTCTTGGTAGTTACTGTACCTGCTCTGTTCGGTACCACATTAGGCAAACTAAATACATTTTCATTGATGTCTGTGCGAATCAAGATCAGTAAAACATTGTCATAGTTTAACAGTGAGGAAATGCAATTTCTGGTAGTTAAGCAATTCATATGTATTAGTGCCAGAGATTCCCACTGACAGTGAGAGTCAGCACATTCATTTTCTGAACTGTCTTGTATCAAACATAAGTCAGGACTACCCGCAGTTATCTTTGTCCTCTTGCATAAGTAGAAGAGTTAAGACATAAACAACTTGCTAAAAGACATTACATAATTAACAAGCTGTGTCCATGTGTCTTGTCTTCTAGAGAGCATTGATCCCCAACCAGTAGCT
>CM044436.1:60676262-60701518 GCA_024363595.1 Xenopus borealis | reverse complement strand
GTATAACTTTGAAAGAGCTTTTGATTCCCTTAATAGAAGATTCATGTGGAGCACGATAGAAAAATATGGAATCCCTATGAAAATTTTGTCATTACTAAAGGGCATGTACAATGGCTTTGAATGCCAAATTTTTCAAGAAGGTAAGCTGTCAGACTACATCAAAGTAACTCAAGGGGTGAAACAAGGCTGCATCCTGTCTCCTACATTATTTCTGTTGTTATTGGACAGTGCAATGAGAATCGTTCTAAGGGAACAGAAAAGAGGAATACGATGGAGCATGATAGAAACACTAGAAGATCTAGAATTTGCTGATGACGTTTATTGTTTCAAAGGTATATAGATATGAATGGAGCGTTTATCCAGTTCTACCCTATATACATAAAAACATCTCAAAAAGAGCCAAAGTTTTAATACCAATGTGTAAGCAGTCCTTTTATGTGCACGTGAAACTTGGAAGGTCGCACAACCTATTACCACAAAAATCCAGATCTTTGTAAACAGATGCCTACAGAGTCTTATGAATATAAAAGGGCTGGAGAAAGCGGAAAATTAAGAACTGTGGATCTATAGAAAGAAGAGCCCTAGAATGGAATCTCCAGGGATCAAGAAGAAGCGGACGGCCTCAAAAAACATAGAGAAGATCAGTGGAAGAAGAAATTATAAAGATGGAAAAAAACATGGAATGAGATCAAGAGAATAGCAACAAATAGATCCGGATGGAGAGTCTTCACGGATGCCCTATACTCCACTGGGAGTCGAAGGAACAGATGATGATGATGATGATATAATACACAAAAGTTATGAATATCCTGTAAATTATATCCTTATAATCAGTGGTGTAACTAGAGTGCACCAAACCCCTGCCACATTATGATCTCATCCTACTGCCCAGTTCCCATCCTGCCTCCACCCACTCTGATTTGCATCCTGCTTCCTCGCTGCAGGTATGAGAGTGGCTGGGGAGGAGGCTCTTTAGTAGCTATAGAAGAAGCAGTCCTCACAGTCTGGGCCCCCCTGTTAACACCCCCCCCCTGCGACTGCAGGGTCTGTTTCTTCTATAGTTATGCCACTGCTTATAATCAGTGCTCAGTAATGTAATATGACTCACAGAAACATATATTATAATAAATAATCTTCCTCCTATTGTAATATATAAGGATACCAGGTCACCTCAGAGTTCCAAGCCCCCAGCCATTAGGCTTCATACCTTTATATGGTCATGGGACTCCTAGGTGATATAATGTCCTTACATTTTACAACAGGGTGTATATTATTCACTATATATCGCAACAGGTAAAGAGGACTTTGATTATTATAACTTTCTGTAGTGGCAATGCACATACAAGTATGTATAACTATAGATTGACAGTAGATATCTGTAACCCTGGTCACAGGGTCACAAATACTATATATGCTTTCTATGTTGCATCATCAGCATGATATGTTCTCTATTCATGAAGTTGTAGTGAAATTATTTTTAATAATTATACTAATAATACTTTATTTTAATGAAAATTGTATGAAATTGTTTAGCAATGCCAAACTCAATATATATTTTACATTTGTTTTTTCTGAATCACTTGGGGCCAGTGTAAATACAGAGGTGGTTCAAGATTTTACAATACATAAAGGATTTGTTGTTGTATTGCATAGCTAACAATTCTCAAATCCTTTATTAGTAATGAATGTGCTGTATGCCATTGTTTTATTTTTATAATGTATGGTAGCTGTTACGTGTTTTAGAAATCAATATGCTGCCAATTATTTCTTGTACAGCAAGTACCATGGAAAGAGTCTTTTAACTTGCCAAAATTTAGCATATCAATATCAAGTCAACAAGTGACAAAGGACCTTTAGAAATGCTGTTTGACCTTAAAACATACTAAATGTCTTCACTCTAGGCAATTCTTCTATCATGGAGCAATAATGAATACATCATGATTAAATTTCAGTCATGCCATTTATACAAGTCCAAGAAAATAAAAGGAAAGCAAAGTGAATTATGTTGTACTCCTTAGAGCTTATCATGTTCTGCCAGTGGGAAGCCTTTCTGTATCTAGAGGCCTGTTATCTCTGTGAACAAATTGGCATGAGTCACTTCAGCTGAAGCTACAATAAAAGCTATTTTTGCCTGTGATGTTTGTTAAATGCAAGGACCCAAGATCTGCAACACAATTTCATTGCTTCACTATCTTATCTTTAAAGCTTCAAGTCATGTTCAGAAGTCTTGCCCTCAACATTTGTTTTGCCATTAGGATGGCCTTATTTTATTATAAATCTAATTATTGCTTAAATGTTCTACATTATTTAGTTACTTTTTATACTATATGTTGTGTAATGGCTGCATGAACCTGCTAATAAAGCACTGTTATACCCTGCTCATCCTCAGCTACTAAAACACAACAGATTGGCGACAGGATTTCTCTTCTACCTCTGCAGCAACCTGCACCTTTTCTTCCACACCGGGGTGAGCCTACCATACCTTTTACTGCTTGGATCCGTATGTTTGACAATTGCATTATTGCTGCTGACGAAGGGGAGATTTCTGCTACTAGAAAGCGTGCTTTATTTATTCACTGCCTGGGAGCAGTGATTAAGATGGTAATTTATACATTACCATTACTTGATGAGACCTATGAAACTGCTCTTACTGCTATAAAGAACTTTTTCATGCCAAGAGTAAATGTGGTTGCTGAAAGGTATAAATTCCGCCAATGTGGACAACGTAATGGCGAATCCACAGAACAATTTGTAACAACTTGAGAGTGATAGAGTTGAAGTTACTGCTGTTGTGTAATGGCTGCATGAACCTGCTAATAAAGCACTGTTATACTCTGCTCATACTCGGCTACCAAAACACAACACTACAGTTTATGAATACATCACTGACTAAAATCATTTTAACAACTGTTACAACAATTTATCTCAGGAGTAATTACTATTACCCTTTATTTTCATAATTCTGACATATTTTGGCAATGGGGACAATGTTCTTTACTTTTTTCACAGTTTTTATATGTTGTACACTTGGGGGCAAACTAACTATTACTCCCCAAAATTAGCTCGATCAAATTCGAAATCCAACCATGGAATGCTTATCGAATTGTTTTCGGCTATCATTTTGCTCGATATTCGATTTCTCAATGAATTCGTACGATCGGATACCGATCATTCGATTTCACGAAAAAATCGTAAAATGTTTAAGTTGTATTTCATGTGACTTTTATTATATACTGCCCCAAGTTCTCTGCTAACTTCGCAATAGGATCAGCTTCATCATGTGCCATTAAACTTACCTTATCATCCCCCTTGATTTCCACTTAGCAGCCATTGTCATTCCAATCAATTTTATTAAATAAACACCCAGGCCCTGTATATTCAGAGAGGAAAAGCACCAGCCCAGCCAGGGTCTCAGGTTAGCGATTAGAGTCACTTGGGGGTGACTAACAAATTGAAACAAATTTAGCTTTTTTTGTCCTTTAATGAAGCTGATAGAAAGATACAGTATGAAAGCTGTTTTTTTTTTATTCAAAAAGGTGGCAACCCAATATGTCACTGGGTTTCCTAGTTAAAGCATTTTAACTTCCATCCATGAAATGACTGATCTATACCTAGTAAACAGTAGGTATATGCAATCTAAAAATATGTAGATACATGGAAATGAGAAGAGGTGTATGGCAGAGAAGTATGACCCTTTTCCATAAATTCTAGCGTATGTTATTTTTCCTGCTTTAAGAACTCGTATTCATTTTGTATTTAATTTTCCTGGTACATTGTTGCTGACAATATTGTGTGTGTGTGTGTATTTATGTGTGTTCCACTTATCTTTCTCGTAGGAACAGAAGGTCTACAGGAATAAATGGTATAAAAGGAAGACCTGAAACGGAGTCAGCCTGAAACAAGTACCTGTAATCACATAGTAGAGAAAAGTAGCATTGGCAGGCACAAGGAAAGGTAACAGTCAGAAGATATGAGGAATAAAGCTGTGCATTAACGCAATATGCATTTTCACTTCTTCTGGTAGTTTTGTATTCTTGTTTTTATGCTCATTTTAACTACTGCAACATAGAATTTTATGTTCTTCTATTATCTGGAATATATTCTCATATTAACATGAAATCAATGACAGTGGCATAACTAGAGTTTGTAGGACCCTCTACAGAGGAACTTTCAGGGGCCCCCGACGAAGAATGTGGGCATGGGGTTTGATTGGGCACAATTGGTCCAGCATATTAACACCAGCTGTACACAGCTGTCAATTTCAAAGTAGGAGAGATCAGGAGAAACGGTGCAAAGAATCACAAGTCTCTACATTTTGAGTTGAAATCTGTGGAAATCTGTTCATGCCGAACAGATTCAATGCAGAAGAGAGAGAGGGTTTCTGCCCACAGTATGGTAGACAACAGCCAGTGGATTTTGGCTACTTGCTTTCTGCCTCCTTATGGTTCTACAAATCAAACAGGAGATATGGATTTGTGAGTTGCATAAATGCATGGTAATGCCAGTCACAAGTCAAATGAGGCTGGTTGGAAAATGTTTTCTAAATAACTAGAAAGAACAAGGGCAAGGAGCAAAACAATGGAGCACTTTGAAGGTTAAAATTAATTAAATTGATTGTAGGGTACCAGTGGAGTAACTGGTAGAGTGGAGCAGCAAGAGAAGGCAGCTGTTGAGATGGATGAGCCTGGTGGAAGCTACATTAACTATTATAGTGAAGACAGATGGTAGAGCATGAGGCTACATACTAAGATAGCAACAGTTTACATCTAATGTGACAATATAATTAACAAAGGGCCTGGTGACAATTGCAGTAAGGCAGAGTGATTTTTCGCTTTTTCAAAAGGTGTTATAGAGAGGGTACAGAGATGGATCTGTGTAATAAATAACACATGAGCTACTGGCCTTTGAGGTTAAATTGACAGATGTCAGTTTTATAAAAGATTACATTTGTGTGACAATATATGAAAACTTTTCACCCTCAATCGAGCTTTTTATGGATAAACTCCAGACAAATGGGATGTAGTTGTCAGGTCTGGCCACTGTTGAGTGACAAGTTAGTAGGATCTGATATGCAGAATAACCCCAAAAAACTCCCTTGAATGACTGTAAAAATTTCAAAAGACATAGTAAGTAGAAATACAAGCCTGTGGTTAGATAAACGGTAACAAAGGCAGAGTCCGGAACGGACCAAATGGTCATTGCTGGCAGCACACAAGGAGGGTCTAGTAAACAGGCCAAGGTCAGGGGCAGGCTGAATGCAGAGAATGGTCCTAGAGACAGGCCAAGGTCAAATACCAGGAGATCCAACAGGCAAAGGGAACAGGGGAACAAAGAGGAGAACCAGGCAGGACAGAGTCAGGAACAGTGAACCATGCTGGGACTCACAGAAGCAAGGAATTGCAGGAACCACAGGTGAGATCAGGCTTGTAAACTTTGATGATCAAGCAACAGTAAATAGCAAGGGACAGGCTTATAGAGGTGCTTCCTTGCTTAATTATTGGCACATGTTGTTAAAGAAGAAGGAATACCATTTTACACTTGGGGTGCCAAAAGTTAGGCACCCCCAAGTGAGTGCAGAAAACCACACTGGCCCGGGGTTATTGTAGCGAGCACCACGGAGCAATAACCTTCTTTTTTGGCTATGGGTGGGGGTTTAGTGAATTTACCAATTGTGCCCCCCACATTTCACCAGAGAGAAAGAGAACCCTCAATCATTGCACACGCCTGCTTATTAAACATAGTCCTAGGTAACCTGGTGGGCCCCTTGCCCCCTATGTGCGACATTTGCTCTCATGCGCAGCAGCTGAGGAGAGAACAGGGGAAGAAAGGGAGAGCCGAAGGGGTGGAGTGAGAGAGTTCCGCAAACTCAGACTATGGGTAGGCAGAATACACTCTAATAGCTACTTTCCCAGTGCCCCCTATCGTTACCTAGGCAGGTGCCTCTTCTGCCTACCCCTACTTCCGGGCCTTGAATAGATGTCAACAACAATCAAAAACATCCCTTTCAGTGAGCCCTACAATACTTTTACCTAGGTCAGAGTCGTTTTAAGTCCTTGGTGGGCCCTGGGCAAAGAGCGAACTAGTGGGTCCCCCATACCCCTAGCACCTGTAACGCACCACAATATCTTTGAAATCCTGTCCCGCCTCCCCTACCTCCTTGTGTTTCCTCCCTCCATCTTCCTCCCTGTGTGCGTCTCCTCCCTCCATTTCCTCCCTCCCTGTTCCCCTCCTTCCGTCTTCCTCCCTGTGTGCGTTCCCTCCCTCCATGTGTGTCCACTCCCTCCCTGTTCCCCTCCTTCTGTCTTCCTCCCTGTGTATGTCCCCTGCCTCCCTCTTCCACCCTGCGTCTCGCCCCACCCCCAGCGCAGTAGCCCCCCAAAAGCAGTGGGCCCTGGGCAGACACCCCATAACTTGCATTGTTAAAGCGGCCCTGACCTAGGTATCTGGACAAAGGGTAAACTGTATTTGTTTGTGAAATCCTATAACATAAATCTTTTTTATGCTGTAATGTTGATTTCTTCCTAATTTTCCAGTGATAATCAATAATTTTACATTCTGATACTTGTGGTTTTAAAACGAACAAAAAAATTCAACATAGATAAATGTTTAGCTATTTAAAACATTCTCATTATTAATGCATTCATCAACTGCTAATTAAATGGATGTTTGCTACATAAGGCAATATATCAAAATGTGCAAGTGATAAATATGTTTTGGAACAGAAACATGTATAACCTTATCATGTAACAAGCAAACAATTAATGTGACATTAGAGCCATATAAATGAGGGTACAGCTGAAATATCTCATAGGAAATGTAGTAGTATGTAATTGAACAGCTGCTATTGTAAACATTTACACTTATTCTCAGCCAAAATAGATTTTGTATGGGTCTATGTGAATTCACACAACTACTGTATGTGCCTGCCTAATAAGAGGCGACACAACAGATGTTACTTTACAGATACAAGTATACAGTCACAGGCTAATAATATTCAGTATATAATGCCAGGAGGGTTTTTAAACAAGCATCTGCTAATAACAAAGAATTTGGGGTGGAGATTTATTAATTCTATTAAAGTGTCTGGCTTCATTTTGGATAATAAGACTATTATAGTGGATATAAATACTATTTGTTTAGTTATATATCTGTGGATAGGAGTCTGGGATGATAGCTAGAAGTGAGAGCTGGTAGATTTGAGTATCATCAGTACAAAAATACTGCGGATTTTATCTGTGATACACCCCAGAAAGATTAATAGCAATAGAGTTTTTACATATTTAAAGGAAAACTATAACCCGAAAATGAATACTTTAGAAACAGATAGTTTATATCAAATTAAGTGACATATAAAAGAATCTTACCAACCTCTTATATATATTTAAGTAAATATTGACCTTTTACATCTCTTGCCTTGAACCGCCATTTCGTGATGGTCTGTGTGCTGCCTCAGAGATCACCTGACCAGAAATATTTCAACTCTAACTGTAACAGGAAGAAGTGTGGAGTATCACAACTTAATTGGCTCATGTGACCTAACCTGTTTGGTATGTTTGTGTGCACCGTTGAATCATACAATCCCAGGAGGCTGTCCTTATTTTTTAAAATGGCTATTTTCTATTTATGATGACCCAATGGCACATGCTACTAAAAAGTACATTATTATGAAAATGGTTTATTTACATGAAGCAGAGTTTTACATATGAGTTGTTTTATGCACTATCTATAGAGACCTACATTGTTTGGGGGGTATAGTTTTCCTTTAACAAAGCAATAGGGATAGCATGGTGCCAGAGTGGGTAGCATTTCTGTCCTGCAGCAATGGAGACCAGTTTAATTCCAGCTTGTGCACTTCTGAGTTTTTGCCACATTGTAAAAAATACAGGGAGGTTCATTGACTCCTTAGAAAAATGACTATAATCTGTGTGAATGTGATAGGGACCTTAGGCTGTAAGTTCCAGTGGGGCAGGGACTAATGTGAACAATGTAAGGCAGGGCAGAAATGTGTTGGCATGAATAATAATAAACAGGCCCTTGGATGCTTAAATCTTAATATCATTTTGATCTCTTGCAATCTTACTGTTGATAAATGTACTGCTGTATGTTTAGAGATTCCATAGAGTGATAATCTTAAAGCAATGTATCTCCAGCTGCTGAGGAACTACAGCTTCCAGCGTGCTATTTTAGCTTCTGGCTGTCAAGACCTGCCAACTATGTTGGACATAAGAGCTTAAACACATGCTGATGGTATTTGATCTGAATTGGAAGGATTGAAAGTATTAAAGGACTGAACATCTAGATCTGTAAGTATTTGGCATTTGAAATCTCCAAGTTCTTATTTTGCAAAAAAATTAGATTCGTGCTATTGGATACATAATACAATTTTGCATAGACAAAGGGGCAAATTCATTAAAGCGTGAAAATGTGCTAGCGTTGCCTTTGCCGACGTTCGCCGCACTTCGCCAGACGAATCTTCGCCAGCTCTACGCAAATTCACTAAGATTCGAATTTGCGCTCAGGGTGGCGAACGTTAGCGAAGTTGCTCTACCGTTACTTCACCAGGCAAAGCGCATTTATGCTAGCGATGCCTAATTTGCATACAGCGCAAACTTAAGCGTATAATAGAGGTGTATGTTACAGCCACTACATTATACTACACAAGCCCAGGAAACCTTTAATAAATAAAATATTGTCCTATTGCCCTAAACATGTGCCCCCTGTATAGTTGAGTTGCCATATGTTAGTAAATGTAGGGGGGTAATGAGGGTAACCCAAAAAGGTTTTTTTTTAAAGTTTTTTTTTTTTTCAAACTCCTATCTTGAACTTCGCCAGGTCTTTCCTGGTGAAGTAACGTCTAGCGTAAGAGGTAACGTTCACAAAAATTTTCATTTTAGTGAATTAGCGTAGTTACGTCCCTTCATCAGTGCGCAACTTCGCCTGGTGTAAGGGTGTGAAGTTGCGCAAGTCGATGTCCTTCGCTAGTGAATTTTCTCCAGGAATACTGTTAGTGAATCGGCGAAGTTGCGAATTGACATCACGCTGGCGAATTAGTGCTAGCATTACACGCTTCGCGCTTTATAGTGAATTTGCACCAAAGGTAGAAGCAGAATAATTTTTTAGCTTTACCCCTTTCTTTAAGAAATGTAACATCTATTGTTGTTAACAGAAGAACTCCAATTTGAATAATTATTTCTGTTCCTTTTAATCATAACAGCATCGTTTGTTTCTGGTTACACTCCCCCAAAATATCAGCTGTTAGATAAAGTCTACTGTATCTAACAAAATTATAAAAATTATTATTTGATTTCTGAAACACATTCAAACTATAATAAATGAGCTTGTTAATTCACTGGCAGAAAAGCTAGGATATTACCCTGCTTCTTTCTGTCCATGTTCTGATAAAAGGAAAAGCTAAGAATAGCTAGAAGAGGATTTATTTAAAAAAAAATCTCTGGCAGCCAACTTCAAAGCCATTTGATTCTGGCTGGTTTTGTTTAGAATATTTTAGAGATATGAAATACGAAAGCCGTATTTAACTCTCTGCCCCACAGCAAGAAATGACCTTCAAATAAAATGTTGTGGGAAGTTTAAGCAGGCAAGTTCAAAGCAAAACATAATCTGCAAGCCAAACCCATATTCATATTCATGTTGCAAGCATTATTCTTATTGTTTTGTGGAATCTAAATGGATCGTTCATTGCAAATCTTAGTTTGAATATGATGTTGTAAGAAGTTATATAGAGTATGTTTATAGTGTGTATTTATTTGTGTGTATATTTTAGATTGATAACATTAAAACTGCACTAGTTTCAGCCTGCCTCAGGAGAGTTGCTACAGGATTATATGCTCCAACTCTTATTAATATACCTTGTGAGGCTTTTCAGGCTGATCTAGTAAATATGCATTCATTTTAGAAATACTGTTCTGCAGTGATAGTAAGTTCAATTTTTATGAAAAATGGGGAGAATTCCTAACATGCTTATACTGTGCACAATAATTCCAGCTTCAGCAATGCTGGAGGCTAAACTCCTTTTTATCATTTATCCAACTAGGTTCCCATGTTCAGGTTAAAGGTAACCAATTTTTTTTTATCCTTTTGCCATGTTCATTTGTCTAATGGAAATAGATTTATACACAAGGACAGTCTAGTTACTAGGATTTTATCAGACCATAAATTCAAGCTAGTGACACATATCTATGTGCTGCCACTTGACCTCATCCCCAAACAACAGACCCTCTGGGCAGTTTGGCTGCTTGTGTGGTTGGAATATTTGGTGAAAACTTTATCACCGCAAACACATGCAGTAAAATATAAAAATATTTCAATTTAAAATGTTTAGCACTGCTTCCTTGATGTGCTGGTTTCCCAGGTTTAATTTCACTGTAATGTAATGTAATGAGTACTCCAGTTTCCTCCCTGACTCCAAATGCCTTCAGGCAAGTTAATTGGTTCATGATAAAAATGACCACAGTGCATGTAAATGCCATAGGAACCTTTTGGGAAAAGTATGAAGGTGAAATGTTTGCTACCAGTCTTCTAATCTATAGCAACCAACAGGGAGCATTTACTGGTCACCACTTTAAAAGCAAACATCTTATTGGTTGCTATCAGTTATTGCACCTAGGGAAACTTATAGAGGAATGTAATAAAAGTTGGTAACGGGAAAACTATTTGCAATGCGAAAAGTTATGCCTCTGTGCGAACAATTTTTGCTTTGTGCGAATTTAATATAGCTTTTTTGCGAACCCGGAAACTGTTTACCAACCACTTCCAACAGGGGAAGAGAGTTTTACAGCTTGTGCCAATGCGCAGTCAATGTAATAAAACTTCTTACTGAAAAAGTTATGTTTGCTCCAAAAGATTACGACACCTTCAAGCACTTCTTAAAGGAATTGTTCAGTATAAAAGTAAAAACTGGATAAATAGATAGGCTATGCAAAATAAAAAATATTTTCAATATAGTTAGTTAGGCAAAAATGTAATGTATAAATGCTGGAGTGACTATAAGTCAGACCTAACAGAACAGAATACTACTCTCTACACTGACTGGTTTCCCTGGTTACCAGACAGTATCCAATCAGTGACTTGAGGGAGGGCCACATGGATCATAACTGTTGCTTTTGAATCTGAGCTGAATGCTGAGGATCAATTGCAAACTCACTGAACAGTTATGTCCCATGTGGCCCCCCTTCAAGTCGCTGACTAACTCAGATTTAGGGAGCTGAAAAACAGGATGTTGGATTCTGGCTATTATATTAGACATCCAGTCACTCCAGCCTTTATAGTTTGCTTTTTCACCTGACTGACTATATTGGAAACATTTTTTATTTTGCACAGCCTATCTATTTAGCCAGTTTTCAATTTTACCCTGAACTGTTCCTTTAAGAGTGCTCAATTAAAATTCACAATATGCAACTAAAATTTGCAATGCGCAATTAAAATTCGCAATTCAATAACAGTTTAAGGAACAATATTACATTGCGAGATATGGATTTTTATTCTTATTGATGTGCATTATTTTGCTCTTTGCAAATTTAATTACATTCCCCCCCTTTATGTTTTTTAAATACATTTGGGGGATTCAAAAGGTGGCAGCCCCCAGCAAGGACTGATATAAATTATTGCAATAAATCTAAAATAATTAAACCGTTTTGATATAGTTTTAGGAGATGTGCAATATTCAGAGGTGCAGTTTCCTTTTACTTGATAAAAACACAGTAGCAGCGGAAACATAAATTCATACATGCTTGATTTTTTACTGTTGAAAAGTAGTAAAACAATAAAATGTATTCTATAAAATGGCTATGTTTCCTCTAAAATGGCTGTCATTTGTAGTGCAAATGGGGTTGGTGGCCTTCAGTGGGAACAAAATAATTGCTTTTTTGAGGAATGAATACAATCACAGAATGGAACATACATCATTCTCTAACAATTTCCTCATAAATATTGTATGATTGCCTTTTCAAATATAATCCATATATATTGTTTGTAAACCTCTTTAAAAAACTCTTTTTGATTTTTTTTTTATAGATTACACCCCCTTCTCCCTAATTAACTTGCTAGCACATATTGCCATTCAGACATGACAGGGGACGTTTTAAAATGCTCTCTGGCAACTGAAAATAACCATGCTTTTATTGTCCAAATTCTTTATTTTGTTTGCTTATTTACAGTCCGTTGCAATAGATTATCGTTTAGACAAACTGACTAATGTAGACATATACACATTAAAGATACAGGAGAGTTCATTCGTCTTAATACAGAAGAAAACATGCTAATGCATATTGGCTAATACATTTACACTTTTTGTGTTAGGAGGTTTACTTTACTTGTGGCACAAGTTTTATATTAGTGGTGGTATGCTACATCAACCAAAGGTACCAAGTTTTCTCTAGCTCCTTGTCTTGCCATTTGCTAAATTGCATGCTCTCATACATTTCTCTCTTTTTATTATGTTAGCACACATAATGTACTGCTTAGAAATATTTTACAATTTTGCTACTATTACAATTAAGTAAGCCTTTTCTAGGTGAACTGGATTGGAAATTTAGGTCTGTATCATACTAAATCCTATATACAGAACTTTGTGTTGGCCTTGCATACTCTATATGCCTCAGGGAAAGGTTTACTCGTCCGTTTTGGTAGGGTGAGATAGAAGTATAATTGAATTTTTTGATCACATTGCACTGTTAGTTGATTGCACTGGACACTTTATGATTTGTACTTCCTAGAGCCCATTTGTTACTTTTTTGGATACTGTTGTTACATTTAAATTGTTCACTTGGTTTTTGATACTTTTTATAGTGTTTAATACTGAAAAGGAAAAACCTTTTGTTATTTAATGTTTTGTGTATCACTGGACACTTTCATGGCCACAGACTAAGAGAACCAATAAGAAATAATACTTTGGATCAAGATTACATTGGACTTTTTATCTTCTTTTTCTTTTTTTATTTAGATCATATTTCATTTTGTCCGATGGAACTATTTATTTCATAAGTATGGCCTTTATATTTTGTTATGAATTTATCACTAATTATACATTGTTGTCATTAATTATGTTAATTGTTTCACTTTAAAAAGCTACGTACACTGATTTCCAGAATGCTTGACAAAGGGGTTACGCCCCGAAACGTTTCATCCACATATAAACGAGCAAGGGTTTTTCCCTGCTAGAAATATCCGGTTGTGCCATTGAACTTCTATTCTCATGTTGGTTTGGAGACTGCCATTACCTCCCTCATAGAGCACCAGGACTCACTAGGATTGCACGGCCAGGGTGTGCGAGTATAGCTCTTCACTATTTCCTATTGGCCTTGCATACTCTGTCATGGTTCCATGGTTTTGTTTGTTAATACGTTGTGCCTTTTGGCCCATTCAAAAATTGACCCATTCAAAATTTGACCATGGTGGGTTGCAAATACTGGCATCTATAATTTATGTCTTAATTTGGCCAGTGAACTCACATTACCACAGGTCGGACAGTACACTTGCCTAACTCAGTTACTAATCTGAAACAAACTATAGCGAAGCATTGGAGTCTCACTGATTTAGAAATTGTAATTAATTTTTTCCCTTCCATTCTTGTCATATCAAAGAAGACTGCACCTCATTTATATTCCAGTTTGTTTGGCGTAGCCTAGCTCTCTGGATGGGATAAATGCAGTCATATATATATAGCATTAATTATCTCCTAACTATAAAACTGGATGCGTTGAACAATATCTATGCAAATCAGAAGAGATGCAGTTAATTTATCTTGAACAGCATCTAAGCTATGATAAACGATTTAATTATCATCTAACAACACATGTAGTTCAAACAGGGCTACAAGATTTGGCTTTTTATTAGAGAATGCATTTCATTTTCACTTAATGTCCGTATACTGCAAGATAAAATTCATGGGATGCTTAAGTATAAACATAATTACACTGTTCAGGTAATATCATCAACCACTGAAGTTCAACATTCCTCTTCTGTCTTAAAGGAACAGTAACAGCAATAAAGTAAATAGTTGTAAAGGAATGACAATGTAATGTGGTGCGGCCCTGCACTTTTAAACTGGTGTGTTTGCTTTAGAAAGACTACAATAGTTTATATAAACAAGCTAGTGTGTAGACATGGGGACAGCCATTCAAGCTGGAAAAAAGGAGAAACGGCACAGTTAACACAGCAGATATCGGAGAAGCTATGCAGAAGTATGCAATGAGATTATCTACTATCTACTTTGAATCCTGTGCTCGAATGATTGCCCCCATGAATACACGGCAGCTTGTTAATATAAACTACAGTTTTGTTTCTGATGAAAATACACCAGTTTTACCAGTGCGGGGCAATATTATTTTGTCATTCCTTTAAAACACTTTCATTTTTTGGTGTTACTGTTCCTTTAAGAAATGATCACCTACATCACTCTATGTGATTACTACTACAACATTCAAAGACTAATTTTAACGTCAGAGAAATATTAAAAATCATAGATGCCAAGCGAAAACAGCAATTTCAGTTTAATATTTTATATATCTAATTTAAAATTGGTTAGTTGGTGGTGGAAACCCAGAGTTTTTAGGTGGCTGTGATGATCAATATTACCTGTGAGTTCCACTATATTGCCACCTAGCAGCTTCTTAGCAATAGTCAATTAGGAGACCTAAAGCTGCAAAAACCTTGAATCGTGTTAAATTTAAGATAAATCTGCTCCAAGTGATTCCATTTGTGGTAATGTACTTCCAAAGACTACCATGGCTTACAAGAACATGATTACTCTTTACAAGTACACACTAGAGGACATTTAGACAGATAGTGGGGGGGATCTTTTCCTGTAGAAATGATCAATGAACCAGAGACCACCCCTTTAGATGTGAGGAACTGAACTTTCTTCTTCTTTAGTGTAGGTGGTTCTTCACAGTTAGGACAGTGAGGTTGTGAAGTACACTGCCTGGTGATGTTTTGATGGCAGATTCTATTAATGCCTCTAAGAGTGGATTGAATGATTTGTTGAACAAGCATAATATCAAGGGCTTTTGTGATCTTAGGATCTACAATTTACAGTTTAGTATAGGTATACAAGTTATTCATGTCAGAATAGATCGGTCTGTTTCTGTGTGCTGGGAATCATTTGTAGGGGTTTAGTTTGATGGTCTTTTTTCAACCCAAATTTACTATGTAACTGGGGTCGGTCAACAGAAATTCCTGTAACAAAACTGAGAAATATTTATTGTACATAGCCACAAGGGATATAAAGTGTCATTTAAGTTTCCAAGTGAATTGTGCAAAGTGCAATATCTTCCACAATTCATCATTTGGGTTTTCCCACAATGCAATGTTATTTCAGTTTATGTAGCATGCCTACATGCACCTAGGGGTGCCCTAAAGGTAGATTGGAATCTACCAGTAGACCTTTACCTGGGGATCAGTAGATCGCAAGACACTGTCAACAAACAGCTTGTCTAAATCACCCACCTCTTTCATGATTTACATTCAGATATTTTATGTTAAGGTTACCTAAGAAATAGTTGTCTGTTAAACATAGCAATATAAATTCTTTCATAAATCATTATAATATTTAAGTAATATTATCCATGGAACACAATTCTAACAATGCTTTTATGGATCTAGGTCATAATGGGACAACATCACTAAAAGTAGACCTTGCATTGTATGGGCACTTCTACCTTATGCTATTGCATCTACTGTACCAAAATGGCACAATTGTGCTTCACTTGTCAATGACATCTGGGATCAGAACTGGAAATATCCCCCGCCATACACACACACATACAAATGCACTCACCTATCATATACTCATAATTCACTCAGCTTATGACTACTTTAGACTAAAGGGCAGGTTCAATTAATGTTGTTTTGGATACATTCTGATAATGCATAAAAATGTTATTAAATGTTTAACTGCCTGGGAATCTTGATAAAACCTGTTGGTTTTATCGATTTTATTGATTTGTAGTCTCAGGAGTACTTATAGTATTGTGCATTTCTAGTGCACTGAATAAGGCTAACAAGGTTAAACCTATGGTATTTGATTTATACACCGCTGGATGTGAATGGACACTCCTTTAATGTTTCATTTCTTAAAGGCGCCTCCAGCTGTAATCAATAAACAGTGAAGATATCATGTTAAATGAACCATGACCTAAAATACAAGTTTATCTAATCCGGCATGCTTTCTTTATGTAACCAAACAATGTGGATGATCAACCACTAAATTTTAACTAGAAATAAAGCCCAATATCCCAGTAATGCAGTTAACTTAAAGAGGTTGTTCACCTTCCAAACACTTTTTTTCAGTTCATTTGTTTTCAGATTGTTCCCCAGAAATAAAGACTTTCCATTTTTTACTTTTTACTGTTTTTCCAAAATCTAAGTTTGAAGTTGAAAGTTCGTGTCTCTGGTGTTCGAGTCTGGCAGCTCAGTAATTCAGGTGCAGACTCTAAACTTACAATTTTGCAACATTTAGTGGATACATTTCTCAGCAGCATCTCTGGAGTATTAGCAACTATTGTATCAACTCTAACAGCTGTCTGTAATGAAACCCAGAGATTCTGCTCAGCAGGGACAAAGATAAGAAATGTATAAACTAAATGTATCCATTTAGAACAGGTTAAAGGGTCGGCAACCTCCCTCCCAGAGCTGCTTCAGAAGGGGTAAAATTACACTTTAAACTTCAATATTAGAAAAACAGTCACAAATAGATAATAGAAAATCATTGGAAAAAGTTATTTCTTGGGATACTTTCACCTCAGTGCGCACAGCAAATTGTGCAGCTCACAGAACATTTAGGGGCAGATTTACTAAATTCACATGAAGAATTCGAAGTTCGATCGAATTTTAATTAAATTCGAATCTTCGAATATGCAAATTAGGCAAATTCGACCATTGAATATTCGAATTCTAATGATTCGAATATTCGAATAAAATTTTATTTGAATGTTCGAATATTCAATGGTCGAATAACTTCCCCTTTAAATTTTTATTCGACCACCTACTTCGCCAGGATCAAGCTACCAAATTGGGAATCATAAGCTAAGATTGAATAAAAAAAATTCAATCAATCGATTAAAATTGTTCGACTCGATTGATTTGAATTTTCGATCTAATTTTTTATATTCATTTGATCGATCGAATTGCGGTAAAATCCTTCGAATTCGACTATCGAATTCAAAGGATTTTACTTCCCCTGGTCGAATTTTAAAAAAAATTTTATTCGAAAATCGACCAATAGTAGATCTGCCCCTTAGTATTCCACATATTTCAGCACCTGCTCAGACATCTGCATGTACCAAACATACATTTTGTGTGGCCAGCCTTCAAGAAGTTTGAGGGTCTGTCTGTCTCTTTATATCTCCCACAGCATCTTCATAACAAAGCATAAAGTTACATAGTTAAATTGGGTTGAAAAAAGACAAAGTTCAACCCCATCAAATGAAAATCCAGCATCCATACACACTCACCCCTCCATACCTTCACATAAATTATATATGCCCATATACTAACTATAGAGTTTAGTATCACAGTAGCCTTTGATATAATGTCTGTCCAAGAAATCATCCAAGCCCCACTTATGGCCTGAACCCAACCCCTTTTAGTCTTCTTGATTTACATTATGAAGATTAAACAATATATCTTGTAGATCATTTAAAAAAAAAAAATTCAATAAATGGAATCAGCAGTTCTGATGGAAAGTCTAGTATTAGTCAGAGAATTTTATGATGTACAACATTCTGGTACTACTAGTTGTCCATTCTTTGCACAGTAAGAACTTTCTCTAGAGGGACATTATTTACCTTTATGACCATATTTCACCTGATGATTCTAATCCCCTTTCTAATAATTTGTTCTGTATAAGGAGATTTGAAAAAAATCATTATGAATTAGGGGCTGGCTGGTCAGGGGTAGAGTGGTGGCTGGCTGCTTTATTTAGTGTGCCTGGTCAGCTTGGCCTGGTCCTGCTGTATTTAACTTAGGGAAGAAATGATTTGTTCATATATATTTTGGATTGGTGGTCTGTTTTGATTGTGCTCAAAAGAGCAGGAAGCAGAATTTGAATTTATTTTTAAATTTAGATTTTTGTCTAAAGAAAATACATATTTCCTAATTAAATCAATAGAATAAAATAGTATGTTCAGCCCACACCCTATTTCCTTGAATGTTCACACCCTGCCCCATGAGGAAGCTTGAGAAATTTAAAGTACTGTGCATTATTACATTTTGCACATTTTACAAATTGACACCAATAGAGGCCAGATAGCACAGCAGGTGTATTCAGTTGAAGTTGGGCAATGAACCCATACACGGGTCTATCACCTATCTTTTCATTTTGGGCAAATAAGTGCTGTGACCACACCACAGTTTAATCAGCCATATGACTTGGTGGACTTTTGGATTAGAAAGTGAACAAATTGTAGGTAAAATTGTTTGGGAACTCAATACAGGATCACATACTGTCTAGCACTATGTTAAGAGCAACATCTTTTTAATAGAAAATCACTGTTAAGTAAACATGGTTTTATGCTTTTGTTGGAAAGGTTAAACTCATTAAGAAAATATCTTGTTATACATGGTATATTATTAGACTCCATTTCCATTCTTTGTAGTATGTACATGCTACATGATATAGGATGTAATGTAGAAATCTGAAGAATCAGGGAAGTGCACAGAGACAAATGGTGATGTCAACAAATAAAATCAGATAACAGTCAGGCTGGATAAAAGTAAAGTTGCAGTACTAATACAGATTTTTTTCAGTATGTATGTATATCATGCCTTTCAAGCTCAGTTATAGAGTTATTTACGTTATAGGGGAGTACAATGTTTCCACGCATGAAACAGCAATTTAATTTGATGGATGATAACAAGTCTGTCTATATTTAAATCATGGGTTAAAACATATCTAGGGCAAGGTGTTTAATTTTGGACACATCTACAGAAAAATACATTGCAGAACTTCCCAGCCTAGTGGCAGTGAGTGTAAGTACAACTACTGCTGTAACTAACCTGTAATCCTTTTAAAAATTTGTTAACTGTGTTTGGGTGGGGGCACATGGGCAGATTCAGGGAGATTCAGTCGCTTGGCTACTAATCGCCTCTTCTTTGGGACAAAAATCTCCCCTCGGGTGACTAATCTCCCCGAATCTGCCTGTGCGCCCTGACCCTTACACATCTCTGAATCTAGATTTTTTTTGGTAGCTACTGTAGGGGATCAGACAAGTCATTCCCCTGTCTTTCTGTCTGTGACACCATGCAGCCGGTTACATGCTGGAGAACCATCCGATTAGCTGGGCACCCCAGTGCATCCCCAGGAGAGGACGAGAGCCCAGGAGAGTGCTTGACTTTGGAGCCACAGCATTCTGTTCAGCCGTTGGATGCCAGTTGCAACCCTTGAGTGTCCTTGGTGTGAGAACAGGTGTTTCTCATGAGCCTGATACATGGGAGTCTATAGTATATCCTAAAGGAGAGGTACATCGGGGTAAGTAGCACTACCTGGGGAAAAAGGGCATGTTATGTGTGCTGAACTGTATAGTCCAATGGAGAGAGACTGTGCTAGTTACTAGACAGAACCACGTGTTTAACCTATTCTTTCCTTTATTCTTTATATAAAGTTTCTCCTGGTTTACTGCGAACTGTGCATTTTATTTTCCTACTGGAATTACCCTGCGGTGTGATCCTCAGTGCTCACTAGGTGGAGGCACTGTGATGTAATTTCCAGTATCTTTCATACACAAAGAGAACTCAGGCGCCTGGATTGCAAAGGGTTAATTGCTGTTTAAGAGAGTGTGATCAGAATCTACAAGAAGTTTGGTAAGGAAAGGCTTACATTACCATATAATAAATACGTGTCAGTAACATATGATGCAGTGCACAAATAAATGTAATGGAAAATAAAAAAGAAAATGCAGGAGGAATAGAATATAATACCTTTGCAGCTTTAGGGAAATGCAAGGTATAAACAAGTGAGGAAAGAAGTCATAAGGCCCTGGACATACATGCGTATTTACAGAGCACTTTCGGCGTGGTCCACGCCTCAGAGCTGCCACCACATATAAGGTCGATTTTGTGACATTGCCTAAGCTTAAACCGCTAGTGTATCTAAGTGGCGGTCGGCTTTTTTTTTAAAAAACCCATCATGAACCACACTGAAAACACTCGGTAAATAAGAAAGATGAGGTTTTCGGGTACTTGATTAGTGAAAATAATGTGGAAACACAGAATAAATGCCCTTCTGTAAACATGGCACAAAGTTTTTCTCACCTCCAAAAGGTCAGCTCTAAATCAATATTGTTTATGAGGAACAAAAATCAATATTGTCAGTGAGCCTGAAAGTATAAATACAATATGAACTTTTACAAACAGCTTCAGCCAAGCAGATTTTAGGCTTTAATTGCTACTACTAATTTATATTTAATGGTTCATAATCAATTGTGTTTGTATCTTTTATACCAAAAACAATTGCAATTTTCTCTTAGCTAATTAAGTTTAACATTTCAAGGGATACTGTCATGGGAAAATATGTTTTTTCAAAATGCATCAGCTCGGAAACTGACAATGGGGCAAATACCCTAAAGCGCGAAGCGTCTAACGCTAGCGCTAATTCGACAACGTGATGTCATTTTGCAACTTCACCAATTTACTAACAGTGTCCCTGGCAAAAATTCGCTAGCGAAGTAAATAGACTAGCACAACTTTGCACACTTATGCCTGATGAAGGGATGTAACTACACAAAATCACTAAGATTCCCATTTTACTGATACCTCTTGCGCTAGACTTTACTTCACCAGGTCAGCTCTGGCGAAGTTCAATACAATAGATGGGTGTTTGAAAAAAAAAAACAGTAAATTCCCCAAAAAAATGTTGGCGTCTTTTATTTTTTTTAGGGTGATAGTCTGAAAATAGCGTAATTATTTTGGGGGTTACCCTCCTTCCCCCTAGATTTCCTAACATATGGCAACTCAACTATACAGTAGGCACATGTTTAGGGCAATAGGACAACTTTATTTAATTTATTCAAGTTTTCCTGGGCTTGTGTAGTGCGATGTAGCGGCTGTAACATATACTTCTATTATACTTTCAACTTCGTGCCGCTAGTGTAAATGCGATTTGCCTGACAAAGTAACGGTAGCACAACTTTGCTACTTTTCACCTCCCTGAGCACAAATTCACATTTTAGTGAATTAGCGGCGGACTGGCTAAAATTCGCCTTGCGAAGTGTGGTAAATTGTGGCAAAGGCGTCGCTAGCACATTTTCACCGCTTAGTGAATTTACCCCAATCTGTCTAGCTCCATGTCAGATTTCAAAACTGAATATAAAAAAAACTGCTTTTCTCTTTTGAAAAATGGATTTCAGTGCAGTATTCTGCTGGAGCAGCACTTATAAACTGATGCATTTTGGGAAAAAAACATTTTCCCATTACAGTATCCCTTTAAGGACATATATATCCACTGATAAATTATTTAGTCCAGGATTTTATACTGTACAAACTCAAATTTAGTATGAGGCTTATTCAACATGCAATATAGTTGCATGTTCTGGTTTACATGCCCTGTTCATGCTTACAGTATACATAATGAAAGTATTTACTTTTGAAAGAAACAAGATGTACCATATGTAGTGGGGTGGGCTGAATGACTAAATAAGCTGGGGATCAATAAAGAATGTTTGAGCCTTTATTACATTTCTTTACTCTGTAGAACCAGGTCAGTTTGGCTAGTCTAGGTGTATTCAGGCAATCATATTAATACAGTAATTACGGTGTCCAACTGGTGGCCATCACCCCCCCATGTGTGGCCCCACATAAAAGTCTGCCTGCTGTGCCTGCTTACCTTGTGTAAGTATTAAAAGGTATCAGTACACTGATTAACTGTCCCTGCATTGTTTACACCTCAAATTTAGACAGTAAACACCTTAATTTTTCACACATATGATCCCCCCCTGCATTTGGTCACACCTTTTAATCCTCTGTTCATCTGTTGGTGTGCAACCACCATTAATGTGGATATGGTCTTTAAAGTTATTGTGGTAACATGGGCTTGGTTTAAAGTGGGTGTGCCTTAAATACAGGAAGTAGTCAACACTGGCTTCCATTATCGACCCTCCCCCACGTAGGTCACAAAAGTTGGAGAGCACTGTAATATTATATAATCTATATAATTCCATACCACGGACAGCTGGTTTCTCCTATGCTGATCTCCTGTAAAGACATGATGTCCAAAAGTACAGTTAATCTTCAACTGGAACCCAAAAGTGTCAGATTATTTTAGATGGAATTGACACAAGCTGTTTAAATAGTTCTAAAAACTGAAGACAAAAAACCTGTGAGCAATTTATTGGATAATGGATTAAAAAAAGGATTATTTTCTGTTGCAAAAATGTTCTGGTGTTTTTGACACAGATAAATGTATTCAGTAGTACTGAGAATTAAGCAGTTCATCCGATTAGATTTGGCATGCATTGTTCTATACCCCTTTTTGGTTTGCTCTTCTTTTCAACTGTTTTCAAGTCATGGAGCAACAGTATTTCATCTTATTAATAAGGATAAATCCCTTTTGTATGCAGTTTAGAGCTTTACCCTTTGGAAAGTGAACTCTTTCTCTTGCCCTGATTAACACTCATGAGAAATATTGTAAATAGAGCAGTTGAGCACTTGAACTATATTGTATACCCTTGCTGTGTTATAAATGCAGACCTCCCATTAATTCCTGCTTACTAATGATCACCATGATTAATATGAACAACACAAGTGGCCTTTTGGGTTAGCTCCACACTGAGAAACTTGCAATGATTAAACGTCAGATTGTCCATTATAGATAAATGCACTGGACCAAGTATCAATAGAAGCACCCATTGGTGAAACATATTAGCAGAATCTTCTCTACCATACTTTCAGATTTGTATTCCTGACATTTTTTTTCTACATACACATAGACGTGAACATGTTGAACATGACCTGCACCATACATTGAAGGATGGGAATTCACCCTTCCCGATATACAGCACTGACTATTGAAGTTGTCCTGCATCTGCTACATAATGTATTCCAGGAGGTTTTTAAAAGCCTTATCAAAGGCATTTTGGGTAATGTCTGGATGTAATGATGCAACATTTTGCCATTTTATCCTTATACTCTTCCCATGGGATTCCTCCCAACTATGGCCCAATCTTGACATTTCCTCTTGAGAGACAATTATGTAGTGACTGTTAACCATTTTATGGTTGTCCAGATTATCTCTCATGAGGGCCTGGAAATTGCTGGCCATTGTTATTGCTTTGGTGTATTCTCCAAAAACCACTGAGGAAAACTGTGAGGCCAACATCTTACAGAAATTACTCTTTACTTTCATTTACAGTGGTTGGTAAAGGTTAGTACAGGTTTTACAACATGTTTGTTGAGCATTGCTGTAAGCAGAATGGACAGTGGAATTACACAAAGTCAAAAACATTACAAACTGCTTTCATCTCATTTGTAAAACTTCCAAAAAAAATATGACAAGTACCAACAACATTGTGTTTGTCTGCAAGAACACAAGGCCATTTAGTGACAGAAGTTACAGATGCCCCATTGACATTCTTAAAGGATTATTGGCACACTCCATTTTTATTTATATTGCCCTGTTTTTTTCTTTTAAAACTTGAAACTTAAATTTTGATGTACATATTTATATATAGATTTGATGCCCCGTTGTGTACACAAGTATCACAATATGAATAATACTATGCAATAATACACAAAAGCCATTAATATCCTTTAGATGACATTCTTATAAATGGTGCTTAGTGATGCAATGTCTTTCACACAAGTGACTGAAATGTATGTATTATAATAAACAATGCAATATTTATTAATAGCTAATGGATTGTAGAAGTCAATTCAGAGTTCCATGACTAGTATTAAAGCAGGGTTTCTCAATCACTGGGCTGGTGGCATTCCGTAGGCTGTACCAAATCGGGCCGCCTCTGGTCTAACTGCAGTCTCTAATAGCTGGAAAAATAATGAAAAGGTCCTTTAAAAAAAAAAAAAATGTTCAAACAGCATTTTGGTCCTTATCACAATCAGTAGAACAACGGCTATGGTCATGGCAATGGCTTATCAGGGAGCTGGGATTACAGGTAAAGGCCCTATAACCCATGAATTTAGATTTCTGGAAATAAAGGAAAACTGTATGCATGAAAGCAATGTACAAGAAATTCCACCACTTTCTTTTATTTATAATAAGCAATACACACTATTTAATGTTAAACAAAAAAGCTGATGATATAATCACGTTGATTTGATTTTCAGCAGCTAACATATTTTCTGTATGCCCATTTGTGTATCACAGGAGGTATTGTGTTCAGTACACACTGTATTTTTTATCTTAATTCCACACATAAGGTACTACATATGTATGAGCCAATGAAACATGTTTAACAAATCCCTCCACCAATCCTCCACACAAAATGAGATTTATCGACATGAAACACAGTATGGGAAATTTTTTAACGAATATTTTGGGTTGGTGTTTCCTCTGAAGCAGCAGTGGTCTGAATTGCTATAGAAAGAGCTTTCCTGTCTGGATTATAGTCTATTTCCCAATTTGATATTATCAAGAAGGTGAAAATCTCCACAGGGATAATCAGCCCGATGGTGCTGAAACATCAAACATTGGCAAGCGAAAGCTGTTGCTATGGAAACCACACTGCCTGCCATTTTGGCTGCAATAAAAAAGGGAAAAGAGACAGCTGATAAAAAAAATAATCCAGAGTTATTAACATCTGAAAGCTGGACATGCAATACTTCTAGCATTTAACTTTTGTATTATTATAAAGTATAATATACAATATTTGCCCATTGAAAACACAAGGATAAAAGCATATGACTGCACACCAAGAGCTCAGGGGTTATTTTATTTCTTAGCCCTCTTGTGTGACTTGCTTTGATTTCTTTGTGATGTAAAGATTTGATATGATATTGCCTTTTACTATAGACAAATCCTCTCATCCTATTGAGAGAGAGATTTGTTAAAATCTCATTGTGCTCCCTGAACTTTTCATGCTGTGTGTACTCTGACTGGGTAAATAAAGCATCTAAAGATGTATTGAGCTATTTTATAGTGTAAAATGAAGGGCTATTATTTGAAGAGAACATACAATATCCTTATGTGCTCAACTAGAATATCAAATAAAATGACAAAAGCCTAGAGGATTTGAGGAGACAAGAAGGCTGGAATGAATAACCGAAACTCTTAAACCCTTCAGTGATAATGA
>CM044436.1:60639755-60653260 GCA_024363595.1 Xenopus borealis | reverse complement strand
GACAGAATCTCCCCGAATCTCCCTGTCTGTCCCTACCCTTAAGGTACAATCATAAGGTGCAAACAATAGCTACAATTAAGTAAATATTTTACTTTTTGCATAAAAATATTTTACTTTTTGGAGAAAGAAATTTCAGGCACCAGAATAGAAATGAATGCAGTTTCCATGGAAGCAATGGTAAATGCTATTACTTCTGCTCTTATCTCTGAAAGGCAGTGATTTTGGTGTGTATGTGTGGAACATTACATTGCTATCTATTGGACTGGAACCTTGTAATGAGACATGACAGATAAAGATTTTTCCAACATGACAGCTGTAAAAGCACATACATTAACCTCCAGCTGAGTAACGGCAATGGAATCCATTGATTTATGTCCTGCTTAACAGAAATTTGGTACATTTTCTACTATATAAATCATTATTATTTTTATATTAAAAATGTTTTTTTTTTTCGTATAAAACCTTAACTTATTAGCATTGCCTTTTCAGAGTTGCCTTGATTATATCAATAATTAGAATTTGACCAATTCAGAACCCAGGTCCCAGCTGGAATCCAGTCAAACAAAATATAAACAAAATGCATTATAAGGATAATTATTATGCATTCTTTCCTGTTCATTGCCTAGGCACTGTGCTACTAACAATGTTAGTCGGTTGTCTGAGCTGTATCAGCTGTCACACAGGGAGAGGGCTTTATGTCTCCTAGAACTTACAGTAGGTCAAGGGCCACCTGTCTCCTTTAACATCAATAACATAGGACCATATGATTTATATACAATTTATGTATGTATAGGATGCAGATACACATACACACCCTTCTGTGTGAATAACTATGTGACTCTAACAACCAGATTGTACAGGGTCAGCTTTATAGTTGCTGAAAAATGATAAAAGAGCACAGGATATGCAGCTCTGAAAGGCTTAAAATGTTATTAATGAGCATGCAGAGGATATAAAACTCCACACTTCACACTGGTTTATCCCCTTAACCTTGCTTTTGCACTTTACTTCTCTCTGTCTATTTTACTTTCTTTACCCCCGTCTTCTGCATCTTCACTTCTTGCCCATTCTGCTTTTCCACTTTTGTAATTTTATGAACCCATCTGTTCTTCCCCTTTGTTCATCCTTTCTCTTTTAATTTATTTAACCAGCCCCCCCCCACCCAACAATGTTCATTGTATAAAATTCTTGTTAAAGTCTGTAAATTACAGACAGAGGGTACATTGTACAATAGAATGTGATTATGAATTGTAACCATAATCTCTATGTTTCAGCTTACTTTTAGCTCATAACCAACAGGGCCACCAGAAAGAGTCCACCCAAAAACTCTTGTCTAATAGATTATGAATAATTAGTGATGGGCGAATTTATTCGCCAGGGGCGAATTCGTGGCGAATTCCCGCGATTCGCCACTGGCGAATAAATTCGCGAAACGGCAGAAAAAATCTGCCGCCAAAAACGAGTTGCGCGTAGTTTTTGACGCAACGCCGAAAATGACACGACGCGCGACTCGTTTCGCGAATTTTTCGCCAATTCGCGAATTTCTCTGGAAATTCGCAAATTTTTCGGCGAAACGTGCCCGTTTCGCCCATCACTATGAATAATACTTTTACTGCTACTTACCAGTCAAAGTTCATGGTATACAGTTGCGCTGAATACGTTATGACCCTGCTGTGTATATTGAATTTTAACAGGCTTGGTTGTGGTTGTGGGCCACATCTGGTGCAAGTTGGACAGCGCTGAGTATAAACCAGCTCATGTGATGAAGCATGCAAGGCATTGTGGGATTTGGAGTTCATTTGGATATGAACTGGCTTCTGCTACATTGCTTCCACAGCCAGCAGCGCAGAAAATGACAAATACTGTTTTTATTTGCAGTTACATTAACAGATAACTTTAAAGGAAGTCACACATTTTCATTTATTTTGAAAGCTGCTTGGATTTTATTTGTTTTCATTATTTTGGCTAGATATTGCAGTTTAGTCATTTTATAATTTAAAATATTACAGTTGAAAACAAATGTCTTAAAGATTACATTTGTCTGGAGTGATTGCTCTACATTTTTCATATTCTATGAATAAAGTAATGGACATACACAGGGCCAGATTCACTAAACTTTGTTATGGATTGATTTAGGATTTGTTGAAATGAAATGTAATGATTTTCATTGAATCAGCCTATTTATCTGATTAAATTGGTAGGATAATCAGTAGCTAGAAATGGTGTACATTATATTTATGCTTCTGTACCAGCCCCAGGCAACAACAGCCTTTTATCAGTAAAGATCTGTGTCTCCAAATATGCCCCAGTAGCTCCCCATCTTCTTTTCTGCTTATTCCCTGATTCACATGCTCTGCTGTCACTTACTGAGCTTAGGGACCCACTCACAATATACAGTACACATAGGGGCAAATTTACAAAATTCACGTGAATGGATCGAAGTTCGATCGAATTCAATCGAATTCCGATCGTACAATTTTTTTGAATCTACAAATTTGGCCACTTCGATCATCGAATACGCAAAATTATTATTATATTCGATCATTCGACCATTCAACCATTCGATGATCAAAGGACTTTAACTTTAAAATTTTAGTTGACTGCCTACTTTGCCAGATTGAACCTACCGAATTGCAATACAAGCCTATGGGAATCCCCCCATAGGCTTTTTTTTTCAAACACCTGCTTGAATACCATTCGTATGATCGAACGCCTCGCTCGGTCGAATCGTACGAATTTTTCGAGCGCTCGAAGGAAAAAGTACGATTTTTTGTGAAATCAAACGATCAGTATTTGAAATCGAATATCGAGGTGAAAGATAGCCTAAAACTATTCGATAAGCATTCGATAGTCGAATGCTTATCTAATTTCGAGGGATTTTTAGGGAATAATAGTAAATTTGCCCCATAGAATAGAAATAACACAGTATGAGGCTGATTAGTAGTTAATATAGATAATTATTACTTGGCAGCACAGAAACCAGTGCAATTAGCATCCAAATTTAATAATCAGCCCTGTAGCATCAGCTTATATTACAGACAAACCTCATTTTGTGGCGGATCCTAAGCTTAGCTTCTCAACAGCACACAGAGCATCTTTTCAAGTTGTGACAAGTTTGAAGTCCTGGTTCATTGCTGCTATTTGCAAGCTGAAATTTTAGGCTGGTGCAATTAGTTCAGTATATAAAATATGGCATTTTTAATCATATTCATTTTTAGGGTTTAGTTCTCCTTTAATGTTTTAGTTCCAGTATACAGTATACAGTGTGTATACAGTTTCACTGACAAACCTACTTTGAAATGGAAATGTGTTTATGAAAGTTTTAATTTGATTACAACAAATGTATTCATAAGCACAGTTGAAGTTAGTTGAATCTGCTTAGCCATAATATCCCTGGGGTCCTCCAGGACAAGAGATAACACATATAAAGAATCAATGTGGTTGAAAGCGTTGCTGCTTAATTTAACACAGATGTAATGAGGAAAATGAATATGATGACATTTGTAAATGATATTGATGAATTCTGTTTGGATTGCAATGAGCATGTATCACTCGGGCATTCAAGAAGAAAAGGTTATTTACAGCTGGGAGCTCTTCATGCTAAATAATATAAAAATGTATCTGGAACACACCACATTATTAATCATAAGACAAATGTAGCTGTTTCTCAATAATGTGCTTAGAGGAAAATATTGTACTATTTTAATCAAAATCACAACATAAATATACGTATGAAAGGCTGGAGAGCTATATGTTGTTTCACAGCCAGCATTAGTTGAACCAAAGGAAAGCTAAGGACCTTGCACAGCTGCTCCATGTAAATACAAGGCTGAATAAATGGGCACTATACACCTACAAGTCTTTAATTAGAAGATGTTGAATATACATTCTGCTTATTATTATAATTAAAACAACATTCTTTTTTATCATACAGCAGTAACAAAGCCTTGTTCTCATGGCCTTGGAGTAGATCATGGAGTGGATCGTCTTCTCTCAACATGCTTATATATGCAGACTGAGAGAAGCGGATCCATTCTATGCCCCTCCTCCATTAATCTAAGCAGAGAGGATGTCAGAAGATGCAGTCTTTCTCTTATTTGGGCAATTTTGAGTGCAAGCAGATGGATCTCATTTAAATTATTTAAGATGGGACATGGAGGCTGAGAATAGTGAAGCCTATGATTTTAATATCTTCCTTACAATTAGCTGAGTTAACTCGAGATAATGAGCTCTTTAAAAAGCCACCACTCCAATTCTTTGTTGAAGCTGTTTTCCCTGCAAGATATGCAGAAGTATGAAGGAGGTTTATCTGGGTCCTGGTAATCTAATTATGGAGGATATAATAAAGGGGCAAAAGTTACAAATTTGGAGTATTTTCATCATAAATATTCACCACAAGATCAGAAGTGTATTAAGACAAGTATGACAATTTTTGGTGAATTTTTTTTATTTACTTTTCTCCATTGTGAAACTTTTTGAATATTTTCCAAAAGTGCAACAACAAATATTTGCCAAGGGGAACTTTACCTGGTTTATGAGGTTTTATGAGTTAGACAAAGATTACATTCATACACACCAAAAAGAAAGTCTGTCTGCCTAGCTGATTATAGCTGGTTGGAGAACACCAAACACACTGTGCAAGATTAAGTTAACAGGATTTAGAGCAAGAAATTGATGCTTTGCGCTAATGGGCTTCTTATTGTAAAGTAGAGAATAGCATTACACTCAGAGGCTTTTTAATTAAAGGTCGGATTTTGGCGAATTTTAGAGGTTTAGAGAACCCCTACTAAACGTACAAAATATAAAACCACGATTGTCATTGAATTTATTAAAAGATCCGAATGAAAAAAGTGTGAATGACTAAATCGCTGAATGATGCAGTAAGAATACAAATACCTCATAAAATTCAATTTTTTGGACAATTCCTATTGAAAAAAAATCCCAAAACCACTATAAATTCTAATTTAATTAAAGTGGTCCAATAAGATCACTGCAGTTCCCATTGACTTCTATAGGATATTGATATGACTTTTACCTGGCAAATTTTTGCATTAGAGGTTTGGTTTTTTTTACACTTAATAAATATCTTTTTTTTTTTTTGCTTTTAAGAAAACCACAAATTGTTCAAGAGTTGCGGAAAAAAACGCAATTCTGTTAAATTGCAGAAGATGAATTTACTTGTATTAAACTATACTGTGACTTAAAAGTGACCTCGAGTGTGCTGATTAAAACTCACAAGTAGGTTTTTGGGAGCCAGGTGTGTTGGCCTGCATCAAGTTTTTCCCTGAAGAGGTAAAGTCAGTATTAAAGTCAGCCCTAAAGAAATAACCATGGATGGCACTGGGGAGGATGTGGAATCCTTCTGAGTTGATATTTTAACTGGGCAAGAGGTTACATAGAAAATTATCATTGGTGTATGCTACAAACCACCTCATATAAGTGATGAGAAGCTACTCTTACAAATGAAGGTGGCTTCATAAATATGTCGTTATACTGTAGGTATCTATAATTACAGTATACCAAAGGTACAGCACCTTTTTGATGGTCTTAACTATAAAAACGAATCGACATATATTTTAATATTTAATATATAATGTGTATATATAGATATATATATATGCATATGTAAATAACAAACATTTTTTTTTAAAAACAAATTAAGTAAAAAAATGTTTCCAAAATGTTGGAAAAAACAAAGACTCAAGGAGTGATCAAGGGCAATTTAGTCCTGGTAGAGGCCTACTTGCCACCTGACTGGTGATAGATACTATATGCAGCAGAGCAGCATGATGATGGCCAGTCCTGCATACTTCATGGGTTTATCAACATGTTGTGAGACTGTTTAGAACTTTTTAATTGCAATGACATTTTAAGTCTGGTTGAATGAGAAACTTGGCAAAAATATACAGGCTGTGCATATGGGCGTGGGTGCTATTACAGCTGAGCTATTTCAGCATACTATGTTGACTACATTACTCCATATAGCTTTTGCGTATATGAGTGATTACATTAGGCCAAGAACTGACTTAAGGATCAATTTAAGCCCATTAAATTATGTACTATAAAATATATTTAGCTGCTATTATATGAACTTATTATATTATAGATGCTGTTGCGAAGGAAATTAATGTGGCGATGATTACATCCAGGCATTATTGTTTACATATACTGATGCACTGCTGCTCAGTGGTATTACAAACAGTTGATGTTGTATGTAACTATGTCATTACATACAGTTGAAGTAAACACAGGTCAAGAACATATCCATAATATACAACTATGCTCTAACACATACGTGGGGGTAATGACATTATTAGTAGTAGTAGTAGTAGTAGTGGTAGTATCATCCACATGTAGTTTGTTGATTTCCATAGATACCAACATTGAGCCAGCTATATATTTTTGTTTGTTTTAGTTTATTTGCATGCATATATGATTGATTGACTAAAGTACATACTGCACTTCATTAATGTATTAGACAAATGGCAGCCTATACTAGTATGTTTTATATATTTTCATGATTTGGTCATTTGCATAGTATGTGTATTTGTAGTTAATAGAGCATGGGCATAGTCTTTGTCCAAAGGTTGTGTTTGTTATGCAATATGTAGACCATGGATTTCCCCTCAAGGAAGGTTCAATTAATATCTTTGTACAGGATCATCTAAAGGTTTCTACTTTGAGAACCTTTAGATGATCATGTAGCATTTGAGAACGCTAGCGAAGCCTATGCATCCGAAAATTCGCCAGCATAGGCTTCGCTAGCGTTCGCCGCACTTCGCCAGGCGAATTTTCGCCAGCGCTACGCAAATTCACTGAAGTGCGAATTTACGCTCAGATCGGCGAACAGTAGCGTAGTTGTGCTAGTGTTACTCCGCTGCCTGTCACTTCACATTCATCCAGTGTTATATTTAAACTCAACCTTAAACCAGGTCCGGATTGGGAGTCAAAATACAGTAAGCCCTGGTATTCCAAATACACAGAGGCTCAAATAGTCCTTCAGCAACCCACTAAATAGTGACTATGGGACCTTACTGCAGCCCCTCTGGCATTTGCCAGAACCCACAGATTGCCAGTCCGGGCCTGCCTTAAACCCTTAACCCTAGCTATTATAAACTAGAGTTTATATTGCTAACAGCTTTTATAAGGTTGAATAAAGCTCATTGATTTCCTACAACATATTCATTCTAAATCAATTAACATCAGCAAGAGTCCTCACTTCCCTATCTTATAGAACCATAGGAATTATAGCTATAAAAAAAGATTGCTGCATATTTTTCAATGCACTGTAATGTAATTTCATGGAACTTGTACATGTTAAATTAGCATTTTACATCATGTCATGTACATTTAAATATTGCATTGCAATTTCAATGGTTGTTTCCAACAAAAGGGACTGTTTCCAATGACAACTGTTGCCAAGTGACATGGAGGGAAGCTCAGTTCAGAACTACTTCTAATAATGAAAGATACAGTGGCGTAACTAGTCCCTGGTGGGCCCCGTACATGATGGGCACCTGGGCCCCCCTCTCGGTCCCTTACCTCTATAAATCCCATGCTGGAGTATTGATAGCATGTGTGCTGTAAAATGTCCCCCTAGATAACCACCTGCTATGTTGCTCTGATGGGCCCCCCCAAGGGGGTGGGGGCCCTGGTGCAATTGCACCCTCTGCACCCCTGGTAGTTACACCACTGGAAAGATACCATATTTTAAGGGACAGGGTTGCTTTGTGTGTGTGTTTATAAAGAGCTATTAAATACCAGGCCTGCCAATCTCTCAGTTTGCATAAACTCACTAAAACACCCACTGACTGATTGCCCCCAAGGGAATTAAAGCCTTGATTTCTTGAAAGATCTACATTATACATCTTAGAAAATCTGCCATGACATATCCTTTGTAAACTTTATTTCAGATACAAGTCAACCCCTTTGATTATCATTATGTGTTAATTATACAGAAATGGCACATTTAGATCAGTGCACTCATCGCTACACTGGACTGAGTATACCACATTAATTTGTTTTCCTTTAGGAGTTGGATTCTTTGGGTGTACCAGTTTTTGTCTCAGTGTGTTGCTAGGTTTGAAAAACACTGGGACGTGGTGTTTGTTGAAATTTATCCTGAGTTTCTCCGACACTCCAGCTACATATGGAATGACTATGTTTCACCTACTATGTGACTCCGGGCAGTTATTTCTTTTGGTGTTCCAGTTGGGCTTGGTTGCTGCTGTTTTGACAAAGGCCCAGTCTGGGTAGCCATAAGCTTTCAAAGCTCCTCTGAGATGTTTGACTCTGTATCAGTTGCCACATATTCTGCCCTGTGGTGTAGAGTTCTAATGACACACAGTTTGTGTTCCAGTGAATGGTGGGAATCAAACAACAGATATTGAGTCTATTTGCCGACAACTCCCCTACACCAGTCAGTTGAACTGAAGAAGCTGCTTGGATGAGCAGTGACGCATCTTCATTAAAGATTCTCAACAAGTCCAGTTGTTTTGAGTTACTTGTGTTAGATTTTCCATGACCTGGATGAATGAGAATCTTTATAGTCATTTAAGTTGATTGGTTAGATAACAGATATTTGATATTAAAGGGCACCTATCGTGAAAAACAGTTACCCCCAACCAAATGTGCGGGATGATAGAGCCTGCATTCCAGTTGGGGGTACTGGTGTGTTTTGTTTTGTTTTTTAAATGCCCCCCGCCAGCTCGCTCGCTCCCGGTGAGAGCCGCCATGACAGTCTCTGTGTATTGTGACGTCATGCGCATGTGCATTAAGAAAAGCGGTTAGTGTTGGGGCCGCTTTTCTTAATGCGCATGCGCATGACGTCTCGCACGTGCAAATGCGCAGAGACTGTCATGACGGCTCACACCAGGAGCTCCCTCCCCGTGCGATCGCGCTGGCGGAGGCATTTAAAAAAAAAAAACACCAGTACCCCCAACTGGAATGAGCTCTATCAGCTCGCACATTTGGTTGGGGGTAACTGTTTTTTACGATAGGTGCCCTTTAAGATTAGTGTTGAAAACAGAAAATTAAAATCTCTTCACAGCTACATTGTTGCATTATTATTCTATTCATCTGCCTTCTTCATTTTCAGTGCTAGATTCTCAACATGTATGAATTCAATATATTATAGGGCCTATTCATGGGGCAATATGCTACAAAAAAAAAATCAAGCATCAAGTAACTTCTGGTAGAAATCAATCTCAAAGCCTTCATATGCTCTATGTTTTTAACATTTCTTTTATCATTTTTTTTGCAGAAATGCAGAATAACATTCATGTCTTGAAACAATGCAAGCAAAACAAATTCCACATCTGCAGCATGTGCCTTTCTGAAACATCAATCAGGTCCATTGTATTATTTAATGCTTTTTATGCATTCTTTCAAATTCAAATCTGCCTATTTTTACTCACAGGCCATTGACAAAATGTATTATTTCCACACATTCTTTTCATAAAAATACAGTAGAGCCGCATCTAGTCTCTTTTCAGATGGGAGCTATTCACAAATGTTCAAAACTTAGCTATAATCTTTGTAAGTCTCTTAATTCAAGTCTGTAATACAATGCATGCAGCAGAAGTTTCTGGAATATCTACATTGCCATTCACTTTGTAGAGGTTGCAGGGTCTCAAGAGATAACAGTGTGATATCAAAACAAGAGCAGGTTGCATGTTTCAGTATGACATACTTCATCTTCTGGAGTCTAACATCAGCATAAGGTGTTATTTTTAAATATGCCAGAACTAAAGCAGTTGATATACAGTCTCATATTTCAATCATTTTCTTTGACACAAACAAAAGATTAAGGAATGAAGGAATAGAAAGAATAGAAACTAAAACTAATGGCACGCAGGGCTGAGGAAGAGTCCTGCACAGGTCCAATTGAAAGGACCCATGCTTGACCCAGACCTGCACTGCCACATCCCCATACCCAAAGCCACTACCTGACCAAGACCCTATAAGTTAAACTTTCCTTCTGACCTGGTGACATCACTGAGGCCCTAATTCTTCCAGAAAGGTACCAAAACATTTCATACAGCACTACCAGTGGGACCAGTCCCACACATTTTCCAGGTACTCAGGCTTGTTACCCCTGGACTACCAGCATGTTCAGGGAATCAGGCATTTTCTAACCGGAACCTGACCAACCTGGTGCAGAACTGTAGGCTGAGACTCAGCTTTCCTCTGCCTTGGTTTTCGGAAAATATGCCCCAGTGCAGATGCAGGATTTTTCTACACAGGTAAAAGAAAGAGAAAAAACTGAGCCTCATAAAATTTCATAAAGGTCTTTAAACACTGTGGGGCTCATTTATAAACACGGGACACATTTGCACATGGGCAGTAACCTGTAGCAACCAATCAGTGACTGGCTTTTTTTGAATAAAAAAAAAGGAAAAAAAAATAGAAAATATTTATAAGGACATATCGGACAAAGACCTAATGTGTTTCGTGCCTGATCTGGCACCTACTCACAGCCTATGAGTAAGTGGCCCAACAGGCTCGAAACGCGTTAGGTCTTTGTCTGATATGTCCTAATAAATATTTTCTATTTTCTTTTTACTTTTTTTGATTCTTTATTACTTTTGGAGAGACTCACATAGTTTTTTGAACATTGTCATAGATTTGCACCTTTGAACTAGTGTAAGCTGTGAGTATACCCTCCAGTGTTTATTCACTTTTTGTTTATCATTACTTTTGTTACATTTTCTTTGGTAGTACCATTTTTGACTTATTTTTCTGGCTTTGAGCACCATCCAACCTTGTTATACACTCCTGCTCCTATGTGCATTGCATATTGTACATGTTGGGGAATGTCAGATTTGCAGCTGTACCAAGAGAATAGCCAAAACCTTTTCTTTTGGCAAAGGGGCCTGAATCTGCTATTAAAGATAACAATGTAGTATCTTGCCAGAAAAAAAGCAGAGGTAGACCACTGCAAGTTAGAAGTAATCTGCCCCACTTGCATTACAGATATTCATAAGATCTATATCTAAATAAATAGGCATTCTCATGCATCTAGCCTGCATACCAACATTCAAATTGAGGTGTTCTCATCTGCATGTTTGACCCCCCTTATTCCCAAAGAAAGATTTTTCCATTGGGAAGTATATAGTGTTGCAGTGCAATATGCATAAACTAGTAAAAGTACATAATAATGTGTTTGCCTTTAGAGAAAATAAGGGTGATTTTCACCATAATGCCTCCCAGGGAACATAATAGTCCACATGTAGATAACTAATGATGCATGCAAACTCATACTAAGCATTTACTCTAGGGAATTAGTCAATCTTTGATGTAAAAAATTTAATTGCAAATCAATAATAAGTTATTTTAAGCAAATCTTACTAAAATTGTAATCCTTAATACTTTTAGCATGGCTAATGGTGTATTTCGACACACTTAACATGATTGGTTTGAGGTTGATATGCAAGAGATACAATGAAGAGCATATGCTTAATACTCACATTCGACATGGAAACACAAAAGTATAAATTTTCATGTGGAAATCTACCAGAAGAGAGAGCGCATCATGTGGCAGTAATCTAAATGTGCTTGGAAGCCACAAATATAATATTAGATTTATACAGTATTTTATCAACAGAACCTTATCACCACATATTTTAACATCTTAATTTAACAAGACAATAAGCAACATATAGCTTTTAAGTTAGTAATTGTATAATGCACACATTTTCCCCTTATGTTAAAGTCAGTTAATTGTTTGTAAATAAATACATCTATGTATTGATTAAAAATCCCTACATGATACTTAAAAAATATTTTCAAAAGTATATTTCCACATGCTACAGGCATGGGACTGATTTGAATGGTGTATAATGTTTGTAATGTGATGCCACCTATATTGGTGCTACGTAAATAAAGAAGATGATAGCTATAAAAAAAGGTATATATGAACACCAATTAAAAATGCATTTTACAAAATGTGCTCCTGAGCATAGTAAGACTAATTTATAATAATATTATATCATATACATTTAATACCGTTTCCTTTCTAACCCTATAACTCTTAACAAGAGATTTAATCATCCTTGGCCAGCTGAACATTCAAAGCAAACCACTGAACATGTCCTTAGGCCAAAAACAGAAATATACTAAAAGGGAAGCTTATTGGATTTTAACACGGTCCTTTATGGATTTAATGGAGATTTACAAGAGCAGTAGTTTTTAAATTTCCTATAATATTGTTTTGTTCTGGTGTTACACCTGATTTGTCTTTTAAAATGAGTAATGTTTCTTGTGTTGAATATGGTTATAATTATGACTAGTTCTGCTTCTTCCATTTTTCCATGAGATATTTGCTATTATTTAATGTACAACTTCCTTTTTGTGCATTCAATATGTGAAGTGCTGGCATATTTATAGTAATGCGGAGCAAAGTAAAGGTAATTTCATTGCTGGGTGGCCCCATGATCACTACAGTACAGTATCCCTGAAATAGACATCCCAGATAAAAGAGATTAACTTTTCTTTATGAAACTTTGCCAAAATATGGCAGAAGACATACTGGGACTCCCTATATTTCTTGAGACTAGCAGCTTGCAGTGAGTGTCAGACCAGGAAGCCAGGGCCCAACTGAAAATCTTAACCTTACTTTACAAAAATATTTCCTCCTCTCCTCACTCAACCTCTTTATTTTCTTAATCTCTTTTTAATTTTCATAGTGTACTCTGTACTTACTTTGTGGATATTGTGGCTTCAACTGTCTAAATAATTTAATATGACGGAATATGGCTTTAGAATGGAAACTTTTTATTTTAAATATTATTACTATCACTATTTGTTTTATTTCTTGAATATATGCTACATCTAAAAGGACTTCACTGTGCAGCTTCATGGTACCCTGTGCAAAAGAAAGGGAAACTGGCAGAAATGTAAAAACAAACAAAAACAAAAATCAAATCAAATCCAGGCCGTAAAATATATACAAGTGCAAATTTCATAAACTAAGTTCCTGGAATAGCCCCTTGTTATGGGTAACTGTCTATATAAGTTATATAAGAACTATTTCACTGCCTGCCAAGACTTCTGAAACATCTAAACGCATATTTATTTTCTTTTCTGTAAGCAGATTTCATGAAAATGCAAGAAAGCTGGAAACTGATATCATCATGTATAAAGATAAAATATTAACTGCATTGTTTTTCTGGTATATTCAGATGCATTACATTCTGAATGTTTTAAGGTCCATGAACGGTAAATTATTTCATAACTGTGGCTTTGTTCAAAGAAGAAGATTGATCGGAGCATCATGAGGGTCATTGTAAAATATCAGCTTTAATGGCCCATTTTAAAAATCATCCAGCGTGTCAGCATATATAGTTATGAATTATATGCTTCCCCAGGAGCTATCACGTCACTGGCTTTATTCAGCATCAAATGATTTGCAACCAAATACTTCACTCACCATAAAAATAAAGAGAAAAATTTTGGCAAAACTTCCAAATAGGATAGGGACCTCTCCCATTGACTTATATACAATG
>CM044436.1:60592221-60627731 GCA_024363595.1 Xenopus borealis | reverse complement strand
TCTACTAAGCAGTGGGGTTCATAGTAAACATTTCAGCCCCTCTTTTCAATGAATATTAATGACATACCATTCTACGAGTGGTGCTATTCCCCTGGGTTTTGAAGAGCAGGACAGAGTTGTATTTTGGTGCTTGAGGGCAAGAAAATGAGTTAATAATGCAGAAAGAAAAGGGACCTTTATTATTGATTGGATAGTGTCCAGTAATGCTTGCTTCATTTGTTAGAAGCAAGAGCATATTGTCATTATTTCCCTTGTGCTTCACATGAAAAAACAATATAATTGTAAGCAGGTTTAGTGTCAAGGTATTGTTTGAGACAGATAAGGCTTTGTATTCATGAAAATAAATGGAGGGTTATCACGATAAATATGCAAAATGTAATATGCTCAGTGTTGGCTGTGAATAAAAAATCAACATACCTACTGTATGTATCTTATATGAATAGTAAAACTAGCCACAAATATATCTAGATAAGAAATGTGTGTTTTTTTATACACACATTTGCAATTAAAAAATGGAAAAAAGCATGTACCATTTGCAAATAAAAATAAAATTAAAGTTTACCTATTACTGCTACACACGGTATGTAATATGACGAAGAAGGGGTAGTATTTAGCAACTATCAACCTCCAAAACTGTAAAGAGCTGTGCCAAACTACTTACCCAGAATTTAGTTGGGCCTCTGCTACCTATCTGCTAACATACTTAATGGGCTCTTTGGCACTAAGGTACACAAGTACCTCTGTGAATAACATCAAACCAAGCACAATGTATGGTACATTAAGGCACTTTGCAATTATAGGTATGTTTAGTAATCCTTTGGTGCCTACAATGTTGATACAAAATTTTGTATTTTCACACCACAATTTGTTGTTAGCGCTGGCCTCAACATTTGTGTGCACATGCAAAGGCACACAGCTAAGACTCAATATTGGGCGCATAATTAACACACTATGGGATCACACAATGAATAGATGACCTGTACATCATAGTGATTTAGATTTAGGCTGCTGGGTCCTGGCACACTGTGGCCGTGCTCACGCCTCCCCCCCCTCTCTCTGCATGGGCATGCGCTGGAGCACTGGGGATTACAGAATTATGCATCCTCAGCACTCTGTAGGTTGCCTCACTGCAAATCTGGGTCTGATAATGCCAACAAGCTGGTGTAGTGCTAAACATGTTTACACCCACCCTCACTGGGCTTTTCACTTTGCACCCAAGCCCCATAAACATTGAGGGGCAGATTTATCAAGGGTCGAATTTCGAGGGTTAAAAACACTCGAATTCGACCATCGAATTTTTGATGAGTTAAAACCCCTCAAATTAAAATTTTGAATTCAAGGGGTTTTAACACAGTTTGATATATCGAATGATCGAATATAAAAAAAATTACGCAATCAATCAAATTTTTTTTATTTGATCAAAAAAACTTAGAAGAACCCTATGGGAGCTTCTCGAATTCGAATATCGAATTTGAAGGATTTTACTGCAATTCGATTGGTCGAACGATCGAATATGAAAAATGTTTTTGAAAATTCGATCGAACTTCGAATCCTTCATGTAAATTTAGTAAATCTGCCCCTAAATGTCCCTTGGTTGCTATGCACCCCATTAAGGCATATGGGGATAAAAAGGTTGCATTGAAGACATGTATATATAAATTCAAGTAGGGGTTACATTGTGCATTATAATCTACAGTTTTTGCTTGCATTGTCTTCCTTCCTGGTTTTTATTTATGGACTACAAAATGCAACACTATATTTTGTGTTTACTTCTGTGTCTGCTAACCATGTTTGTTGCCCCTGTGATCACCTTATTTGTTTCTTGAGTTTCTCAGTACTCCCTTGTTTGTACCTTTTGTATGTATTGCTTCTGATTTTGTATTGCTTCTGATTTTGTTTCGCTTCTTTTAATTTTACCTGCCATGGGTGACATCATCAGCTGCAACGGAGGATGGGGAAAAGCAACATAATGAGTGAGACTGTGGACACGGAGGATGGGAGGGGGAGCAGAATATGAGAGGGAGCAGAATATGAGAGGGAGAGAGAGATTTTGAGAGAGTCTTGCCATGGTGGAAGGGGAGAGAGACTGGAGTGATATCCTGTGAGGCTGGAAGATCACAGAGGCATCAAGGGAGACAGACCTGAAAGGAAAGAAAGAGCGACAGATACTTGAGAGGGACAGGAGCACGCCTGTGAAGTAAGAGAGCTGTGTTTGGAAGCCAGGTGGGCGGGCTCTATGAGTGGATGGAAAACTGCAGGGAGAGAGTAGCAGTTGCAAGTGCTGTCTCTGTCTTACAAACAGTACTTACAGACACAGGAAGGCGCCGTTTATAAGGATATCATTTACAAGTTTGTCCCATAGGGGAATGGCCAAACTGCAGAACATATATATAATTATATTGCACTGCACATCGCATGCACCTTTCTGCAGACAGTTCAGCAGTCCATGAGGCTGAGTACTTCCTTCCTAGTGTGTCCCCAGGACAATGAGTGCACCTTCCACCCTCCTCCCATGAGAGCGCATCTCGGTTGCTGGGATCCCTGCTCTGTGTCACATTACGTAAGGCGGGGATGGTCTGTCAGTGGCTGTGCAGCTGGGAAGGTAGAGCTGCCTGTGGGAAGCGGGGAGTGTGAAGCGAGTCGGAGTGAGAGCAAGAGAGAGAGGCTGTATCACTGGGAACAACTGGCTTGGTGACAGGTGACTCCGAGCGACTTGGCTACTTGGTTTGTTTCACACTAGGAATGACTGAATAAGGATCCACGCTAAAAGGATAGGATTATTTATGAGGAACAACCCAAAATGGAAGGACTTCTGTCTCCAATGAGAGCCAAGGTAGGGGGCTTGTTTTACACTCACACATTGTTTTACACTCACACAACCCTGATGCTTATTTTTATTTAATAGTAATTGAGGAATTCAGCTTCATTTCCTCAGCTCAAAATGTGTTTTCTGTGTCCTCATTAACAGGAGCAGGTGCCTGAAAGCCAGACAGGTGCCTCTAAGTTGATTGGGGTGCTGCCTTAGTGAGGCTGATATAGAGCTGGGGGACAAGGTGCAATAGCACCTATAGTAATCACTAAATCGTCGGCAAGAAGGAGCCTTTTCATTTACTAATTACAATGCTTTTCAACTGCTTCTCATCATTAGTGGAATGCTGTGTCTTTTACTGATACAAGGACATATATTGTCAGTGGGATGTAGAACCTATGGCACTTTTTCACAGTTTCTATATTGCTAACAGCAGAAAGGCAATCATTGGCATACCTCATGTTTTTGCTATAATACAAATTGCATGCCAGAAGGGGGGGTAAGCCATCACTCTTTATTGGTAATCAGGGTAATATATATGGCCTTAGGCAAAGAAGCTTAGATTTATGCTGTAGCGTATATTAGCACACTTATGTGGTTTAATTGGGTTCTTGGTCATCAACATCATATTTGTGTATTGTGCTGACAATTAACTATTATAGGTCTGAGAATCAGATATCATTAGCTAATCAGCACATTAAAACTATGAATTGCTTTGCACAAAACAGTTAAATGCCCCAGGGTGAAGGAGTACTGAAGGTTAAGGCTACATGCCATGCCATGGCATCTTAGAGGCTGGCAAAGTCCCAATAATATGTAAATTCTATGTAACTGCAAGTTTTCTATTCACATATGGGCATTTACCTGAGTATAGAGGCATTCCACATGAAACTGAAAATGATGCCACCTGAGTGCAGGTCAATCCAGTACTAACCCCATCACTTTTAGGGGCAAATTCACTAAAGCGCGAATCGTCTAACGCTAGCACAAATTCACCAGCGTGACGTCAAATTCACTAACACCGGTTCTGGCGAATTTACGCTAGCGAAGTAGATAGAATTGCACAACTTCGCACCCTTACGCCAGGCGAAGTTGCGTAATTGCGCTATGTCTAGCGAAGTAACACTAGAGTAAATACGCTACCGTTCGCCGACCTGAGCGTATATTTGCACTTTAGTGAATTTGCGTAGCGCTTGCGAAAATTCGCCTGGAGAAGTGCGGCGAACGCTAGCGACTTTTCGGATCTTAGTGACTTTCCCACTTAGTTTCAAGGGTATTAAGTAGGTTTGGTGTGTATTAGGTCATATGGGTCATGGTCCCATTTTTCTTTGTTTGTCTTGCCCTTGTGAAACACGCAATTTGGGATTGATCCTTTATATACTGTGCAGTATACCTGAGATTAGTTTCTTGGGTACAGGGTCAGACAAGTGTGTGTGGTATGATTATAATTTCTATTAGGGACCCAAATTTGGCACTTGCATTTAATCACAACAGCAGCCACAAAAGTTCTCGGATTAATTAATAGCAGTATATATGTATTTGGGTCTCTTTACACAAGTGACTGCAATTAAGAAAAGAGTCTTATAAAGTTGTACTGTAATGTATTAAGCTACATTACTATGCAGCTGCATGAACAGCAAATAACAGCAAAGTGCCACTAGGGTTGCCACCTTTTCTTGAAAAAAATACCATCCTTCCTATATATTTACCTTTTTTTCTATTAATAACATTGGGTTCAACCATCAAAAATACCGGCCAGGTCAGTAAAATACCAGGCAGGTGGCAACCCTAGGTGCCACATAAGTGTAACATAACTAGTTGCATGGAATTGTACGTAAGCTGCATCAGAATTAGAAGTGATAATTTTGGCACAATTTCATATACTTAACACTACTAAACTGCAGTGACTTTCTATTATGGTATATACATAACTGTCACATAAATATGCACAAAGTTTCTCTCAAGCCTCTACATTGCTGCTGGTAAAATGATCTACCTAGCATGTGATATTAAGGTGGGGAATGTGATAACACAAAAAATATCACATCGTTTTAGCATAGGATTTGTTATTTAGTAAAATTTGAGAATGAGTCAGCAGTCTGAGTTGTGTAAGTCATTCTCTCTATTTGTAAGGAAATATCTGTTTATTTTATTTAAATTGATCATACTAGGTATATTGTTGCCATTTTGTTACATTTATTACTTTGTACAGTATGATTACTTGTTTCATACATCCCAGGCAGGATATTGTCTGTATTTAGTTTCCTGCTGTGGGGTATTAGCCCCTGGTTATCCCAATTCATAAAAGGTGATTTAGTGAAACAGGTTGTCTGAATATGTCTGGTTTATGTAGCCCCTTTAAGCAGTTTCCAATAACTCTAGATGTTTCATGTTCTTTGTTTTCTTTTGGCAGAATGAAAGCACATTCATAACAAAAGACAGGTGCTGTAATGATTTGCTTCTTTATAATTTCCTCCTTTACTCCTTTTTGTAGTTTGTAGTGTTTTCTTATATCACCGTAATCCCTGTAGCAATTCCAGCACAATTCTGAGATACAAGAGGAATTGCAGTCATTTAAACTCTCACTAACCTAATATTCTCACACTGTTGATGACACTGCACTTTATTATCCACAGGTTTTTTTGGCTTGAGGAAATATGTGTTTTTCTTTCTTTGGCAAAAGTGCAGTAAACTTTGATTATATATGGGCTATTAATGCCCTTTTCTGTAAATGATAAAGATATTTGAAGTCACCAAGGACTACTGTCAACATAAAAAGGCCCCAGGCTGCAGGCAAAATATTGATTAGTACAGTTCTACTGGTCTATGTGTCAGGTCACAGGATTCTAAGGTGACCTCTTGTATTAGTTGTGTTGAGTCTGCTGCTCTCTAGTTATAGCTGTACAACAACATGTGGCACATTATGAAAGACCATGCTGGAATGTATTTCAGTAGAAGCTAAGGACTACATGTCATATTCTCATAAATATTACAGATTCATTTTGCTCCCTAATTTACAGACAGCTTATTGGACAGTAGAACTAATGGAAAAATAGTCGCATTATAAATTAGTTCTGTTTACTGCTTCTATGATGTCAGCACCGAAGAAGTACTTTCTATTTATCTACTTGCAACTAACTAACTGTGATGTCAGCAATAAAGGGAAACCAAATTTTTATTACTGAATTTAAAACTAGGGAACAGTTGTTAGGTAGTACATAAAATTATATTCCTTTCATGAAAAAGAAATGAGATATTTCTGGCTGCTGCAACAGAAGATCATGATTTTATTCCCAAGTATTTTAATGGAAATGAGCCAGTCTAAATAGTATTTTCAGGGAGGAAAGTCAATGATCTTGAATATTATGATTCTATTGTTGATTATGATGAGATATGACACTAGGCAAAGGGCCGAGAGGCAGTCAGACAAATTGCAGAACATCTCTTTTTCATAGGAAGAATCTTAGATCGAAACAAGCCTCTGCGAATGTAGCAAATGAATATCCTATTTGTTAAAAGTTAAGGATAGAGATATTTCTTGATTTGAAAAAACTGCACTCTGGAATATTGCTTGAAGTTCCTCTTTCAGGGAGATAGACCATTCATCTGCCCTGTGTCATAAAACAAAGCACCCCCTCCCCCCCCACTTACACCACCTAGGTTTATCTTTTACTGGACTACAAGTTCCTGTTACTTTAGCACATTAAGTACTCTGCACCTTAAGTTCTGCACTCCAAGCATACTAAATTCATAGCTTAGCTAGAGGAAAAGCAGGGGAAGGCCCTCAAAAGGAGTTACAATAACCTTTGTCTTAGGCTCTAGTTGTCCTTTAAGCAAACTCAACTTAATTATAAGGACAAAAACAGCTGTATAATACAGTACTACATTTAAAATTGTGTACTGTGCCAAAACACATATCAGGAGGATGAACTAGATCTACTTATTGACATTGTACAGATGGACAAAACATATTCTTTAATAGGAGGTGTTTCTAATACTTTGTTTCGCCGTAATACTATAAAGAGTGCTCTTGTCAAAAAAGAACTGTTCATATCAAATTTGTATGTGCCTCTTTTTCCTTTTGGACCTGCATTTGCTTCTAACAATTTCAGTCTCAAGACCAACCTGCCAGGGGACATTTGCCTTGGCTCACTAATTAAAATGGTATAGATTTGTTCCAGAGTAGCAGACCATAGCAATTTGTTAGGTCTAGTGTATTTAAAATAGGAAAAAAAACTAAGTGTCGGTATGTATAAATACCTCTAGCTATTTTGTTAAACATCCTCTCGGTATGATTATAAGCATTTAACTAAATGATCTGTAGATTGCATAAATACCCTGTGTGTCAATGAGAAAGTGAAAGGAGACATGAAAAGGCAGAACAGACAACTGCTACCTGCAAAAGGAAGGACATTTCTCTTTTCAGAAAAAAGGTGCCATGCATTAAATGTAAAGAAAAGAAACCTTTTTTCATGATGGTATTAAGTTGCAGGGTTGTAAATGGCACCAAAGAACTTGCTAAGCAAGTTTTTATCAACAAAGGTTGTTCACAGTGTTAGACCTGATTAATATAATTATATGATAACTAATCCAGTGAGAAATGGTATTTCCTGATTACCATAATTTTATTTTCTTCCCTCAAAATGTTTTTGGCATAATTGCATAAGGTTGAGGTTGAAGAACCTAAAGGGGATCTAAACCCCCACCTCTCTTATTTGAAACTTTTTTAAGTTCCCTTTTAAGAGCTTTTTTTTTTTTTTGCACATTTTAGGAAATGTATCAGGTGTGTGCGAGTCAAGCAGACAAATAGAAGTTTTATGAACAAACCATAGTAGAGGGATGTAGAACATTGTAAGACAAGAGAAATGGGAAGGAAATTTAAGTATTTAAGAAAATGCCAAGACAAAATATTTTTTACAATTGGAGAAATCCATGCATAACAAGGGGGCACTGTGCCCCCTAAAAAAGGACCTGATGTGCACAAGCTGCTCCCGCACACACTAATTCCAGCTGTTGTGTGATTGTATTTGAATAGGATGCAGGGGATTTTCAGGCTATAGAAGCTGACCCTGATTCCCCCCACAACTATGGGGTCTACTTCCTGTATGAACAGTGGGATTATCTGCATCTACAGTATGTAAATGATTAAAAAAAAGATTAGCATAATACAGTAAGTGAATTGATTCAGACAATTTGGTCTGAATCATGATGATTTTTCACTGGTGGTCTGGAGTAGCAGATCTGTATTGTCTTTCTTTGGTATATTAGTCTAATTGGTAGGTAGAGTACAGAATCGGGGGATGGAGAGAAATATACTATTTGTCCATATATTTTTTTTTATGCAAAGTTTGGATTTACCACTGGATCAACTAGCAGTTAGGCAGTGTAAAAAAAAAAAAAAAAAAAAAGTTTAAAGGTTGAACTTGATGGACGTGTGTCTTTTTTCAGCTAAGCTTACTATGTTACTTTTTCTGCCGGTTTTAAGGAATGTTGCACAGGAAAGATGCTGTTTTTGGTAAATAATCATGCACAGGTTTTGTTTAATCCAACCCTTATAGAACCAGGGCAGGAGGCTGTGCCTACACCCAAATTATTCTGGGCAGTTTTATGTGGTCTTTCTATGACTTGGTCAGCTCTTAATGTGGGTATCTGTCTTACAATTGTTGGCATGTTCTGAAAGAAGTTACCAAAATCCCGCTAGAGCCGCAACAGCTAGGAGATGTGGCATATTTGGGGGAACTCTGCCATTTCCATATCTTTTCAGGTGGAGCTACAAGGTTTTCTGTGGTGCCTCAAATCCAACAACCTTCAGTGATTATCCATAGTAAATAACACAGAGACTGTTTTTTGCAGTTTTATTTACGTGTGTCTGATGCATGGGAATGAGAAGAGTTAACAAAAGGGAATGCTGAAATCTGAGTGTGGTTGTGATTGTGTATTTGCCTTTCATAATGTTTCTAAGGTAACAGTGATAACAAAAGACTAACATGGCATGAGAAGTGTGTTTGGAGGAGACATTACATTGTTTCTGTCCAACAAAACAAAACGAATTATAAGGTTGCAGGAAAGGAGGTACAGGTGGAGGCCAGTTGGAAGCTGAACATTGCATGAAACACGGTGAAAGTTTATTTGAGAACCATGTACTGTTTGCCAATAACCCAAACTGTAGGGTGGACAATCTATTTAGATACATCTAGACTAATGCTCCCTTCTGTGTATTACTTATGATGGTTGCATCAAGAGCTTTTTTACACCCTGATAATTCTGGGGTGCTTTCTGGCTACTATGAGATACCTGATTATATTGATTTCAGGTATCTCACAGTAATGCAATTATGTAACTAAAGCTGGTCACACATGTAAAGATCTTCTCATTTAGTGAGTTCGGACCTTTTACCAATAAGCCCACGGGACCAAGGGCCAAAGAAGCAAATTATAATACAGAACAAGCAGACCCAGGGGCTTATTGACCCTGGGCTGGGGACAAGTAGTAAACTTAATATAAGGATATCTCTGATATGAGGGCAGATGTACTATGTATAACTTGTACTAAGCCATGTCTCATTGATTTATATATATGAGATGGTATTTTATTTGATATGAGCTGCCAAGATTAAACTTTTCAATGTTTTGATATATTATTCATCTCAAAAATCATGAAATATGTGTAGCAAAAATGCTAATTGCAACATCAGTCCAAAGCATTTTGTTCCAAAATGACTGTGGCTTGTCTAAATAAACTTTTGCATGCAACAAGTAACTCTGTTTGTGGTGTGAGTGCAGAAAGGGCTAAAAGTAGTAAAGTTAATAAATCAATAAAATATAAATGCACTAATACTCAGAATTTCAGCAGAATTGGTACTTTAGTCTTTACATTCATTAATTGTTTCAATTGCTGTACTTGTTTGTTCATTAGAAGTTCCAGCTGGGAATTCTTTTTTTAGCAATGCACATTAAGCATTAGCTGACATTTAAAACCTCTATGTCATTGATCGAGCTCTGTCTATTAAGGCTAAAATGATGGACAGATAAGTTATTGATTTCCTAGAAACTGCTGGTGTGATTATGGTATGGATTTCTTTATGCACCAGAGGCAAATGGTTTCTTTCTTGTTATACAGAAACATTCATTTAAAACGGAGTAAATGTTGGATAATTTTTTTACGCGTTTTTTCTTAAAACTACTGGAACATACTGGTCTGACGCAATGTAAGATAACGGCAGCAAATCTGTCATTCACATGATGTAAAAAAAAAACAATTTTTTTCTATAAATTTGCCATTTATTTTACACAATATTTCAAAACCATTTTTTTTGGTGACAGAAATAAACCCTATTTTACCAAAGGGGGCCACACAATGGCCATAGTCCAGCACCAGATCAGTAATAGATGTATTGGTAATATAAAATAAGTAAAGTAAATAAAGCAATCAGTAATATATAGGTAAATCATAACAAAGTTACAGTAATAAAGGGGATTTAGGTCTTGTTTTTGTACATTAAAGTGTTCAAGGAAAGTGATTTCATAAAAGAAACCAGGCAGCAAAACGCTGACAGGACAGAGGGTTTTTCTTCTTCTACAGTATTTAATGTGTCAGTTTTATAGTATTATAAAGGTAATGCCTGAAAATATGCAGTTGCTTATTTTGTCTGAAACCAGTTCTTGGAAGGAAGAAACAGCTGTTTGACGTTGCCTGTAATTGGCGTCATCACAATTACGTATAGGAAAAGTGCAGCAACAAGCTATCAATTAGCATAAGGAATATTCTACTGAATGAGATCACAGAAACTGCTTCTGACTGTCATGGCAACAGCCTCAGCAGTGACACACTTTGATGCTTGATTGCTTTACAATTCATTCTGGAAAGTCGTTTTGTCTCCCCATTATTTAAATCATTTTTTTCTTAACAATCTCATTTTAATGTTAGGCTGTGTATAATCTAGGATTAAAATTCTATTGTTAAATTAAAAGCTTTATTAAAAATTAAACACAGAGATAATTATTAAGTCATTTTGTCATATCTTCCAGTTCATAAAATCTACTGACAATGACCAAAAACATAAAATGTAATGTAATTTTATGTTTTCCCTTAACCATGCCCTAATTCTTTGTTACATATAAACTCTCATCAGCTTACCCACTTCTGCATATTTGACTTTGTATATTGACTGCTCAATATTGACTGCTGACTGCTGAAAATATATGCAGGAAGAACTATGAAACAAAAATAAAAATGAATGTTTGTCAAGACTATGTCAAAACCTAAAAGCTGACAGCATGTTACTGGGAAAAATCAGCAGATTATTGGGAAAATCACTTGAGGTTTTTTAACAGTCAGGTTGATGAACATTACTGATTTGTGACCTTCACAAGGTTATTTGCAGTAGATCTTCCTTTATTTTGTAACAAAATGATTATAAAGCTGATAAAAGACAAAGAGGAGCACACATGGGCTGTCTGTATTTCTTTATATGGGTTGTAACAATGCTTCCCATGAGAGACTGAAAGGCTTATCGTTTGCTGTGTAAATTGAGTGCTGATGATTTTAGCTGGTCTACTATCCATAGTTAATTGTTCTGTGTATGTTTTCATTAAGGTTTATGTAGCCTATACACTAGTACGTTTTAACCAAATTCTTCACACCTTGAGTAGCATTTGATGTTTGGCTAATAATGCCATTGACTGTTTATAGTTAAATAAACAATGTTATAAATCATGTAGAACTCTGGACAACAGACAACAGGGGGCTAAAAAATAAAAATGAAGGAATGTGTTCTGACTCTAGTTAATCCCTTTTGTTGTGGTGGTGAAGAAAAAGAAGAAAACATATGAAAAACAGAAAAGCAAAAAATTGCATTTGTTTGGGTATTTTTCCCTCATTATGGCAAAAGGACATCCCCATACTCAAGGAAGACAAATGGTTGGATTGCTACAGCAATCTTATAGCAATTGTACAGTGGTTCTTAAACTTTGCTCTTGGGGGACCAGATAAAATCTGGAATAAGTGTCACTACAAACAATTATGCAGGTTACTTTTATAGGTATGCTCTATTCTCACAAGTCATAGTATTAAAGGGGATCAAGGACACCCAACCAAACTTTCATGTTCATCACAATATTTCAAGTACCTCTTCTTAACAAATAACAGGATAGGAGATGCAACATCCATTCAGGTCGTAACTTGGGAAGTGGATACCAAAGACTCAAGTGAACCCTGTCTAAAGCAGTAGTGGTGTCTCTCCTCTGTATAGTAGAAGAAATGTAAGTGGTACATGGCACCATTGTTATCTTATTTTAGTGATGGGGGAATCTGACCCATTTCTCTTCCACGAAAATTCACAAATTGGTAAAAATGTCCAAAATGCAATGAAGTCAATGGGCGACATTTTTTTCCACCCATTACAGTTTATGGGTGTGAACTTGGAGAACTTACTTTTCATTTCCTGTGGCAGCTTAGAAAGCTCTTTTAGTTGGTCAGTAAACCAGTAAAAGCTGGAACACCTGCAGGTAAAGTAAATAGTTCGCAAACTTTGCATCATGAAAAAGTGTCTGTCTTCAATTTATCACTGAAAACACAGATGACTTTCTTGCCTGAAAGCTGCTAAAGATCACACTTTTTAATTAGCTTGACATTATGATGTTCTCTGGTTTGTTAGTGATCCCTGGAGCATGTTCTTTTTGATGATTGACATTTAAAAAGTCGTTATCTTTCATACAAAGTAGATTCTTTGAAAGCAAACAATTTGACAACAAAATAAGGGAAGACATGTCGTAAACATATATTTTACAATAGTTTCCATAAAAAGGTCCAGTGGCTGTTTAGTATTGTAAGCTTTTTTGACCAGTTTTAATCATGTAGATATCATTAGATATTAGATATATTTTGCATAAATTTAAATTCTATGATATCTCAATGTCTGAGCTACGGTAATACATAGCCCATGAAAACAATGTTATGTTATGTTATGTTTCCTGTCTCAGGTCTCTTTCACTGAAAGATTTCTAGGCTTTATTAATTATACCCAAATCCAAAGAATTTGTAAGTGTTCTCCCCTGTAGCCCCTGAGACAGAAACATTTGCCTGGAAAACCCAGAGGAATCCCACTAGCTAAAAACACATTGAGGAATAAGTCGTTTGAAATGGATGAACCTTGGTGTGATGAAAGCTATCTTTCTTTGTGGCAAATATCTTTTGACTTTTTAACCCTTTTGGTGATTTTAATAAAAGAATCAGTGAAGCATACTGCCTTGAGTTTGCAGGAAATGACAAGGGGGATGTATTGGATGTTCTCTTGAGCGACTGCTTCCCCTTTTTACTATACTCATTTTCAATAGTCACATACGTGTAACAGGAAGCTTTGCAAGCCTCACAGTTGTTTATTAATTCTTTACAATGTGCTAGATTGTGTACATGGAACCACACAACACTTCACACAAGACTAAAGGGTAGTTTCTTAAATGTAAATGGAGTAGATTCAGTACACATCTATATATTTTTAAAGTATGGTTCTCCGGATTATGGGGAATTTCCTTTTCAGAAATCCCCCAGGTCCCAAGAAATCCTAATAATAGGCACCATAACAGTATCTCCTATCTAATTGTGGTTATCCCAAAAGTAGGTATGTTGTATTGTAGTCATATGCTCTTCATCACTCCCTACCATCTAGTTGCAGTGTGTAGCTGGACTGATTTATATCTAGTTATAAAATTCTCAAGTTTAATGACAGATAGTGGTTGTATTGTTTATTCAGATAGCCAGTTAGATTCAGACATGCAATACTAGAGCCCAAATAACTTCCTAGCTTTGTTCATAACCTGTACATTTCATAAACTACATGAACAGTGTTATTCCCAATAAGTAAGCACAATTCCGATAAAACAAACATTCTAAACTATGCGTATAACTGTCCTTTTTTACCACTAACATTACATTTTTTCCCCAATGAATTATGTCTTGTAATTAGGCTGACAGGCCATCATTCCTTTTCTATAAATGATTCTTGAAATAGTTAGTTTGCAGCGTATAACCCCAAAAAAGGAAAAACCATTCATCTACTAAAAGGACAGCTGACATCTCACCAGTTACAGGAAAATGCCTCTAGTATGTTATTTATGTACCAGATTGACACTGTGGAATCACCTCTAGATCTCTGTGCAGAAGGTTATATGCAAATGTGCTTGCACATTTTATATAAATCTATTTGTATAGACGCCCAGCATTATTCTACAATGTATAATTAAAAATGAAATACATTTAGAGAAGTATTTATTAAAACTCAAATTTTTTGCATTGTTTTAGAAATAAAAATTCAACCTAATGCTCAACCACGATTTAGCTTAATTTTACTAAAAAACCTGATTGAAAAATATGCATGTTGGAAAAGTCGCGAGAAAATCGAGACTTGATGAATTCTGCAACTTGTTTGAATTGTTGCCTGGCAAAAACCAGTGTCAAACAGCCCAAAACCTTTAAAGATCACGAAGGTAAAAAACATCCTATTGTAAAATGGATATCTGCCATTTACTTTTTTTTTCCACTAAAAATTAGGATTTTTCTTCTTTAAAACTAGACCAGAAAAAAATTTGAGGCTCTAAGTAACAGTTCAGTATAAAAATAACAACTGGGTAAATAGATAGGCTGTGCAAATTAAAAAAATGTTTATAATGCCCATGTGGCCTTCCTTCAAATCACCAATTGGTTACTGCTTGGTAACCAATCAATGGAAACCAAGAGAGTTGCAAAGCAGGAAGTAGTGTTCTGTTATGTCATGTTACACATCCAATCACCTCAGCCTTTATACATTATTTTTAGCTAATTATCTATATTAGAATTTTATATTAGAATTTACCCAGTTTTTATTTTTATACTGAACAATTCCTTTAATAAATAGGCCACTTAAAATTAAATGTTAAGTTGGTTTTATATATTTGGAAGATGTTTGCTCTGGTGATCAGTAAATGCCACCTTCTGATTGTTTGCTATAGGTAATTAGACCTATAGCAACTTTTTATTCCATAATGCCTTTTCTAGAAGTACTGCATACAATATGTATGCATAGTGGAAATAAGTTTATATAAGTATTCCAAATATTCTATATAATCTACATAATTTATTATTTGTTTATTGTATGTATATTTTATTTAGAAGGCATTACTTGAGCATGCAGCATTGTATACTCTTGTACAGGGTTGGATTGGGGGGTCCAAGGCCCACCAGGACTGCAGTCTCAGTGCCCCCCACCACTTTGCCCTGCTGCGTGTGTGTGCAAGCACGTACGCACTGTGTTCTTCAGGCCTTGGCCCCTTCTTTGGGTGGTCGTGGCTGTAAGAGGAACCACAGGGTGTGGATCTGGGCCAGCATGACCCACAAGACAGGTGGGCCACCGGTTTTTTTCCCAGTGTCCCCTCGGCCCAGTCTGACCCTGCTCTTGTATCTGTCATGCTTCCTTGATTTTCAGGAGCTTGAGTAGCAAACATAACCAAACATAAGCAAACATCAGTTATTTACAGGTGGCTGACAATGAAGTACTGTAGAACTAAGTGAATCATAAGAAACTACTAGTGAATTAGCCAGCACAGTCCTTTAAAACAAGATGAAAGATTCCCATTAAAAGACCTAAATGTAGAGCAACATTTTATGATCCCTTTATCTGTATTTGCTTTACTTAAACCATTAGGCAATGGTACATAAGAGATTGTGATCACAGTCCAGTCAGGTATTGTCTTTTGAAATACTCCTCTGTTTAGGCAATTGCTTCCTTACAGTTATCCCAGTTACAGATCTCCCAGTAGCCAGGCTGACTGCTTAAGTTCGAGTTGGAATTTACCCAAGTCTAAAACTTCAGAATGTGTGACTGTGTTATTGCCACGTACCTTTCTGAGCAGCAGTAGTGTAATCATGCACAATGTTAATTATATCACTCTAGAGTCTCATTTATAAAGTTATGTGCTGGTGCTTCATAAGCTTTTGATCTGCATAAATAAATGGCATAGTACACCCCATTAGCTGGTTTATGGTTTCATAGCTCCCTTTTGTTTAAGTGCATCGTTGCGGACTGTCTTTAATTTAAACTGGTAATAAAAACTTAGGGTGTTCTTGTTAAGTCATTTGGCAGTGCCCTTGTACTTTGCATTATGTAATTAGGCATATTTAAATAGTGCAAATATATGATATCCTGTCTGTGTGTTTCACTTCATTATTATAATTATACACACAGAGTGAGCAAGCAGCCGCTGAACAAAATTGGTTGTCCTTGCCATATAAAATGGTGTTGATAACCTTGATCATTAGTTGCTTATATAATGTGTTAGTATTAAACATTGCAGTAAAAGTACACTAAACATGTGGGTTATCAAGAATCTCAGAATCTGCTGGAAAATGGCTTTTGGAAAATTCAAGATAAGCATAAAGTCCATGCACAGGATGAATTAAACTGGCCCTGGACATCTTAAAAAGCATTAAATGTCATGATTTTGTGAAGTTCATTCAATCTGTAGTGCACAACAATTTTGTAGAACTTGTGCATGGCCCAGACTGAAGTCTAGAAGCCCAGAGATAGAATTCTTCACCCTATGCTTAATCTGTCTGATTTAATAATTGGAATGGCTTCTTGTGCTTTCAGTCTCTAGTATAGCAATGTCTGATGAGCTCACAGTGATGTTATCTGACAGTCTGCATGTGATTTATATAATTTTAGGACATGTAATTGGCACAAGGCTTGCAAATGAAAGAGAATCTCCCCTCCACTTTCATAAAAGTGGAATGTTCATTCTTAGGGCCCATACACAAGGGCGTTTTGGACCTGCGCTCCCCTGCGTTGCGTTTGGCTGCGTTCAGCCGCAGGGGAGCGCAGGTCTAGACGCACCTCATTTTGTTCAATGAGGTTGTACCCACGAGACGCGTGTAAGCGCCGAACGCAGATTCAGACGCAACATGCTGCATTTTTCCTGCGTTTGGCGCCTACATGCGTTCGCGTGAGTACAGCCCCATTGAAAATAATTGAGTGCATCTATACCTGCGCTCCCCTGCGGCTGAATGCAGCAAAACGGAACGCAGGGGAGCGCAGGTAAAAATGCCCGTGTCTAAGGGCCCTAAGGGCACCCCCTGTTAGCAATAAATGAATTGCACCTATATCCAATACAAGCTTTAATTACTGGAATCAAGTTCAGTTTAGCCTAATATAGACTTATTTGGGGAGAGTTATGGGTTTATTTAATTAACTCTATATTGTGTATGATTTGAGATAATGATGAGTCTGTATTAGCCATCTGCTTTTACAATCCACACAGTAGCTAAAATGCAAATCTGAAGATGCCTATAACGTAAAGGGAAATAATTAAAACACACATGCATGCCAACAACAATTTCATTTAGAATGTAGTCTACAACACAGTCTAGTTCATCACACTGACTTTTCCTTTTAATAAAATCCAGCCCTCGGGCTTACCCAACAGTGCATGTTTTCAGTGCCCATATAGCCTCACAGCAGAACAGCTGGATCTGACGAATAAGGAGATTATTGTGTGTAAGCCCTTCCTACTGTGCCCAATTACTTCTCTTCTGCAGGTGGAAAACTGGACAACTATTATTGGCATATTTATATTAACTTAATTTTAGGACATTTAATCATTACAAATCTATCCCAACTACTGAATTATTTATTTCTACTACTCAAATATTATTTACACAGTGCTCCACTTAAGGATTTAAAAAAGGCAACGGCAAGCCCAAAGATTACATTTCTTTCCCATCTTTATAAATATCAGTATTTTTATTACTGCATATAACTGTTAGCCAACGTATACGGCTACTAGGCAGACAATGTTATTTGCCAGTTATGGTTGGCACAGTCTTTGTGGGATAGGACTATATATACATGCTTTGCTAGTATCTGAACTGGTTGCCACAGCTGCAAAGAGCTGACTGTGCTATTCATGCTACTCAATGTAACATACATCTTGAAGCACAATGTTGCTCTAAATTTCATAACTGAAGACAAGCAGAACTATGATTGGTGTTACCATTAGTTTTTCGGTTAATATTATCAATTAATTTTCTACTAATAGATGTTTGTTCCCTAGTTAGAATCATGAATGTATTCTAACTAGTAGAGATGTGATATCACTCATTGACATCACATTTCAGTTATTTCAAGTAAAGAGTATTGACAGCAGACTTTATTAAGCCTTCTGATGTTGCACTATTCATATAGGCAAAATACATTTTTACACCAAAAAATCCTCCATTAGGGCTCTTACACAGGGTTGTTTTTATGCTTTTGATGTGCTTTTAAGTTGCGGGTTTCAGCATACCTAATCGCATCATCGCCTTTTTGATTCCATTATATTGTGCATGATTGTATTGATGAGCATTCTGTAATGTTTTATTGAAATCACATTTCATTGTTGTTTTAGACACTATTTGCTGCCTTACTGATGTACATTTAAAAGTCGATACAATAGACAATTGCATTTAACAATACATAAAAAACAATATGTACAAAATGCCAGTGTATAATACCCCTGGCTGTTTTATCAAAGAGTGCAAATAGAGCTCACCAAAGTAAAATTCCACCACTCTCTATTCATTTCTATGGAATTTTTAGAGGTGTAATGAATGGGTGGGTGAAAGTTAAAGTTCACCATTTGAGAAAATCCAAGTTTAAAGATCCTATAGGAATGAATAGAGATTGGTGAGCTCTATTTTTATTCTTTGCTAAAACTTCCCCATAGACAGGGCTGCACCACATCAAGCCCCGCACTCCCTAAGGGCTACCTGTCTTATGCACGGTTTTCTCGGGTGGGGGGGGACTCAGGAGCACCGGCCAATTAGAGCAGGTCAGTGCCAACAGGCCGTGTGTTTTTTCCGGTGTCCTGCCGGCCCAGTCCGGCGTTGCCCATAGTATCACGGGGCTGCATTTCTGGTTTTACTTTGAGACAAGACATTGTTGTATTTAGTTCATATTTATGTAAGGAAATGCCATCATATATTTTTTGCATTTATGCATCAAAAATGTTATCTCAGGTTAACAAGATGCTTAGGATAGAGCATATATAAACATTACTTATTATAAATATCTTGTCACTGACTGCTGTGAGCACTTGTGTCAATATACTTTTTTTTTCTTCTGTGTTGTTATTTGTGTTTTTTTCCTTAGTTTTCATTAGTTCAGTGATTAGGACACCATCTTGCTATGGTGCCAGTGGAATGGATTAGAACAACTATACTCTCAGTAATCATAACGAGGCCATGAGCTTCACCTGGTAATTAAAGACATGCAATTTTAACTGAGATTAATGTTTAATTAATGTTCTTGTCTCTGGTGTTTCAGTCTGGCAGTTCAGTAATCCAGGCACACTCTGAACTGTTACAATTTGCTAAATTAGTTGATATATCTCTCAGCAGCTTCTGTTGAATATTCACAACTTTTGTATTAATTAGAATAGTTGTCTTTAATGAAACTCTGGGATTCTGCTCAGCAGATAAGAAGTTGTAAGGTGAACAACAATAAAAGGGGTTAACCATACAGTAATCAAACAACATTCATGAAGATTTTGTAAGCCATCTGATTTATCTATAAATATTTCTTGAGGATGCATGGGCTACCTTTAATTTAAAAGTGGGTATGTCAGGACCTAGAGTCAGTGACACCTATTTGAATGCTGAAAAGAGGAAGAAGAGGAATAATACGTGGTACAGAGGGCTGGGATTTTTCTGGCCTACATGGTGGAGGGCAGTGTTGTCAACTCCCCCATTTAAACCACAACCATGTTATTTCAAGAACTTTTAAGACCATGTCCACATTAATGGTGGTAACACACCAAAAAAGCAAATAGTTGGTGCTCACTGCAGGGATATCACTTCTCACTCATTTGTGAAGAATGTAAATCATACCCTTAAATATATTGTAAACAAACCCTTAAATCAGTATGCTTCCTCCTACCCTGTGGATAACACGGCACCCCCTCCCTTCACCTTATGGGTCCCTAACTACAATTTCCATATGCTAACAAACCCCCAGAACAAATACTATCAGGCTCACATCCCACAGGGTACAGAGAAGGGCAGGCAGAGTATGGCACACACAGTGCTCCCTATCAGGCAAGCTGAACAGTTCATACTGTGCTACATACAGAAGTGTGAACAGGTGAACAATGTTGGCACTCTTAGTCTAGGTCTTAGGTATGAACAGTATAAAGCTTTAGGGGTGTCAGCAATAGAGGTGTTACAGGTGTGAACAATGCAGAGTGGATTACAGGTGTGAACAGTGTTTGAATTTGAGGTGTCATTTAATCTCAGTACTGATACCTGATATCTTACAAGGTAGGCAGTCTTTCATCTGGGGGCCACACAAGGGAAACAAGTGGTCAGGCCTTCATTTGTGGCTAGGCCACAAAGGCCTGGGCCTAGGGTAGCAAAATTTTAGGGGTGGCATGCCGCCCAGCCGCATCTTAAGGAACAATGGATGCTCCGGTGCTTTAAAGCATGCTCGCATGAGCACGGGGAGTGTTGCATCTAAGCAGCCCGGCACTAGGACCGTAGGCTATCGGAGGGGATGCACACACATGAAGTGCATTGGGATGCGGCTTCCTCAAATCCGGCATTGCAAGTGGTTGGTCAGACAGACAGATCACTTTTAAACAGTACAATATAGTTACAACTGATTTATTGTGGAACATTCTGATTTTGATTGAATTACTGACATTTCCATGTATTTGTCTGTAGCTCCAATTACTGTTACTGCCATGTGAGGGTCAACCAGAAGGGGCCCCAATTATCCCCTGAATGAGTAATTATTTAGGGTTCATATAGTTCTACATCTAATTCACTTAGTAGAAAAAATGAGTCTCCTAGTCAAGATGCTATTTTATTATTGCTGTACATAAGAATAAGAGCAATTAAACTGTATAGATTACACTAAAATGAAGATTTATGAAGGCAGTATTTACTATATGTATATTAAATTGCCTTGACACTTTCCATTTGAATGATAAATACATTTTTTTAGAAACAAAATGGTGGCATGTTTTTCAAATATGGTGGTGCCCATGGTAATGATGTCAACATTGCACATCTTTGCCTTCTGGGCCTCTAATGCTGACATAGTGATGCAAAGGCATGTGACATTATTGTGATGCTGCTTGGTAACAATTACTTTTCTAACTTCCTGGGTGTTATTTTATTTTTGATTTACCATTTCCTGACTTTCTTGCCAGTTTATTAGTTACACTATCCTTATAAGGTACAAAGGGATATGTGATACATTGTCTAGCAATAGTTTTAACAATCTTCCATTTCTCTACAAGTACACAATGTATTGTTTTAATAATAGTTGTATTTTCTGCGTGCATTGTGGTTACAACCCCATATATTATTTCAGGAAAGTTTTGACTCTAGCTTAGAAAGCATTGTGATGAGGCAATGTACATTGAGTCTTTGGCATATGTTTCTTTGTAGATAAGCATTAGGCCATTACACTTAAATGCCAGTAGCAATCCCAGAGGCTTGACTATATGTCTGCATACTGAAAATGCCAAACAAGCATTCTGAAAATGTAAAAGATGAAATTCCCATGAAAATATGGTTGCTCTTTTCTTTCATGGAAACCTTGTTATTTTCTGATCTATTGGTCACAAAAATGGTGAGAATAATGTTATCATCAATTATGTTTAGCATTCGCCGATAATATAACTACAAGTACCAGAAGAAGTACTTCAAAAATGCAATACAGTTATGGGGCCTGTTATCCAGAATGGTCAGGACCTGAGGTTTTCTGGATAATGGATCTATCTATAATTTGGATCTATATACCTATGTGAGACAGCCTTTCCATATTCCGAATTTTCTGGAAAATGGGTTTCAGGATAACAGATCCCATACCTGTACTGCGTCTTTTTGTTTTTTATTTGGCACTAAGGCTGATGCAAAGAGTTCCAGAAGCATCCACGTTGGTGAGATAGCATTACTAAATTTACTCTTTGATTCCCATATATATATATATATATATATATATATATCAACTACATTACTATTCATACTCGTATATAGGGGCACAAGTAAGCATGGCTTCTAAGAAAAGAATTGTGTGAAACCACATAATTTGGTACTTATTATGACCCACCCCTCTACACACAGAGGGTTTTAAAAGTCAGTGAAAAAGATAGTTATTGCGCATGTGAGGAGTTGAAAAATATATTTTTTCAGTGTAAATCTTTCATGCAACATTTTATTCATGCAATATTTAGTGCAGCCATCAGGGGGCTTCTGTTTGGCCTGGAAATCCCATTCAGGAGCCTATATAAGGAAGTGCACAAGCTTGCCACTTCCTTTTCAGCCTGAAATCAACAGCAGGTGAGACAGACTGGACACAACAGACCAGTTGGATACCTATTCCTTGCTAGGATTAGATTGAGAGGTAGAGGATAGTTATTATGTCGATCTAGGAGTGTGAGGTGGATAGGGTACCGAGCAAAGACAGCCACAAAGTCCCCACAAGGAGTTAGAGCCCCTTGGTAATTGTGCAACAGTTAGGGATTGAGAGCGTGTAGGACTAGGTTAGTGTCAACCTAGTGGGGAAGCTTGGACCACTGTATGCTGGATACCACAAAGGAGCAGGGTGACAGTTTACTGGGAGATGAGGCCACATCAATGGCTAATGGCACTCTGCCAGTGGACTTCCATATGACAGGGGTCCTGGAGGCCTCAGGGAAGACAAGCTACGTGTGAGATTTTTGAGGATGAGAGAGGCTCCTCAGAAAAGTGTATCTTGTGTAACTGAATGTTCTTGGTCAATTGGCTCAGGGCTGCCCCATGAACCTAGGACTGGTTGCTCAATAAAAGTTTATCTTGGTTGATTGCATCAGGTGTGTCATGCTTATTTCTTACCAAAAGGCCTGCAAAGTGTCCGTGCTGGAAGTACTCCAGCCATGGATGTCCAATTGGGCTGAAGTGCGTTAGAGTTTCTGCCTATCTATGTCTAGCATAACAACAGGTAAAAGTTTTCTCATGATGGTTCTATTAAAGATGTGCTTTATTTCTTCTGTGTCTAGCAGGAAATGTTTTTCTTGCTTTGCCTGTTTATAATTAACATATTTGATTAAGATAAATTCCTAGACTGGGTTTAGAGAGGGTCCAATTACATTTCAATTCATAATGACACTAAAAATAGACTTGATTTTATATCAGTAATATTTAATTATTATTTAAGGATTTTAAAGCATTATTTGATGATGTTTTTAGGAAGGAATAATTAATTTGCTTTTCAGATTATTCCTCATATGAGTTAATTGCAAATCTGGAAGCAACATGCCATCGTCTTTCATAATGAATTCATAGCGTGAAACTGTGTCAGGTTTTTGGGCAACATTTGTCTTATCTGTTAATAATTCCTCCAGGAGATCATTTACCTGCACTAACAATGACTTTCTAGAATTTGTATGTCCACTAATCATAACTGACCTATTTTTATTCAGCATTTTCAGCTGCTTGTCAAAATAATGTATATACTCTGTCTGCTGTAACCTCAACCTGCTTTTGAGTTAAAATGACACAATAGAATTTTTACATATAGTAAATGCATCACTTGTCTTTTCCTCTCTCTCTTAATTAAACAAGAGTAATATATCCCTCTGAAATAGCTTGTGCCTCTCTGCCTTATGCTTTCACTAATATTTTTATACAGTATAATGATTCTTAAATGCAAATTAGACTAAAAATGATCTAATGATTTTGTGCATGTTCTGTAGTCAGTAGTTTTTTCCTTTGAAACATTCTCTGCTGTTTCCTTTGCACAACATATTCTTTTAAACACAAAAAGGTAGCAGCAGGGGCAATTCACTGCTTTATGTTGCTTTTAGGCTGCCACCTGAGGTAAGTTTCTGGACTCGCGTCATGAAAACAACCCTCCTGCATAGTGGGTTCTGAGAATTACTGCAGGGAAACACACACATTTGGCAAAAGCACCTCTACAAAGGCACTTGTGTACAATTACACAGTTTGAGTGTTTTTCTCAGCACCCACTATGGCAAGTAGACAAAAAGCCATGTTTGTCATTGCCTTTACATGAATGTTTTAGTTGTCAGACTACAGAACATGCACAACATCATTAGAATTTTTTTTTTAGTCTGAATAGTCTTCACACAGGAAACACCATGGGCCTCTTGTAGGGTTCAGAATCCTTCTAGTAGATATTGTGTCTAGCCTGGTATAGCACTTTAGCAATTGCTATGCAGATGTCAACTCAACCGCATGGAAATGTTAGTACCCATGTGTATGCAAATGAACAATGATGATGGAAATTATTAGTATTCATATCAGTAGCTCATACAGCCAATATGTTTTTTTGTGTTGATTTTTGTTGAGCACACAAGTCCTCTGCTCACTCAGTAAACAGTGTCTCTGAATGCATTCGGTTACCAGTCTACAGCCCCCTTTTTCACATTACACCCAACATCCAGCAAGAACTGAATTGTAGGAAGGTCATATCCCATAGATTCCATTTTGAGCAAATAATTAAAATTTTTAAACATTTAAAGAATTTCCTTTTTCCCTGTAATAATAATACTTGGTCCTAACTAGGTTGCATACATCTATATGCCAGTAAAACAATCCTATTGGCTTTATTTAATGTTTAATTACATTTTTAGTAGCAGTTTAAGGTATGGTAAATCACATTATGGAAAGATCCCTCATCCCGAAAGATCTTTATTGCCTGTTTTATTTGTATACACTATTATGGGTATGGGTAGAAGTACAAGCTATACATTTTTTTGTACCAAAAAAAAAAAATTGTCCTTTTGATACATATTCAATATTGTTTTTATTCTGATATGTTTATACAATCCATCGTATAGTTTTCCTATAAGTAGTATTGTTCGGTCACAGCATGCGTGTTTCAAACAGATCTACAAATATACAATATATGTCTTCTACTGTAAAAAAAAAAAAAAAGAATCTACATTGACAATAAATACAGAAGAAGACAGCTAATATCTTGTGCACCAGCAGTTATATTATTGAGTAGTTTCAGATAATATATATATGTGTCAGCTTTGATTGAAAACCACCACACGATTGTCTTACAATTCAATTTTGCTGGTATCAATCACATGAAGTTTAGGGACCAAGATCAGCTGTCATGTAAGGTTATACTCCCAATATAAATTAATTTGATTTATACAGGCTTCCTCTCACCGGGTTCACAATGTCACTGAATTTTCTCATTGTTTTTGCTTAATCCACTTTTGCCCTTGTTATCATGACAGCCTGTATTGATCCAAATAGAGGATGCACCCTAGCAGATCCCATGGCGCTTTAATATTTTGCCCAAGAGCAGAATCAACAATCTATATGTGAAGGCTTAGAAACTGTAAAATATCATGGTTGATGCTTGAGTATTTACAGATTTAGTTTAAAAACACTGATGTATTTTCCATACCAGAGACCTAATATATCAGTCTACTATATATCCTGATATAAATACCTGGAATTTTTTTTTACTTTTTGTACCACAGAAATGTAAAAAATTTGTTCCATACACCTGTTAAAGGGGTTATTCACCTTCCAATCACTTTTTTCAGTTGAGTTTTCAGATTGTTCACCAGAAATACAGACTTTTTCTATTCTTTACCTTTTTTTTTCAAAATTGAAGATTAAAGCTTAACGTTTTTTGTCTATGGTGTTTCAGTCTGGCTGCTCAGTGATCCAAGTGCAGGTTCTGAACTGTGACAATTTGCTACATTAGTTGATACAGTCAGTTACTTAAAGGGGGCCACAAGGGACAAAACTGTTCAGTGAATTTGCAATTGATCCTTAACATGCAGCTCAGATTCAAAAGCAAACAGTTATGACCCATGTGCCCCCCTGAAGTCACTGATTGGTTACTGGCTAGTAACCAATCATTGGAAACCTGCAAAGCAGGAAGTAGTGTTCTGGCTGTGATGTTTGACATCCGGTCACTCCAGTCTTTTTACATTACATTTTTGTAATTACTATATTAGAAACATTTTTTATTTTGCACAACCAATCTGTTTACCCATTTTTTATTTTTATACTGAACAATTAATTTAAAGAGGTGTCATGCTGGCTATGGTTTCGTTTTAATATGATTTTACACTGTATATGTTGCAAAAAATGAATTCTAGCAGCTGGATATTGTTTTAACAATAGTCTGTGGGTAGCCATACCAATACATATGGAAAAATGCTTTTTTTTTCTACAAAAAATTGTGTTTTCTCCTTTAAAAGTCCGACCGGAAAAAATTTGACTTTAATAAATAACACCCTTAGAGGCAGATTGACTAAGCTCGGGGGAAGGATTGGAATGCAAAAAATTTGATTTTTGAATTTTTTTTGGGCTATTTGACCATTGAATTTTCTAAATTCGATCGAATCGAATGATTCGAATAAATCATACAATTTGAATAAGAAAATCGTTCAACCATTCGATGGTCAAAGTACTTGCCCTTTAAAAATGTATTCAATTGCCTACATCGCCAGATTAAACCTACTAAGATGCTATATCGGAAGATCCCATAGGCTTTTTCTAAGTTCTTTTTTGATCGAATAGAAAGCATCCAATTTTTCAAAAAAATCGTACGAAATGTACGATTCGTCCAATTTTTTCGTGAAATCAGATGAATTTGTACCATTTTTTTGAGAAATCAGATGATCGCTATTCAATTGTTCGAAAGATCAAATAGTGGTAAAATCCTACAAATTAAATTTCGTCAGATTTTACTTCGTGAACATTTTGAGGGCTGAATTTGAGGGTTTTTAACCTTCAAAATTCGACCCTTAATAAATCTGCACCTTAGACTCAGTCTTGCACTTGTAAGTTATCGCACTAACCCATTTTGACATATTGCTAACATAATGTACCAAAACTAAGCAAACTACTTTCTTCCATGTTGGTCCCATAGAAATCTTTTTGCGGCCACTCCAAAAGGCATTATAATAAGTTTTAATCCATAAATTAAACCCCAATATTTCTAGCCCCGTGAACATCAGCCAACTGGATTGCTGTGTCTTGAAATGAACAATATTGTGGCCATGTAGCTCTTCTATGGTTTCATCCTCATGCAAGGGTTTAATATAAATTCTATACTGTAGGACATAATAGAATATGTTTTCAAAAAAGACATTATGGGAAATCAATAAATGGTATTTGCAAGAGGGCACAACATAATTCTGGGGTCTTTGCAGGACATTCTTAAACTAGATTTGTTGGTAAGCAGCTTAGCTCAATGCATTTTATTGATGTTTATTTTTTATTAGCTTTGGAGGCTGATTTGCACTGGTGGAATATACACCCTGCTCAAACGATTAGCTAAATGAAGAGCTGATAAGAGACATAAAGAACTCCCAAAGTTAAATTACTGTTACAAGTAAATACACTTCATAAATACACTTCATAAAAGACAGCAATTAAGAAAACACTGACATTCTTAAAACCCTGACATTATTATACAAATTTCAGTATTTTTTTTTTTTTTTAAATACTACACATAAAAATACACTTATCACATGCTTTTCACAACAGCTATTTGTCAAACTATTTTCCAGTATGGCATATGCTGCCTAAATCTTTAAATGTTGACACTTTTGTTCAGGGACATGCTTTGGCAATACTGTTGCAGAGAGAATGCATTTAAAATGTATAGGTTACAGTACCATTTCTGATTTAGGTAAATAGTTTTATTTTTTCCAGGCAGTAGCCACCCTTTATGATCTCTACCCATACCAGAGACAGCACATCCTGTACTTATATTTACTAACAGGCATTGACTTTAAAAATATGGCATTGGATCTGTCTTTAAATAAGGCACCTTGATTTATTTTCCAAACCCATACTGCCCATATGTGTTTAGTTCCCTGGGGCAATTTTTATTTGAAAAATCACAATGGACAAAATGTCTAAAACAGTTATTTGCAAAGGTGCTTGGGTGGAACAGAACAGGCATGACTTTGAAATCTGTGCAAATGTCACACAGCTCTCAGAGAAACAAAATGATAACATTTACTCAATTATGAAATTGGAAATATGTACCACTGGAGCTGTCCAACAGCCAAATAGGCCTATCTATTATTCTGAATGAACTGTAACAAACATGAGCCTTGGATGAAATTAGCCCTACTGTTGCCACCCCAAATAATATAAATAAGTTTTGTCTACTTTATATTTCAACATTTTCAGGTTTTAAACGCTGCTGATTTCTTATTTCACAGCAGATAAATAAAACCAAAGAAACAAATCTTACCCACATGGTCATTAGTGCAGACCACAACTCTCTATATCTTTTAGCACTGTGTCATCTTTAATAAAGCTATGTCTGAATCAGTTCAGCGTCAGCTGACTGGGCATTGATTGCATTTTATTTGTGAGCTCCCTTGTGCCCTCCTAACTCTTGCCTTTCTGTAGTGGTGTGGGTTGATGCTGTGATCCATGAAAGAGCCTTTGGTTTTGGTTGTGTAGTTGTAATAGACATGGGCTGACCTTTAACATCACAATTCCCAGGACAGCCCAGAGACATGGCCTCCTTTCTTTTCTTAACCTATTCATTGTGTTGCTTCTATGTTCTGCTGCACAAAATTCTGTAATCTATGAAAACCTTTCCATTATCCCTAGTACATTTTAATATTTTTGTTTTTCCACAAATGATTCCCTTATAAGCTTGTTTGTCAGATTATTTTCCTTTCATTTGTTTCTAATTTAATTCCCATTTGGCTGACAATTCAATTTGCTCAGACTGTACTTTTGTGACCTGAATTGGAGAGCTCGGATTTGAAATGCAGACCTATTTAATTAAAATGTCACCAATACTAAGAGTGTCTGCGGTAACCTAATTATGATGCTAATGGCATTTTCTCATTCATTTTTCAGTAGTTCGATGGATGTAACATAATCAAAAATACATAATTAAGTTCTTTGTTATTTGTAGGAGTATTCAAATCAATGCAATCTGCAGTGTTTTACAATACAGAAAAATATGCAATATTGCTGTGTACAAACATAAATGTGGGAGCTTAACTTGCAGTGGCTGTTTTTGTAGCTCACTACAAAATAACAATGTATATTTAAATATATTGTGTCCAGAATGTTAAAAAAAACAAGTCATGCAAAGTGACAGACAACATTTATCCCTGCTTCACTGACTGCGTTATATATAAGAGGTTGAACTGCATGATTGCCAACATTTGGAAAGTAATTTTTTCAGTCGTTGAGTCCATGCAGATGTTCTAATATGTTATGGAGTGCACAGTGATGCTGTTAGGAAATCAGAATGAAGTAAGGGGAATAAAAATGTTTTCCCTTGTCCACAAAGTGCATACTTTGAAGACACTGCATGAGAATATGACCGTTTACACTCATCCCTTGAGACTTGCTGTGTTTGACTTTTAGTAAGATCTCTGAATATGGTAGAAAAAAGTTCTAGTTTGCAAATTCTACTCTGCTGTAGACCATGAATTAAATCTCATGTAAATATAAATGGATCCAGTGACATGCATTTATACATGACTGTGAACATTCTTTATTACCTTAACAGATGTGAACTGGTGCTTTATATCCCTTTACTGCTAGATTATATATCAATAACTGTGCATATCAAAGAGAAATGACAATAGAGGACATCTATGATTAAAGCAATTTTATACAACTTTGCTGTTTATTATCTGTCTCACATAACATCCATATGTTTTGAATCAGAACATTAGTAGAAAGAAAGACCCCTATGAACCCTAAAATGAGTTTCATTGAGAACAATCAGTGGGGGGAGTACCATGCTAAATGCACATGTACTGAGTAAGGATGAAATATCAATTACTGCTTTTCATTTGCAGCCTGTGGTTTAAACAAAATGTAATCATGATAAAGCATAGTATTTATGAAGCTATTTTGATCTTGATTGTTGAGTTAGTGGAAACTGTTTCAACAGCATGGCAACAGTAAATTCTCCATACTAAAGTGAAACAGCTGATTATTTCCTTAGCTAGACACAGCTGTTACAAATACAGAACAAAAAAGAATTTTTGCAGACTTGCCGCCATCATTTGAAAAACCAAGTTTACTTAATTTGAGCATTGTTCAACAAAGACAGAAACTTTTTTAGGCTAAGCACAGATAGGGGCTGAGCTCAGTCTGCTGAAATATGCAAGCCCCTGTACGGTCTTTGGTTTCCTCTGCTGCCAGCACCCGGAACTGTTATGTTGGCTGGGGTGCAGGCACAGGCGGCTAATTTCGGCTAAGAAACACCAGAGACACCAGAGTTTGCATTCTAACACTGTCTGAAATCAATTGAGCATACCTGCACCCGAGAAGACCAATTTCAGCCCCCATCTAGCATTAACCTTACAGCTGTAACATGTTGTTTTGTATGGCAACCTGCAACATCTATATAATATGCCTGTCTGAGTAATTGACTGCCCACTGTCCATTTGCTGTAAATATTTAGATTTATGCAGTCTACCACATGGTAATTGCATTACAGAACCAGTACAGAAAACTGCAGTTCAAATATTGTCTAAATCTTCCAGCCAGCTCCTAGATTAAGATGTTATTTATTTACATTGCCTTTGCTACTGATTCCTCTATTTCCATAAAATGTGTGAGGCCACATCTCCCATTTACAGTTTCAGCCCTAGGGATAATTTCCTGGAAGTCCTCCTATGGATCACTGTGTTAATTGATCCCTAGATATGAAGGAAACCATTAAGAAATTGCACTTTTAGTGTTTACAAAGCAGACAATACTTTTCGTTTAACACATGTACAGTATCAGCATAAATGTACAATGTTGCTAATAGTTTCACACAAAAAGGGAGGGGGGGAACTAAATATAATTTGATTACATTCAAATCCTTGATAGTGACATAAATAAGGCAGGGTTATAATATAAGGCAGTGGAAATTAAGGAGGATCAGGGTCAAGCAGTTTTAAAGCTGTTGCAATGTGTGTACTGCTGGTGAGTTTGCAATTCTTATCTCCAGCCTTAGCTTATTACAAAAAAAATGAATTTTTTTAAATGTTCGCATGTAAAAAAAAAAAAAAAAGTTAATAAAAGAGATGACTGAGGAATGTGCATCTATGCGGTGGGAATATGTTTCTTTCATTTCAAGTCACAAAGAAATTTTAACTCACAAAATATTACCATGGTTTATGTTCCTGTACAATAATATGTTATATGATGTCACCTGAGGCTTAAGACCTGATGTACCATACTTACCTCAATAGTTTAAACAAGGTTATGGGGGGTTACCAGTGTTGAGGGTACAACTGTGCTATCAACCTGAAACTTGGCTTTTGAATATTACAAGAGTGGCTTTTTGCAACGCATGGTAAAGAACGGCTTGTAGCAAGGATCATTTTATCTCATAGCTGAAACACTATTGGTCAGGAGTGTTAGGTGTCTAGTGGGAGAATGTAATAAAAGTCTGCATGAAAAAATTCCCAATCCAAAAAGTTATGCCTTTGTGAGAATAAATCTTACTTTGCGCAAATTTTTTATAGCTTTGGCGAACCTGGAAACTGTCTAGTGACCTCTTCCGATACTGGAAGAAGGTTTGCAAATGTTATAGTTTGTGCCAGCACTGTGCATACATAGGACTTTCTGTACAACTTGAAAGTGAAAGTAAGACTTACTGCTGTTATGTAATGGCTGCATGACCTGCTAATAAAGCACTATTATACTCACCTCATCCTCGGCTACTAAACACAACACCAGCAACACTGAGTTTGAGGGGCCCCCTACAGACAAACATGGGGGGCCGCCTCGGAGAACTAAGGATGGACATGCTAGCCAGCACACCTCCCAACATTTTGGAAAAGGATAAAAACATTTGCTGTGTGTAACAGCCCCCTTTTTACCCTGTCCATTTTACAAAATTTGTCAGGTTATAACAGTTTGAACACGTTTTTATTTTTATATGTTCAAACATGAATTTCCCGGAGTCCAGCAGGGAGTAGGCACAAAACAGCAGCATCCTACATAGAAACCAGGGCTGGCGACAGTGGAGGCAGCAGTGGGGCCCCTTCAGGAGTGCGGGGTTTGCTGGGAGCCTTAGTTACGCCACTGACCAGAGTGCACTGAATGTAATAAAACTTCTTATTGAAAAGTTGATATCCAAACGATTAAACAACGTGCAATTAAAATTCCGGGAGCAATAACAGAAAGTTTTATTCTTATTTGTGCAAGTTGTTTTGCTCTTTACGACTTTTATTACATTTCCCAATTTATCTTCTAAAGAGACTGTTGCAAATAACAGTTAATTATTGTTTAAAAACCACTGGTACTGTGTATATGTCTATTTGAAATCAGAGTGAATAACTCTTTCTTCACCTATACTACAAAGGCAATCAAATTATCTTGTGGTCTTTGCCCATAGTCAGGGCCAGGCCAAGGTGGTTTGGCACCCTAGGCAAGGACTTCAATCAGTGCCCCCCCCCCCTCCATTAAGCCTTACCATTTACCACCTTACCATTATGGTTTCATTTAGTAGGACAATTTTATTACATTGCCACATTGTACCTGTACCAGCAAGCCCAGCAGCCATCATCATACTGGCCCATGTTCCTGTGCCAGCAAGCCCAGCAGCCTTCCATCATACTGTCCACCTGTGCCAGCAATCCCAGCAGCCATCATCATACTGCCCCTCTGTTCTTGTGCCAACAAGCCCAGCAGCCATCATCATACTGCCCCCAATCCCTGTGCCAGCAAGCCCAGCAGCAATCATATTGCAAATCTCTGACTGTGCCAGCAGCAGCTAAAAATACATCCCGTCATATTGCCCCCAAATATCAATGTACATGTGCTAGCAGCAACAGCAAAAATATGGCCCCCAAATATTTACCTGTGTCAGAATACATGTCCAGGCTGGGTTTTTTCTTTACTTCAGCTGAAACGTCTTTGTGTGAGCAGCAAGTCACACCAACACTCCAGCTCTCTGCATCTCTTTGATGCCCAGCCATGTCAAGTGACATAATTGACGTGCAGACGCAGAGCGTGGCACAGGGATATGTTAACGAGAAGCGCTTAAGCTACTACTTGCCAGCAAGAAATAGATGAGGGAGGTGGATTCTGCCCGCAGTTTGAATGCAAATAACGCTTGAGAGGGTTGTGGCAGGCAGATTATTAAATTCTGCTAAAGAACAAGAAATTTAAAAAAAACTACAAAATGTTTTCTTATTAATAGTGCTCCCCTCATTGATGGTGCCCTAGGCAGCCTCCTACTCTGCCTACCCCTAGTTCCGGCCCTGCCCATATTTTATGTGTTCTCATGGTTTGCTATTTACAGATAAGAGTCTATTCCTGCTCTACTCAATAGATGCCTAATAGATAGCCTGCTGACCTCAATAGATTTTAATATTTAATAGGTTCATTGTGTGGTAGGCAAAATTTTGACACTACAGCTGAATCAGTTCAGAATTGCTTTATGTGAGAATCAACTGTTTATATTTAGCCAAAGAGATAATACATTTTGCATTTATTTTTCATATTTACAGTTCTGTTTAAATAGTTATTGGTTTTGTAATGCAAAATTTCACCACAAATTTATTTCATTATTTGAGGTAACAAAGTCACTTGTACCAGCCTGTAAGTCCCATCTGCAAGTATTAAAACTGACAGGTCAATCAGTTCATTTATTTTTCATTTATGAAGAAGTATTTATGAAGAGATTTTTCACTTTGTGAATCCTCATTCATGCATGAAACCTGTAATAGATTTTTTGCTGTGTGACGTGGAATCTTGTGCTGATGCTGATTTGTGCATAGTTCATTCACAAGGGCAATATACTCTAATAGCAATGGCAGGGAAATATGGATACATTTAATGGTATGTTTTGCAACTATGGCTCTTTAAACTAGAAGGTATAAATATGGGACAAGACAACCATTTTTTTCAAATTCAAGTTTATTGAAAATGTTTTATAATAAACAATACAAAAAAGAAAAAGTCAGGAAAGATACATCTCAACAAAAGTAGGAGGACAAATAGGTTAAACATTCAATGCATCTGACTGTCTTTCATTTGCATCTTTATAATTACATTATATCACTTGGAATCTATGTATCTGAATGTTATATCCCGAAATAGAGATAATAGAGAGATAACTTAGAGGGTGGTATAGAGAAGGGGGAAGAAAAGAGGATATAGAAGAAAAGGAAAGTCCTTCTAGTCTGTCATATTCTGTTAGTGAGCAGATAATTGTTATTAGCAACATACAAAGGCATTTCAATTATTTTTCTGAATTGTCCAAAGAGCTTGCCTTCTTACATTACCTTTGTTAATCTGTTATCCATGAAGGGAGCGGGGGGGTTGGCCAACCAGCCACGTCCTCATTGCGAAATTTATCTTTTACATCAATATCAGTCATAGAGCTTTTCCCCATTAGTGTTACCTCAATCAGAAAGGCCTCTTATTCCCACACACAACCCAGAGTATGTCAGGTAGTGTCCATGAGGTAGAGTTACGACCTTGAGATAATTGGAATTATGATTGCATAAAATCTTTGTATTGTTCTGTTTTTTTTTTAGTTAAGCCAATAAACCCATTTTTGAGCATATCTTTGTTTGTCTTGTGTGGTCCATGTTTTATAACTTTCAACTCTTTCTATTTCCGAGATCTTATTTAACCAATCAGTAATTTTTGGGGGATTAGGGACTTCGCTGTGTCCAACATGATTGGTACTAGTGGTTTCCTATACAACTGTGTTGATGTAAGAGTATGATGGAGGAGCAGGTGTAGAGGTTCATCAGGAATCTCCACATCTGTGACCACTTTAATAATTTCCCTAACTTTGATCCAATAGTCGGATAGCACTGAGCATCCCCAAAAGATGTGCAACATCGTACCCTGGTCTGCATTACATCTCCAACATAAGGGGGTGAGAGTTGGGGAACATGTGTTCCCATGTGGAAACAGTGGAGCCTGTGAGGAAAAAGTATACCCCTTGATGTAGCTTTACTGGCCATTTGCAATACGGTTTCGGATCCAACCCAGGCGGGAAGCGATTATTCCCAAAGATAGGAGTGAATCGCGATGGGGTATTGACCCAATTTCCACATTTCCCATGTACCCCGTGTACATCAACTTTATATCCGTTTTATCTATGATGCGTCTCTCTTTGGGTGGTAGAAATTGTAATGCCCATAGGGGTGTTTGCGCCGATTCCTGTTCAATACCCATAGTTTCTGTGAATTATAAAATGCCCAGTCTATGCATCTATTGATTTGGGCCGCTTTAAGATAGGCTTCCCAATCTGGAAGCCCTATGCCTGCTTTCGATTTCAATGCTATCAGTTTCGAAGCTGCTATTCTTTTTTTTTTCGGTTCCATATGTATTGTATAATTAATCTTCTTAAGTTTGGGAGAGTTTGTTTAGGTGGTGGGTATGGTAGGGTTTGAAATAAATACAAAAATCTGGGTAGGATATTCATTTTGGTTATATTAACTCTTCCAAACCATGAGAATGAAGTTTTTTCCCATTGCTTTAAATCCTGCCGTATTAGACTTTATTGTCTGTTGTAATGATCTGTATATTTTTAGCCCTAAATATGTAAGATGTGATTTAGCCTGTTTGAAGGAAAAAATTTTCATAAGGTTGTTATAATCGTCATATGGCAGAGTTAAATTTAATGCTTCAGACTTGACTAAGTTTATTTTGAAATTACTGAGTTTATTAAATTCAGTAAATTCCATCAGTAAGTTGG
>CM044436.1:60580179-60591036 GCA_024363595.1 Xenopus borealis | reverse complement strand
TATATATATATATATATATATATGTGTGTGTGTGTGTGTGTGTGTGTGTTATTCTTTTTGCTGCTTTGAAATATAATTGTGCTTTTATAAACATTTAAGGATACCACTGTTAGTAGACTGCTGATGAAATGTCTATTGTAGACTAATACCCTGGAGATAATACCATTAACACCTTTCGAAATGAATAAGCAGTTGGGAGGGTTACAGAACGATACACAGAGGATGACATTAAGGATGTTGTGATGTTAACGAGCAGATATATAATTCAATGCATACTTTATAACAAACTCGGTTAAGGTCACTTGTGATAAATGAGTGACCTTTGTGCAGTAATTACACACAAATGACTGAAATGGTTATTGTAGTTTTCTGTTTGCAGTTTAAAAAGTAATCTGTTATAGGCTATACCTTCAAAGAATATATTTTTATCTAGAAATCTATATTTTCTGAAAATCTAAAAAGCAAACCACCTGACGTATTATGCATGTGGATGAAACAGAAACATATCCCTTACAGTGAGATAAGCGCTTTGAATATATCATTGTTATAAGTCTGTGAATTTGGAAATTTACCTGGGACTATTCTAATCCATATTTTTTTAATTCAGCTAATGCCAATTTGGCTAATGCCAAATACTTTTGAATACATTTGAACCAATTGTGTCCAGTTGCTTAACTGGATGTTACTGGTCCCCATAGCAAATTCATTTTAAGCCCATCAAACATTTGTTTGTTGACCTGTTCTACCAAAATATAGTCGAATATGTCATATTATGTCTGAGATTCGTCCAAAAACCATGAAAGAATCCCAAAATAGCAACTTCTATACATCCCTACTCAACACTGCACTGGTCACCACATCAAACTCTTCTCTCACTTCTTACCCCTTTATTCGGCCTTGGTCTGGGTGCATATGTGCAATTACCATGAAAAGACAGCAGGACTGTTTTGGCCTCTGTACTTGAAAAGCCAGGCCCAATGTTGTTCTTAGTACAGTTCTAGATCTTGGCAGCCTTGCCCCCTTTTAGTTCACTTTTTATGATGCACATGAGAACCTGCACCAGAATGTAGAAAATCCAGAAAAATAAGAAAATGGCAGCATGGTGCACCTGCATCAGTTCCCCAGGTTCCTAGTATCATGTAAGCAGTTATAATCACTGAGGTCCCTAACTTTTTGGCACCCTCAAATGAGTATCCCTTTCTTTCTCCTTTAAGGGGGCAGGATTATGAAAATGTGAGATTAGAGCTTTCCACAGAAAAAACTCACCAGGTTTCTATTCATTCCTATGGGATTTTTAGAATCATTTTTATCAAATCAGAAACCATTTTTAGTCCAGTGACTGAGACAGAGAAAAGCAGTGTTTTTTCTAAGAAAGTATTTATCCCAGTGTGCAGTGTTGTCTCTGACACTGTTTCACCACTTGTACACTAGATAATACAGATAAAAATTGATTGCATTGAACAGAGAAGTCAAAAAGTAACATTTGTTCTGTTTTGTGATGGAAACATTTCTTGGAATAGAGCATGCAAATAATAAGAGGTGCAATAAAATCCACCTGTTATGAAGTCTAAGAGTGGGCTTTAGTTAAGTCTTTTTTTGAATAGTACAAAAAATATTTTTCATACATCTTACATGAATTGATTTCAAATTTAGAGAACACCCTTTGCTCAGCTAGGGCTGAATAGTGAGTTGTGATTATTATATTACACAGTGTCAGCAGTTGTGTTGTCTGTATTCCTTTTATACTGCCACTGCCTATCTGTATTGTTGATGTTCACAATAATGCATGTTTGGCTACAACAATAGTGACAAAAGTTACTGTATATAAATTAATTTAGGCAGCATTGGTGAACAGGTTTAAATAAATCTTTAACCTGCTAAAAACTCCTAAAATTTTGGTGTGAGCAGAATGCAGACTTACAGTGAATTTAAGTTGAATTTATTAATTTATCAAGGGTTGAATTTTGAATTCATGTGAGTTTTTTTTAAACTCCCTTAAATTCGAATTAATTCTAAATTGGACCTGGCAAAATGTATTAATGAAATAGAATAAAATCAGCCAGATTACACCCCCCTCCCTTTCCCCGTTACATATATATATAAGTCCAAAGTGTACTCGTACTCTAACTACAATGTCCATTTGTGGGTGCTGGGTCAATGGAAATTGTATAATTCTTAGAGGGATCCGCACTCCAGATTCTCTTGTTGAAAAAACTCTATTTGTGCATCCAATGTTTCGGCCCACATTGGGGCCTTTATCAAGGTTAAAGTGCTAGTGATACAAGACAGTTTAAATACTCAATTCCCTTTACAAAGAAGGTACCAGAATGACATCATAACCATGATCACATTGTGATTGGTGCATACATTTTCAAATGGACATATTGTGATAGGTGCATGCATTTTCAATTGAACGTGTGATTGGTGCACACATTTTTAGTTACTTGAATCAAGTGAAAACATAATGACTGTGTCACTGCTTGGTGTCAACTTAATACTTGCAACTTATTGCAAGTATTAAGTTGACACCTAGCGGTGACACAGTTGTTATGTCCATTTGAAAATGTATGCTCCAATCACAATGTGATCATGGTTATGAGGTTATTCTGGTGCCTTCTTTGTAAAGGGGAGTGAGTATTGAAACTATTTTGTATCGCTAGCACTTTTACCTTGATAAATGCCCCAACGTGGGCTGAAATGGTAGATGCACGAGTGATGAACAGATAAGAGTTTTTTTCAACAAGAGAATCTGGAGTGCGGGTCCCTCTATATTAGAATTATATACTGTAGATATAGCACAGGCCCATACCCATAGAACTTTACAAAGAATATACAATAAGTATATAATGAACACAAGCAGGTATAATGAAGTTCTCAGGTTTTCAAATTGTAAAATCTCTTCAATTGCAAGAAGAGGTCCAGATGCACCGCCCTGAACCTTCAGCTGAGGGAGCGGATAACCGTATCAAAAAAGAGCAGGCACTTCCAAGACCAATCTTCCAGACAAACTTGTAAAATAATTAGTAGTTTATTTCAGTACACAAGGATACAGCCTTACACGTTTCATATCTTCCAGACACTTAATCATATGATTAAGGGGTTATTTAGCCTTATTTATTATAACATTTTCCCAAAAATTTTCTTTGCGGGAAAAACTCAGATTTCCATGATTTTTTCGGATTTCTTTTCAGAAGAACCACAAATTGTTCGGCTTTTTCCCTGGAAGCTCCAATAACATTGTGGAGTTGCAGGAAACCCAGTCCACATCAAAAATCAATGGGACTTCTCCCACTGACTTATATGCAACCTCGACAGGTTTGAGATGCCGAATTGTAATACTCTGAGTTTTTCATCCTCGGGGTTTAATACATCCCAAAAAATGTGTGATTTTAAAAAAGGCCTATTTAAAAATAAATTAATAAATAACCCCCTAAGTGTCTAAAAGATATGAAAAGCATAAGGCTTTATCCTTGTGTACTGAAATAAACTTTTAATTATTTTACAAGTCTGTCTGAAAGATTGTTCTTTGGAAATGCCTGCTATTTTTTGAAAAAGATTATACATGATTCAAATCAGTCTCTGTCCCATTGAAGCTTCTGATCTAAGATTGCCATCATATTCACATAAAGTAGGGCCAATTTTATGAGGAGCCCATTAACCTTCCTGTATGTTTTTGGAGTGTGGGAGGAATCCAGAGTACCTGAAGGAAACCCATGCAGATATACTGTAGGGCGAAAATACAAACTCATTGCAGATAGTGATGTTGCTGAAATCAAGGGCGCCACATCGCTAGTGCAATGAGCACAATAGGGCTCGGCATACTAGTGGAGGCAAGGTTCTCACCCTGTTTCATGCTGGGATCAGCCCTGGCTTGAATCAAACATTACTGTAACTCAATCTGCACAACATATTTGTGTTCTACAAAATAGTAGGCATATTGCTGCAGTTCCTGAGCAGTCTCTAAGAATAGATTCCATCTTTAATTGGTCAATACCCACAATGCCTGACTGATGGCAATGAAGAAGTCAGTATTTTGAGTGTATGCAATGACCTCGTTTCCTAACAGTTGGAAAAAATTACCAGAGGGGACTATTTACAGAACGATTGTGCTTCTAAATATATTGTTATTTTTAAATCAAATTTCTGCAGTGACATCATTACCATGAGGCATCACTTTACCACAGGTATTAAAAAGCCATCCTTGGACTAATTTTAAGAGCTGAATTTGGTGTACTCTCTGGGTTATTATTAGTAAACAGAATTTCATTGAGAAGATATGCACAGTTGCAGTATTGTGCTGGTAAAACACATTCTTTATAAAGTATTGTGTTTCCTAGGGCATAAGACCACCCCATGCTCCTTCACACATGAACTTGGGTTTACATTAACATGGAATTCACTGGCTGACTGAATCCATTCACTGTAAAGTCATACGAGTGTTGTAGGGCAATTCATAAGGTATTGTTCTTCTTATTACTCATCTGAGAACTCATTCATTAATTTCCTTACTTTGTCACCAGGGATGACTTGAAGCCTTATAGAATTACATGTTATCTGTTTATTTTCTCATAAAGTAATAGCTATAAATTTGCCCTTTGGTTACATGCAAATTGTTTGTGCTTCTAAAGCACAAGCACAAGCACCATTATGCTCCTGTAGTTGCTGTATCTGCATAATCATTATTTACAACTCATAATCAGCTGAAAAGTACATAAGGGACATGCACAGAATGGAAGGCAATTCTAAAGTGAATACAAACATCAGAATTTATATTTGTAATCACTTGCATGCTCATACATAATAACTCCACTGAGCATCTACTGTAACCCTGTTATTTAGTGACAGGACTCTGAGGCTGTCAGCATCAGGAATTTGGCACTTTAGAAAAAGATTGGCACTGGGGAACTGGCTGAACATTCAAGATTCAGGAATCCATTGGGTTAAACAAGAATATAACTTATATTCAGGCACAAATAGAAACAAAATTATGAGCAGATAAAGCACACCCTGGACCTTCGCAAAGAGTGACCCAAAACTGGGCGTTAAACAAATCCTCTCATCATGATTACAGAGTAGGAGGCGATGCGAGCAGGGTTGGCTAGGCTCTGCTGCCTTAGGTAACCTCATTTGCATAAAGTCATATACAAGAATACTATGATGGCATACCCCATCCATCCTTAAAAGTTCATCTTTATATAATATATAAAGATATAATATTAATAAATATACAGTATATGCCTAGGTCTAGGGCATCCAGTAATGGACTGGGAATTCCTCCCAACTGTCCTGATTTGTGCAGGACAATTTTAACAGGTTTTAACAGCTCAGCACACAGTCCTGAATTTTTATAAAAATGTCCCTAGTTTCTCTTTGATCAACTGCACTGAACACCAGAAAAAGATCCAACCCTGCATTTTGACTAATTATAGCTAATAAGATAAACAAGTCCCCAAGGAGCACCAAGGACTTTAATAAATAACCCCCATAATGTGCGAGTGCCAGCCCAATAAATGGATTGAATTAAGAGATTCAGTATAGTAGGCTATGGGGTATAGAAGACTTTGATGAATTTATTGGGGTGAAATTCTATTTTAATAATCTAATAATAACCATAGGAAAGAATGAGTATAAATTTCACTTGTTCGCAAAACTACAGTCTTCTCTGTCAGTGACTATAGAAAGAAGTTTCATCCTTTTCACAAAGGATCATTCATGTTGTCGCCATGTGAATTGGTCTACCATTGATCACAGCCAACTTCTGCCCTGTTCTACAATACTTTCCAGTGTGTGTGGAGTCTAATGAAAGGTCAGGACCAAACAGAAAGGGGACAGAGTCAAAACAGAATAATCCTATAAATATCAGTGGAAGAGAGGTCTATTTCATTCCATCCTCACAGCTGTACAACTTCCCATCTAAATATGAATCATTGGGAACTGAACGTGCAAGTACATTATGATCTTTTCAGTTTCATGGAAAAATAGCTTGGAGATGCAAGCATCAAGATATTTGGAACAGTTTACTGGAGTGCTAGTATCCAAACTGTGTGTTTCTTATTCCTATATTCGATTCCAAATTTTAAACTATTTGTGTTTTGCTTATCCAACTCAACTTGACGTTTAGTGGAAAACAATTCCTTTGCATCACTGCCCGAATACAGTATTTTTTTTATTTCATTATTTTATGCTCACAAATATGACTTTGGCAACTAAACTAGAAGATATTGAAGTCACTCTGGAGCACCTGCTGAAGGATATGTTTGTAAGTGATCTTTTTCTATCATATTGAAATAAACTGGGATGTTAGATTACTCATTCAGTTAGCAGATGTTCTCCGTTAGTGGACCCTTTCTAAGGGAACTAAGGCAGGGGCCTGCGATGGGAGCCATAGAGCTGGAAGTTTTTTTTATCTATTTATGTATATCTATAGACGTTTAGTCAGTGTTTTAAAATGTGACATTATTTTAATCTATATGAAATGTAGCTTTAAAATATTTATATTTTGGAATGTTGAATAATGAATATATAAAGAAACACCAGAAGAAGATTTATTTTAAATACCTGGTAAATGTTACGATTTTTTTTTGTCATTAGCGTTTGTACATAAAGTGAGAATCACATTTATTAGGATATAAAAAAGAATTGGCATATTCAAGTGTAAACAAAATTTGATGGGTGTGTCTATTTGTATATTAATTTGTGTACGTGCACAAATGTGGGAACACTAGTTGCCACTTTTAGAAAAAATACAGACTTTTCTGTCTCAGTCATCACGGTTTAGACTTTCTGATTGATTATCTTTATATATTTTTGACTGTTTATATTAACATTTTACAGTATGAGGTAAAAGAAAGGGGAACTCAAGCCCTTATCAACAATAAACAGCAGCTTCACATCACAGATGTCTCAAATTGGTCATATATGTGCAGATTTAAGCTTCTGATTTGATCCCTTCAGACCAAATCAGCATCTTAATTGCCTGTGTATGGGCCCTACCTACCTACCTCCTAAACATAGATTTTGTTGAAAAAAAGGCCAGATATCTATGGAGTAGGTTTGAAACCCCCCGCACATTAATTCTGTCCTCTACTGAAGGACTAAATGATCAGATTACCAAACAATGGATGTGGCTGTGTATGGCCAGTTCTATACTGCCTGGCATAACATCTTATATAACAGTGATGTCCACTAGTTGCCATTCTCCCACCATCTCTTGACAGCTTTTTCTCTCCACACCTCTTGACATTGTTATTGTGTATGAGACTAGCCTTAATGTAATTTTCAAGGAAATAAAGTGATCACCTTTCCTTTTCTAGATAAATCATGCAAATAGAACTAACAAATAAATTTAAATATATATCTTCATGAAAATGCTTACAACCAGTGCTGCTCTAAAGGCTGCCTGACTCATTTTCTCAGATGTCAAATGTAATTTTTACTAGCTAGCTGTAGAATTTAACATTCCTATCTATAACATTCCCATCAACACTCATCTGGGTCTGCTGTAGGTAAGCTTAATTTATCTTACTCACCCAAATGAAACCTTGGTAGAATATTTTCTTTCATGTTCAGCCAGTCAAATTAAAATACGACAGGCAATGTAGCACTTTTGTGTACTTGAAAATGTTGCAAAAAGATTCTGTACATTTTCTTAAAAAACATGGCTGTCTTCCAATGTAGTTATAGTTACTGAATGGCTAATAATGCCGTTCATGGATGAAAAAATCAGTTTGTATGTCCCTTGCATTTAAATATGTGATTATATTAAATACATCAATGCCATTAAAAGGTTTTTAAAAAATCTGTTTTGCTGGCTCACTTTCTTAGTTGAATAATTCCCTTCTGGCTTCCATTTCTTTAAGTGTTTTTACAAAGTTTGCATCCCATATTTTCTCCCAAGAGAAAGAATCAAGTGATTTTAACAGCATTTGTATTTTAGATGCTTGCCTGTAGGTGGCACACATAGGGCATACAAGGGACAATGTATTCAGTTTGAGTACTTTTAAACATAACTGTTTTTGGGTGTGTGTTTGAGATGCAGGTTTGAGTGTACATAAATGCAGTCAATTGATTCTGTCATTTAGCACAGCTGCGATGCATTGATTTATTTTAAATACAACAATGCCACATTTAGCTTTTCACTGGTGATATATAAGAAATAAAAGAGTTTGTAATTTGAATTGGATACCCAAAGGTCTTCTTCAGCATATTCACTGGATGTTACATTAAGGTAGAAACCAAAAGGGTGGTATAAACCTCCTGTGTGTATGGGTTGAAGTTCACTGAAAAAGGTAGAGTTATATTTTTCTTCTTTCCAACCAAAGAACGCTGGGGGGATAGTTTCTGTGCAAGGTATCCTTGAACCAACACAAACCAACCCAAACATTGACAGTCACTCCAATAATGAAAAATTAGGAAAACTTCCACCAGCTACAGGTTAATTGTTACTCATTGGGGACCCTTGTCTTTTTGCTTCCAAAATAACCCACCCACCTTGTATATCACATTATCAGGAATGTGAAGGGTAGAAATAAGTGACTGTTGGTGAAATTCTAATTGAACATAATTTGAGTAATGTGCATATATCTAAAATCAGTGTTTCTTAAAGGATAGCATTACCTCTTTAAGATTTTTTGGCTGGAGAAATTGGTTTTACAACTCACAAATTGGTTTTGGACCACTTCCACAAATTATTTTATTAAATTTCCTGCTCAAGGAAACATTTTGGGGGCCCAACCTTATGCACCCTTTGGGAAAATCTATCCTTTTGTTTTCAAAGGTATAATGTTTTATAAAGGCTACCTTTTAAACTGAAGTTGTTGCAAATGTTTATAATGTCGGGAAGGGTTGGCACAAATATCAGTTTATACCACTTTTTATTCTAAAACATTGCTTTCTAATAAAAAGGACTTTGTGTTATTAAAGCATAATTTTGCCTGTTACAGTTTCTGCAGCCCAATCGACTTGGACTTGTATAGTATTTTACATTTATCATTTGCACTTTTCTCTTCAGTAAAGCTACAGCTGAGACTAACGACTCTTCCTAACCCTTTTTCATGTATACCTTGGATGTTAGATTTCTATTAGTGCTAGCAACAGAAATTTATGACTCATAAATAAATATTTTATCACAAACATACAATGTGAAACAGCTGTGCTTTGCATTTATTACTTTTATAACATTATTACCAGTAACCTAATCAGCATGGAGAAACAAAGACTTAATTAGAAGATAAAATGGATAACCAGTGAGCAGTTATGGCTTCCTTATAGCCAGGTTACTTGTAATTTGTTGTGCTGGTGGGTTATAGCAGAATCCAAATACAACTTTAAATATCTGTATTGGTTTAAGTGGGAATTTTTCCTTTTCATAAAAGATTTAGCAACACCATATTTACATTTCTGCTCTGCCATACCTCGAGACCCAATTGCTTTCAGTGCTGCAGTTGCCACCTGCTCAATATTATACTGGTCTGGCCGGTAAAAATGATGGTCAATCCCTTTGGTATTAACAGGGAAAAAATATAAATATATATAGGAAGGCTGGTATTTTTTTTACAGGAAAGGTGGCAACCCTAGCAGCAGTCTTCAAAACTATTGGGCCTGTGCCACTAGAGAATTGAAAAGTTGCACAAAAGTTGCACAAAAGCTAACAGTGAGAAAGCCACACTCCTAACCTCAAGTACGGTTCGGATTTTCTGGCTGCTGTAGCCTCTTAAATAGACTGAATCAAAAACCCAACCCATCCATAGGATATATGTTTAATTCCAAGGACGGTGTAGCCAGTGGCATAACTACTCGCTGGTGGGCCCTGGTGCAGGATTGGCACCTGGGCCCCCCCATTGGGCTCTCCCCCTATGAACTGCACATTGGAGTTCTCCTAGCCTCTCCAGAGTGCCCCGAGAGGGAGTGGGCCCCGGTGCAATTGCACCCCCTGCTCCCCTGGTAGTTACGCCACTGGGTGTAGCAGCATTTTAAAATTGGTGTCAGTATCCCATTTCTGTCCTAAAGAAATCTTGACTACCTATATATTTTAGAGCTATGTCCTTCTGGGTGTGAGTAAATGTGTCAATAAAGAATGATCACTGAATCTCTGTTAATTACAGCAGGAGTTGTGACGTATGTGATGGTGCTGTGAGCTTATCTCAATAATGCTTTTTTTGTGACATATTATTTGTTTATTTCTGCCCAGAGTGCATGATTATCACTGACTACATGGGACACTCTAATAAGCATTTTGGCCACCATACCATGGTGCAATACAAGCGTTCTGGGCTCACTGGACTGTACTTGGTGGCATAACTAGAGTGAGCAGGCTGCCTGCAAAACTATTCACAGGTGCCCAACACACTCCGATCCCCATCTTCCCAACCCTTCTGTACACTTCTTGCCCCGCCTCCGCCCATTCCCTGCCCTGTGCCAATTTAGACCCCCCTTCCCTCCTGCAGGTAAGAGAGTGACTGGGGAGGGTTTTTATCTTTTTAGCAATAGAGGAAACAGACCCAATAGTCCAGGCCCTCTGCAACTGCTGGGTCTCCTTCTTCTACAGTTTTGCATAGATTGTGCTTCTGCATAGTAATGCAGCTGTTTTGTACCTGATCTGATCAATCTAAACAGTGTATCCACAGGTCAGCAAACCATAGATTAACAGGTTAGGGATTCTGAAAATCTGTTCCAGCTAGTTATGGCTTTTACATGCTTTTCTGATTATTTGCAGAGCCACTAGACAGAATCAATAGTAAGAGCACTGCATGTCATAGAGCTTGTGATCCACCTACTGTGAGACACCAAAATTACAACTAAATATAAGTTTGGTAGTTTTCCTGTCCAGGCTACCAAACGCTTGCATGTTATATATAT
>CM044436.1:60550173-60566500 GCA_024363595.1 Xenopus borealis | reverse complement strand
CAGCAGGGCAGAGCGTTACTACTTCAGTCTTTCACATGGGCAATGTGTGTATCCCTCCTCCCGCCCCCCTGCTGCACACAAACCACAGCTTGATCCTGAAAAGCTTTGTAAAGTAAGTCCAGCCTCGCCGTCATCCGATACATGAGAAAGCTGGAGGAGCCCGCTGTTGCTGCTAGAGATTGCGGAGGAAGCCCTGCTCTGCTTTCCGTACCGTCAGAGCCGCAGGCTGACATGGTGCTACAGGCAGCTGTGACTCCGGGCAGGGCCCGCAGACTCTTATTTCGGATACCTTATGGATCTCTGAGACGGAGAAGCGGAGAGAGGGTAAGCTGTTTCCCTTCTGGGGAGGGATTGGGGAAAATACAATGTGGTACAATGCAGCCTAAGCTCTTGTTCTCTAGTAGTGGATATGGTTGTTGTTTTGGGCTGGAGGAAAGCTGCTGCCTCGGTGCTTAACCCGCTCAAAACTTCTATTTCCATGAATGAATTCCGCTTTGGAAATTGCTCCGTGAGCAGTAAGTCATGCTCCCTGAATCCAGTCTTTAGTCTTATGTCTGGTACCTTTTTAACTTGTTGTGGCAAATGTTCCCACCGCTGTGAGACCAGTCTGATTCTGGCAACCTTCATTAACTACTACTCTTCTGAAAACTTCCGTAACTGAATATGTTTTAGGTGAGTCTAAGTACAAAGCTGTATGTGACTAAAACCATCAAAATCTACTAATACAACTTTCTGGTTTATATTGAGTGCTGTGCTTAAAGTCAAAAACGGTATGTACTTTTCCAATGATCCTTCTGTACAACCAAAGGCTAAACCCAGGGAAATTTCAAGTGTTGCAATGATAACTTGGGATTGTAGTGCTCCTATAGTGAAGCAGGATCTAAACTCACAGAACCGCCACATTTTTATACAGTTTAAAATGTTTTTATTGCCAGTAGGGTGCAGAAAAGTTTTTACTGCTTGTATAGTTATGTAGCCTTACTAATCATAAACAGATGTTTCACTGAGGTGTTCCAGCACATTATGGAACTTACTAGCACACCACCATGTTTTTAATCATGTCCTTTTCTCTTGAGTTGTATGTGAACTTGTGTTTTATCCAGCCTGCCCAGTTATCACAGTTGATGCTGACAGAAATAAATCACATTAAAGGTTATGCAAAGTGAAGCCTTCTGAAATCAGAAGTTATTTACTTGTCTCATGCCATACATATAGCACTGCCTAGATATCAAAAATGAGAGTTTTTTTCTGTCTGTGTTTCTCTTGTGGAGTAATGAATTCAGTTTCTTCTACTGCAGGTATACCCTATTTATAATTTTGCAGCTATTGCTGAACTACAAGTCCCAACATCGTTTGGCAGTGAGTGTTCTAGAGTGAGCACTAGCATAGTTTTGCAGGAGGCTGTCATTCGCAAACTTTTACTTTTGGAGGTACATCCCTATTTAGAATGTATTATATATATTGTTTGTTGATTCTGCTAATGTTACCATTATCCAGGTGGATTCAATTTGAAGGGGATTCAATTCTTCCCATCTGTCACATCCATCTGTGACCTGTGTTGCCATTGTGTCTCTTTCTACTATAGGTATAATGAGACCAAAACTGAAAGGAAGAGTTTCCTCAACATAAACTGAATGTACAGGGACAATCATATATTTTCCTATTGTTCTAATTAAGAAATATCTGTCAATGATACATGTTAATAATAATAATAATAATAATGATATTTCTTGCAGTAAACAAGCAATTGAAACCAATTTAACTTTACAACTTCTTGGTTCTATTGAGTCACTGTTTTGAGGAGGAGCAGGTAATAAAACAAATGACCAGTCCACTGCCCCGTATCTCAAAGTCTGTATCTTAGGGAAGGGAGGGTTGGTTTATACAGAGTTAATGTCAATTTGAGCAAATTATTCTGCTTATTGAGGGGGAAACACCATTTTCTGTAGCAAAACATGAGGTAATGTAATTTTCAATCAAAAGAATAGGCAGAAGGCATTTTCAACATAAGTTCTATTTGTTGTACTATTGTGCATATGCATACATAGTAGTATAATGCCCCTTTAATACCAAATCTGTTTTAGGGGGGTGAGGGTAAATAAGACTGCCCCTGACTTTTTAGAGCAGTTGTTTGCAGAGGGAAATTAAAGAAAGTGCACTTAAGGGTACACGGGCAGATTCGCCTGGTGACTAATCGCCTCTTTTTCAGGGCAACAATCTCCCCGAACTGCCTTTGTCTGCCTTCCCGCTCGAGGAAACATCAGGCAACTTTAGAAAACGAAGCACCGCGTGTGCGTCTGGCAATTGTTCATTGTAGCCAGCGGGAAGACAATGAAAGGCAGTTCGGGGAGATTTTCGCCTTGAAGAAGAGGCGATTATATTGCCAGGCAACTAAATCTCCCCAAATTAGCCCATGTTCTCTTACCCTAACCCCTTACCTTAGACTTTTCCATGAAAGAGGCAGCAGCTGTGACATACTTTGTACAGTAAAATATGAAACATTGTATCTCTGGTGATTACAATGAACTGTCTCTGAAATAGCATAGATTTACTTAGTTACTAAAATTCCCAGCATTTACCTGGTGGCAAATGTGTAAATTGTAATTCATCAGATTAGGGCACAAAGAGGGATAAAAGTAATACGATTCATAAAATACACAAAACTTGAACCGCACTGACAAGAACAAAAGTTGCTTACTTTCTACTATTATGTAACAAAGTAAGCAGGATAGGACAGCTACATCTAAATCAGCTACTGTCTTACACAAGGATGCTTCTACCATAAAGTCAAGGGGGCAAATTCACTAAAGCGCAAAGTGTCTAACGCTAGCGCTTATTCGCCAGTGTGACGTCACTTCGCAACTTCGCCATTGTCCCTGGCGAAAATTTGCTAGGGAAGTAGATAGACTAGCTCAACTTCGCACCCTTATGCCAGGCGAAGTTGCACACTGATGAAGGGACGTAACTACGCTAATTCACTAAGATGACAATTTTACTGAACGTAACGTTACCTCTTGCGCTAGAATTTACTTTGCCAGGTCAGACCTGGTGAAGTTCAATACAATAGATAGGAGTTTGAAAAAAAAAAACTTAAGTCCCAAAAAAAACGCTGGCGTCTTTTATTTTTTTTTAGGATTATAGTCTGAAAAATAGCGTAATTTTTTGGGGGGTTACCCTCCTCCCCCCCCCTACATTTCCTAACATATGGCACCTCAATTATACAGGGGGCACATGTATAGGGCAATTGGACAACTTTATTTAATTTATTAGTTTTCTTGGGTTTGTGTAGGTTAATATATTGGCTGTAACATATACTTCTATTAAACTTTCAACTTCACGCCGTATGCAAATTAGGCATCACTATCGTAAATGTGCTTTGCCTGGCGAAGTAACAGTAGCGCAACTTCGCTAATGTTCGCCAACCTGAGCACGAATTTGCATTTTAGTGAATTTGCGTAGTGCTGGCAAACTATTCCTGGTGAACTGCGGCAAATGCTAGCGAAGCCCTCGCTAGCGCAAGTTCACAGGCTAATGAATTAGCCCCAAGGTGTGAACTGTGCCTCATGATCCAGGACTTCATACTTTGCACAGAGGGTCACCATCTTGGTAAGTGTCTGCGACACTCACATGCTCAGTGGGCTCTGATCAGCTGTTGAGAAGCTAAGCTTAGGGTGTTGTTGCAAATAATTAAGCAGAAAATGAGGTTAGTCTGTAATAAAAGCTGATGCTATGGGGCAGATTTTAAAATGCTGATGCTAATTGCACTGGTTTCTGTGCTGTCATGTTGTAATTATCTGTATTAATTACTAATCAGCCTTAAACTGTTAGCTTTCTATTCTATGTGTACTGTATATTTTGAGTTGGTCCCTAAGCTCAGTAAGTGACAGCAGCACAGAGCATGTGCAGTGAATCAGCAGAAAAGAAGATGGGGAGCTACTGGGGCATCTACTGGGGAGACACAGATCTTTACTGCTAAAGGGTTGTGGTGTACAGAAGCCCAAAACATAATGTACAATATTTCTAGCTACTTCTTTAGTTTAACTTTCTTTGTCCGTTAAAGGCTGCCTTAGGGCGATTTTGGGCACACACAGTATTTTTGCACAAGGGAGGCTAAGGAGTTTTTCCCATTGTATGTGGAGCATAACTAATTTACCTGTGATCATCACCATTAGCAGTGTCAAGGAAAATCATTTTTCTCTACACTGGTTGCTGTTAGGGTAACATCAGGAATGTGTATTTTGACATATGTGGACAATTACACAGTTAATGTCAAATAATAACCGTTACAATTGATGGAGAGTACATATGTAGCACATACGTGTGGTGCAGGAAAGCTGTTAATATTTACATCCATGTGCTATATTTGAAAATCCTAATAAATCTTAGGTTCTGTATGTTTGATCAAATCTGTGCCATATATGATTTTATAAAAATCTTGCGGTTATTGGCCTTTAGTCCTGTAAGACACAGGTTAGAAGGGGCTGATCACTGTTAAAAGTGTGAACCATGATCCTGCCAGGAAGACGTGTCACATTAGAGATGTGCTTAATTTCATTTTATTAGCAGTGTGTGATGATGCCCAGGAGTCACTTTAAACTCTTGTCTCTTCTCCCCACTCCTCCTGCTTTGGAAGAAGGAATGCAAGTCTGCTTCGCTCCGCTACATCTGTAGTAGTTATTAGTGACATGACATGTGACTTGAGGTTAATCCAATTCCCTAATTGTTACCTATAGCAGCAGTAAAACCTGCTAGTCATTTATTTTTTTCCTGGAATACATAATTTAACATAAAGATAGGCAATTTGGATTGAAATGGCAGATTGAATGTTCAATAAATGTGTAAGTAACATGGAACAAGTTAGTTATATTATATCTTATCTTATGTGCCCATTTTATGACCATAACAACCTGACACAAGTTGTGGCTTCCCTCAACTGGCTGAAAAGAACAAATTAGAGTGGCCCATATAACAACAAAACCCCTGACAAGTGCTTGTGCAAACATTTGTCACTCAGTAGTTGCATTGAAGCTCCCATGCTCTTTTTTTTGTATGGAAATGTTTTCTCTGTAAAGAAGTTGCCTGATAAATAAATAAATATATATGCTTATGCTTGACATGCTCCGGCCTGGGCACATGCAAAATATGGAAACTAAAAAAACTGAATTTAAAGCACCTGTGTTGAACAAAATGAATGTGCACTGTACTATCAGCACGCCTTCCTTCCTTCCTGGACACTGTGGGTCAGATTTACTAAGGGTTGAAGTGAAAATTCGAATAAAATTAGAATTTTTTAAATTCAAATTTCAAAGTAATTTTGGGCTACTTCAACTATTGAATAGCCCAAAATTCGATTCAATTGAAAAAATTTGATTTTTTTTTTTATTCGATCGAATAGGTCCATTTTCGATCGAAAAGGCCCGTTAAAAATACTTTGAGGGTCGAATTTCGTAGTTTTTTCACTTTGAAAATTCGACACTTAGTAAATCTGCCCCTAAATATATCTGTAGTTGAACTAAGGACAGAGCAAGAGCACAACATGCAGAACAAAGCCTAAGGCACCATTCATCCATTTAGCAATGTCAGCTGCCCTATATTTCATACCAGGGTAAATTCAGATTTTTCACTTCGTATCTCTTTCAAAGTAAGAGCAAAATGATAGATATTAGGTAACTGTATCTAAATCCAAAGCTATTGTAGGAAAATCCATTTGATACCTGAAGAAAAAGTTGTATAGTCTTTGTTATGAGGAAGTACATTTTTAATAATGCAAACTAAATTTGTGCTCTTCAGCTCTTCGCGTTATTTACTGCAGAGCAGGAAGCTCCTTCTTGCATCAAAACACCAGGCTACTGTAAAGTGGAAATGTAGCGGTTATAACAAATACCGTAATCTGTAGTGGACCTTTAATAAATCTAATTCAATTATGAAAATATAAAGCCTATTTATTCAAAACAGTTATTAAGCTACCACACTAGCCTACATACATGCTTTTAACAATTACAATTTCCCGTTAAGTGCCAGCTGTAGATTGAAGGTTTAAATATAGCACAGGGTGATTGATAAAGTTACCAGTATAAAAGAAAAATGAATAATCATGACACATTCATGAATCTATGTGTGAGCAAATGTATAGAGCACTATAGTCGTATATTTTGTGTAATGCAAAAGCATAAAAAGGGACGATTCTTGTAGATGGAAGCTATTAAAACATCATTGCAAATGGTGTATGGGAGGAAAAAGTGTTTTGGTTGTTCAGGTCAGTGGGTAGCCATGCTCAATAACAAGGAATGATCAGCCCAAGGATAACAATGTACAGTCCTGCACAAATACAGCTGCAATGTAGTACCTGAAAGTATTCCTTTGAACATCCCAGCTGGATCACAGAATTCACTGAAGATTCCAATCATGTACAGCAGAAACATATTAAAGAATAAAACAAATCCATCATCAAATAAATTTGGCCCTGCTTTTGTGCAATATATTTGTTAGGCAGACTTCAGTAAACAGGCACCCGTGTTATGTTATGAATATTGTATCTATATGGATTCTTTATTAACTTTGCCTCTAAAGCTGGCTGCAAACACAAATATTCTTTGCAGATACATTAGATTATCCAGCTGGGTTTGTGTCTTGTTGTGTTTTGATATTGTGGTTAAATGACTGTATGCAGCCATTTAGGCTTAGTCCAGACGGGGAGATTCGGGGGCGATCCGTCGCCTGGCGACTTCTTGCCGCGACGGATCGCCCCCGAATAGCTAGCCCCCGGCATAGCTTGAAAACGCCGGCGCGTGTCCACACGGAGCGGCGCGATTTTTAAAATTGGCGAGGCAATTTGGAGCGATTTTAAAAATCGCGCCGCTCCGTGTGAATAAGCGCAGGCGTTTTCAAGCTATGCCGGTGCCTAGCTATTCGCGGCGAGAAGTTGCCAGGCGACGGATCGCCCCCGAATCTCCCCGTCTGGACTAAGCCTTAGAAGTGCTGTTTAGAAGTAACATAGTTTAAAGGTTGAAAGGAAAATAAAGTTGATCTAAACTGGAAGGTACAAATAAATCTAAATCAACAGCAATTTGCCTCAGACTCTGAGTGTAAAAAATTGCTTCTCGACCCAAGAGGCTAAATGGACCATGGACTGGCTTTGTACTGAACAGGGATCCAACCCTTTCTTGAAACCATCTTATGTGCCTGCCATTACATTGGATCGATAATTCCACAATTTCTCCGCTCTTACTAGTGTCAGATTAGACATATTAATGCAGTTGTTTGATCACATACAACTAAGATATCACTGTTTCATGAAAAAGCCAGGCACTTTAAATGATCGATCTTCCAGACAGACTTTTAAAATCGTAGGTAATTTATTCAGGGTACATCAGTATCATAAGATACTTAATTATAAGATTAAATAAAAATTTTAATTAAATACATAATTCATACTAAACCAATTCCTGAAGCCTGAAGCTGTCCCCTGTAATGTATCCATGTCCCTTTAGAGAAAGATAGTATGAATGCAAATGCTTCTGGGCATAGTTTGCAGCTGCATTCAGAGGTATCTTTGCCAGACAGTATACAAAGAAATGTATTTCCATTGGTCCATTAACTGAGGTTGGCTTGTGATGCACAAAAACTAATGAGTTTTGGAGAGTATTTTCTTTTTTGTACACGAGCGGTACATAATGGCATACCTTAGGCAAGTCTCAAATTGTGTTATTGTCTTCACTTAATAAATATAAGCTTAGTTTATTCTCCTTGCTAACAATAACATGCTTTTACTTTGATCTATTATTGGAGCTGGAACAAGAGCAGCAGCAAAGCATTGAGTCTTGAAAGTCAGTTATATAAGAAAATGCTTTTGCGTGAGTCTGTATGCCTGCCTAAAGGCAGTTGGTGGGCACTCCTGCAAGAGAAGATGTTCTGCTCTCCAGGCTACACAGTTTGGTGGGGGAGAGTACTGAAAATTCTGAAAACATACTGAAAATTCTATTGGGCACTTAGATGTTTACATTTATATGTAGTTTATATGTGTGTGTGTGTATATATATATATATAAATATATATATATATATATATCCATTGATATATATACATACATATATAAAAAAAATATATATATGTTTGTCCTTTGGCCCTCCAGATATTGCTGAACTGTGAATCCCATCAGCTTGATGACTTTAGTTTGACAACAGCTTGAAAGCTACAGGTTAAATTTATCCATGTGTTGCAGGCAGGCCTGGAATTGTGGAAAGGCCACCGAGGCCTGGGCCTAGGGCAGCAGAATTTTAGGGGGGTACATGCTGCCCAATCACAACCACAAAAAAAAATTCACATAACTTTGAAATTTGACTTTTGATAAATCTGTCCACAGGTGTTAGTCACGATTGTGAACATTCTCCTGGGAAAACATAACAGATAGGATTTTTACTATATGTTCCAGTGCTTAAAGGGAAACTGTCATGGGAAAACATGTTTTTTTTTAAAACGCATCAGTTAATAGTGCTGCTCCAATAGACTTCTGCACTGAAACCCATTTCTCAAAAGAGCAAACAGATCTTTTTATATTCAGTTTTGAAATCTGACATGGGGCTAGCCATTTTGTCAATTTCCCAGATGCCCTGGTCATGTGACTTGTGCCAGCACTTTAGGAGGGAACTGCTTTCTGGCAGGCTGTTGTTTTTCCTTCTCAATGTAACTGAATAGTATGCAGTGGGACACGGGTTTTACTATTGAGTGCTGTTCTTGTATATACCAGGCAGCTGTTATCTTGTGTTAGGGAGCTGTTATCTGGTTACCTTCCCATTGTTCTGTTGTTAGGCTGCTGGGTGAGGGAAAGGGAGGGGGTGATATCACTCCAACTTGCAGTACAGCAGTAAAGAGTGATTGAAGTTTATCAGAGCACAAGTCACATGACTTGGGGCAGCTGGGAAATTGACAAAATGTCTAGCCCCATGTCAGATTTCAAAATGAAATATTAAAAAATCTATTTGCTCTTTTGAGAAATGGATTGCAGTGCATAATTCTTCTGGAACAGCACTATTAACTGATGCATTTTGAAAAAAACTTTTTTTCCCATGACACGATCCCTTTAAATACACTCAGGCTCATGCAGAATCTCTGTCCAGACACACCAGAAAGCTTAGGGGCTGTATTACAACCTGCGTGTATATTTATATTAATTATTAAAAAAAAGATCAATTAAAAAGTTTCTAAGAATAAGATATTCTTAAACAGTTTTATTGAAAACGAACCCTTCAATAAGCAGTTTCATGTTGAGTGGACATAAGTGATCTCGGTTTATGCATTACAACCCAGACATACTGTACAGGATTTGTTTTGTATCCATGATCTTTGCTGTAGAATAGGCTGCTGCATATATATATACATGTAGGACATGGGTCAATTAATCTTCTTAGACTATAATCCTGGCTTTCTCACTTCATCCCAGTGTGACTTTGTGAAAGTCTGTGAATCTCCTGGGTTTTTTTTGGTATTACCGGATAAGAGCATTACTCTCTCTTCCTCAATCTTCCACATTCAACAGCTGCCACAAGGAAAATGCTTTATTATTTGCTTTCTCTTGCACACCCAAATTTCCCTTTAACAGCAGTGCAAACTACTTGATTTTGAAGTGATATACATGTTTTTAAATATTAAATAAAGGTACAATCATAACTAACCACATATAATTAATGTTCTAATATATGATATTGGGTAGACAGAATACCTCCCAACATTTTGGAAGTAAAAAGAGGGACAACATTTTTTTTTTCACAAGTAGCGCAGCTAAATTTTTGACCACGCCCATTTGTGTGGCCACACCCTCTAATTACCAGTTACCAAAATTTACAAAATTTGTCAGATTATGAAATCTTTGGAAATCTTTTGGAATTATTTCTCCTTTTACAATTACTTATTTTCTTATCAAAAGTGTTACAAAGTATCTTATTTGCACCTGTTGGGCTCTCTGCCAAAAGCCAATTGAGTTAGAAACTTTGTTTCTTTTTCTGGCTGTTCAGTGCAGAGAAAAGAGGGACTTTCCTGTACAAATGAGGGACTGCAGGTTGAGCTGTCAAAAGAGGGACTGTCCCTCCAAAAAAGGGTGGAAGGTGAGGCAAATTATGATCTTTTTACAAGAGCAGAAAAACATAAATGATTATATCTGACTTTTGATTGGTAGAAGTGTGAAGGGAAAATGTTATTTAAAGGAACAGTCCAGTGTAAAAATAAAAACTGGGTAAATAGGCTGTGCAAAATATAAAATGTTTCTGATATAGTTAGATATAGATATAGAGGAGAGGAGAGGCAGGCAATACTGTATATGATTGACAGCAGAGACTCCGGTTTTAATAACAAAAATAATTTGCAATTATTCATTAATTCAAAAAGAACTTTCCTTATACATCTTTTTATGTTTGGGTGACAGGTCCTTTACGGGACGGGTTGCCACCTGGTTGGTAAAAATTATGGTTGATCCCAATGTTATTAATAGGGAAAAAGGTAAATATATAGGAAGGCTGGTATTTTTTTCCAGAAAAAGTGGCAACCATATTTACGGGGATGTTTGAATTAGTTTGTTATTAGAGCTAGAGAGTTATATTCTGAGACAAGTTACAACTGGTTTTCATTTTTTTATTGTCTATGGTTTTGAGTTATTCAGCTTTTTTTTTAGCAGCTTTCTAATTTACAATCCAATTTAAAGAAAGAAAATATCATGTACTGTTGCCCTGCGCTGTTAAAACTGATATGTTTGCTTCAGAAACACTTCTATAGTTCATATTAACAGGCTGCTAAGTAGCAATGGTGGAAATTGAAAAACTGCTATATGGCACAGGATAAGTAATGGATAACAGATAACATTATGTTCTACAGAGCTTATCTGTCTGCTGTGTAACTTGAGCCTTTTCTCCTTTGAATGGCTGCCCCCATGGCTACACAACAGCTTATTTATATAAACAATAGTAGTGCTACTGAAGCAAACACTGCAGTTTTACCAGTGCAGGGCAACACTGCATTATCTTTTTATTACAATTTCATTTTTTGATGTTACTGGTCCTTTAACTTAAATGGGAACTGCCTCTTTAACAACTCTACAATATGCTCACTACTTGAAATGCATCTCAAATAAATCATCAAATAAATAACATACCTCTATTGTTTCCCACTGTATGAAGCTCCATTTGTAAATATTACAACACTACATTTAGGTTTCCTTTCCATCGGTCTATAATTATTGCTGCTTTACTTGAAGGGCCCTTTGCTTTATGGGCAGGCTGCTTTTGGGTAGACACGAATCTCTGAAATTATTGCTGCCATAAATACAAGGAACTTGGTGCCTTCAAATAAATCAGACCTTGAAAAGTTCTGAATGACACCTTTGATATGTTATCCAGATCACATATGTTAAGATGGGAAATCGGTCTTTGAAATGAAGAGCAGATGGGAATAGGATCTAGCAAAAGCTTATTCCATATTCTGCTCATCACTGCTGCCTTGCAAACTACTTTATTTTAAGATGAAGCATAAAAGGAAAGACAACATAATCTTGGCATTTGGGCTGTGCGACACGTAAAATTATTGGTTGAATTTGTCAAGTTTTATTTCCGAGAGAAACAGGAAAGACAAAAGCCCAAAAGAATCAGTTGGTGAATCACCCTACAACAGCGTCTAGCTGAAGCACACTGAGCTATTCAGACAACTTCTATAACAGCCAACATGGAAGCTGGAAGGACTTGATTTAGAAAGCTATGTGTCATGCCCTGCTAGGGCTGCCATCTCCTACCCTATGAGACACACTAATTCAATGGCCCTTATCTTTATAACAAAGAAATTGTATATCCATTCCTATCCCTGCCCCGCTTCCTGTCATTAGGGATCTCATCGCCTGTTTAATAAGCACATTTTCTCAAGTGTTTAACTGTTTGGAGTTCGCTTCCTGGCTGTAATTTAATAGGCTGCAGCTGCAAGGCAGTTATTATAAAATGTAGTAATCCTAGATCCACCATTCCATCTGAAGCTGGGGTGCATGGCAAACTAGCATTACAAGATCATAACAAATGATCTGGTGATCCAAAGACCAAATAAAATGTGCAGCCCACATGGACAGTTCTTAGAAGCAGAACACCAAATTTAAGAGACTCTCCACCTACCAACTGCCTGTATTAAAAAAAAAAAATCTGAACTTCTAGGCAACTTTCCAGGACAAGTTAATTTAAAAATTTAAATCATTTAAAACATATTGGAAAAGGTACTTGCATTTGAAACATTTGTCTTGCTACTGTCTTGCTATTTCTAATTTGTAAAGCAATGTAGCAAAGTCTGTGACTCAGCTACTTCTGCTGCATACAATTATTGAAAAACTAGTAAACTACATTTCCCATTATCCCCTGACATATATAAGAGATAAAGACCAGTTACATTCCCATTACTGGAACAGAAACTGAGAATTCACAAAAAGGGTCAAGGAAGTTTCCATAGTTAGAAATAATTGTCAAATGTAAAGCTCTCTAGTGCAATGTAAGGTTTTGGCACATATATAATAAGTAACTTTAAGATTTTTGTGGAAATAGGGACAAACTGGACTGCTGCCAAAAATAAATGTGCAAATCCACAGATTAGGAATTTGAATCTAAACAGACTGGGAGGTTAACTAAATCAAAGTTGCATCTGTTAAACATATAGACCAGAAGCAGAAGGCAGATTTCCAGAGGTGTCCATAACTATGCCATAAAACAATGTGTAATATTTATGTGTCCAAAGGGAAAAAATGCTCATCAAAAACATGGCAGGGGTGTATGAAGATCTTTGATTATAGCTTTCTAAAGGGGTGTTTTTTACATAATGAAAGAAACAAAGCCTTTGGTATAAACGTTAAGGAAAGATTTTCATTGGTTTTACAGTTATTTGTAAATGTAGTTGCTATTAGTGATGGGCGAATTTATTCGAAATGCCAGTGAAAATTCGCTTAAAAAATGCGGTGCGTGTCGTTTTTGACGCAACGCAATGCCAATTCGCGAATTTCGTTGGAAATTCGCAAATTTTTTGGCGAAGCGAAACTGGGTAGATTCGCCCATCACTAGTTGCTATTGCAAGCAGAGCCGTGTTTAGATATATGCACCCATGGGGGAAACCTTGGGCAGCAGTAATCAGTATGAGAGATGAATGAAAACAGACATACACAAATATGGCACCTGTTATCCAGAATGCTTGGAATCTGGAGTTTTCCTTTAATTTTGATTTCCATATAGTAAATCTACAAAAAAAAAAAAATATTAATCCCAGTCGGATTGTTTTGCAACCTATGTGAATTAATTACATGTTAGTTAGGATCAAGTACAAGGTTCTGATATATTATTACAGAGAAAAAAAGGAAATTATTTTTAAAATGTAATTTTAGGCATAGAGGTGGTACATGCAATTAATATCACTTTTGCCCTTTCTAGACTGCACTGCCCTCATTCCCCCTTCCTCATCACAATCTAATTGCATACTTCCCAACAAGTGATATATGTAAAGAGCGAAAAAAGCATCAGCCAAGTTTTATGTTGTGATCATGCCCATTTTATGGCCTCATCCGCTTATTACTATGTCCATTTTACAAATTTTGGCATGTTATGAAAGTTTGAACACATTTCTGAGAGTTTTAGGTTCCCTTTAAAGATGGTGTCTGTTCTTTTATTTTATACACAGATGTACATGTTGAGGCCTGTAGCTATAGAGTTAAAATGGACATTGGCATTGTCCTTTGTTCCATGGCAGTTTTGAATAAGTGCAGATTCATTATTTTTAGTTTACTAATTTTGCCATGCAGCATACATGACTGCAATAAGTCTGTACCAGATTCTTTTCTTTATTATGCTCAGCCTGGGTGCATGACCGCAGACCTATGGCTCTACATTCTTTCTTCATATCTAGGTGGGGTTAGGATGAAATATTTTTTTATATGCATTTAAAAACGTCATTTCATAGGAACTTTTTCATGCATATTCTAACATATCAACCATATCAAATTGGCCAAATGAAAACTGTTGGTAAGAGAACATGTTGAGCAATCTCAATTCATGGGTTTTGCAGACCAGTTGCTAAGAAAATGATACTACTGAATTTAGTGACCAGTTTTGTCTTATCATTTTAGCGATTGAAAACTAATTTATGCAGCACTAAAACTGTATTCTAGATTAAGTAGTTCATTTGAGGATTCCAGGTTTGCTCTAATCTTCAGCATAGGGAGGGCTCATCAAAAATATAAAAGCAATAGGTGTTTAGTAACCCCCTGCCAGGTCATAAAGAACAAAGAAAACCCAAAAATGCTACCCATTCTGTGCTTAAATGTGCTTAGCCATGCCTGTAAGGATGGAAGGCTTGTGTTTGGTGCATTTCTACAAAACCTAGAATTGTTGTTGTAAGTGTAACTGCTGCTAGAGGGTTACATGTTGGGTAGTTCTGTTATATACATTGTTTGGGAAGGTATTATCCTGAAAACATGGTCTTTTGTTTGCCTTTGACAACTTAGAAATAGTATGAGCTTTCAGTTAGCCAGAACAGAGTATAGATAAAGCTGCAGCATCTATAAACAGGCCATAGGCTCAGCATGCTAATGACTTTCATGATCTTTAATAATGTTTATAAAATTGGTTCCTTTGCCTTTTACTGGAGAGATTAATCTAGAGGTCAGTTGCAGACTTGCTCTTTCCCAGGCTTTGAAAAGCATGTTGCTTCCCAAGCTAAGGAATCATTCCAAAACTCTGTGTCACTGTAGATATAAAGGGGAGGATTTTGCCTTTTAATTATGTCATTGGGTTGATGAAAATTCAGTTAGTTATAGAGGCAAATTCACTGAAGAGTGCAACTTTGCCAGTGACGGCTTCGCATCTATCGCAACACTTCATCAGGTGAAAATTCGCTCAGACAACTCTAATTCACTACAGTACAAAGTTGTGTCCAGGGTTCCAAATGCTGGCACATTTTTCTCTAGTGTTACTTCGGCAGAGTAAGCCAATTAAAGTGAATCTACACTAGTGTTTAACTCTGCCTAGCGCAACTTCGCTAGAGTTCTTGTGCTAATTTGCATATGTGGTGCATACATGGTGCATCTAATACATTACATTTACACTGATAACTAGACATGCCAAAGGAACCTTAATGAAGCCAATAGAGTTGTTTTAATGCTCTACACATAAGCCCACAGTTAAATAATGTGCCATATGGTAGAAAATGTATGGGGGAAACCAGTGCCTGAAATTTCTTTTATGTCTTTTGCAGCCTAACACCCTGAAAAATTGAAAAGACGGCAGCGTTTTTTGTACTTATAAAATATTCCACTCATAAATTATGATGTTAGTAACTGAAGATTGAGGTTGTTCTATGCACTACAATGCACTTCGCCAGGTCAGAGTTGGCGAAAGAGGTAATGTTCAGTAAAATCTGCTTCTTAGTGAATTTGAGGAGCTATGTCCATTCACCAGAGCTAAAATTTGGCTGGCATTAGAGTGTAAAGCAACACTAGGGTACATCTCCTTCGCTAGCGCACCTGCGCTCATTAGTAAATTGGTGAAGTAACAAAATGACGTCACGTTGGCGAATTTTTGCTAGCGTTAGTCACTTCGCCCTTTAGTGCATCTGACCCATAGTGTTTATCAAAAATGATTCCCAGCTCACCAGGAAATGCAGCTTTGCAATTTAGATGCTTGTGACTTTGCCACAAGCAAAAGGCAATTCTGCTTTTCCCAGCAGTACAAACACTGCAGAGTACCTGTTTGCAATTAGTGTCTCTGTGCATTAGAATTGTGCTAACTCTTCTCAAAGCAAGGAACAAAGCCTGTATTCCCTTAGGTTTTTCATTACAAATATGGCCTAACTTTCCATGAAAAACTGTGAATAAGTTACAAATGAGCTTCATTCTTCATACTAAAAAAAGAACATTAATTTTTCATCCAAATCATATTTTCCATGTCTTTCTTTGATTATCGGAAACAGTTATTTTTAAGTATTAATTTTATTGTCTAATTAAAAGTGAAGAATTGCAAATAACCCTTTTCTCTACAGTGCAGGATCTGAAACTCAAGCCTCTGCACCCATGCTGTTATTTGTACATCAACTACACTAGTATGGTGTTCTCATGAAGCTATAGCAGCAACCACAGTTGTATCTAATACATATTATGAGTATTATTATAAATTTTACTTTATGAATTCAGCAGCCTTAGGATTCTTTCTTTGTTAGTAGTTTGCTGTTATGTCTGGAAGTAATTCACCACATGCTAATGATTTTTTGTGTTGGTGTCTGCATGTTGGATTGGTTAGCAGTTGAACAAATGAGAATCATTTTTTTTTTTTTT
>CM044436.1:60539795-60549900 GCA_024363595.1 Xenopus borealis | reverse complement strand
ATTTATAGAGTTAAGGGCCATGACAGGGGGTCCAGTTGCCCATCCTGTACCGGGTCCACCAGGGAGTAGTTACTCCACTGTTTACTCCACTGTTTACCAAGTGTTGATTTCCACAGGGCATGCTTACAGGAGAGTTATTTTATTTGTTTAACCCAGTGATTAGTAACGTGCAAGAAAGGGCCATCATTTATGCTTAGCGTATTGCATTTCCCAATAATAACAGAAAACTGTCCATATTTTCTCCAACTCTTGAGAAGAAGCCTGTAACATGCAAAGGACAGTAGCTGCAATTACTAAATGTGCAGAGTTAGTAGATTATATTATGTGAATTATTTTAATGTATAATCATATATGCAACCATTTCTGAGTGAAAGGATCCCCAGTGGGCCTCATAGCATGGGAACTGTATCTAAATATATTCCTGCCACTGTGTAGTAACATGGGTAGCAGGAACAATTTGGCAATATTTACTGGCCTTTCTATGTATCTTTTTAAATTTTGATTTCCATCAAGCATCATTTTTACTGGCCAGGCTAGTAAAATACCAGTAATTTTATATTAAGCCCATGCAGTGCAACTTATTTGGCAGAACATATTGTAACATAAGACCATGAAACATTCTCTGTACGAGTAAGCAAAAACAGGAATGTTGTTTAGCCCCTAGGTTTTGAGGTGGTAACACATCATAGATCAGGGGCCTGGAGGGTTATAAGTGTGGCCCAGCTTGAAAGGCTTGGTTCCTGAGGAAACTTCATGTTGCAAAGGTTATAGTAGTTGGCAGGAGGGGGGTACTCTGCCCATTGCTCAGTTAGTAATAATAATAATATAACAATCAGTCTATTTAATATCCATGTGTCACATATTCCAGTGTATAACTTCATCTGGTTATCCAACTGGTATTGTAGTTCCTTTGTGTTTTTCTATACTTTTACAAATCAAAAGTGTTTGTGTATTTCATGTGTGGCCCCAGACAATTGTTCATTTTCCAATGTGGCCCAGGGAAGCCAAAAGGTTGGACACCCCTGTCATAGATACTCTTAGATTTGTCCTATATATAGACATGGGGGAGTCGCATGGTTGTGACCCCCTCTACCTGCCTCACAGAATAAGCCTCATCTTCTGTACCATGTACTTTTCACCCAAGTTAAATTTAATTTCACCCTAAGAAATTAAATTTTAGGGTAATCTTCACCTTTTGGACTGCAAGCTTTTTTGAGCATGGCTCTCTTTACCTCTTGTATTGGTTATTGGTTGCTTTGTATGTAAATCCTGTGATCATTGTATACACCCATTTATTATACAGCTCTGAGGAATATGTTGGAGTTTTATAAATAGGTAAAATAATAAGTACTTTTGTTTAGGTAAATCTTGGAAGCAACTTCTATAGTCTGGATGTGTAACACATAGAACATCAAGAGCAAATGCTGAAATAAAAGAAATGTAAAAGAGAACAGTATAGCTCATGATACAAGAGACGTGTCTGTTAACAGTTCTGTGTCAAAAGATCATTGACCACACGTGTTGAAAGAAAACTATCATTTTTGGACCAATTACATTCACTCTTATACAAGTAATCAGTCTTGTAATAGCAGCCCTGTGATCTATTATTCTTCATTTACTAAGTAAACCATGACATTCTCTTCTTTATGCTGAGCTCCCCCAGGATTCCATGCTGGTTTGCTTATCTTGCTCAGATGTTATGCAGCATGCTGGGCAACACTTGATCTTGGTTTCATGTTCCTTACTGAGACTAATCAAAGTTAGTTAGAAAGAATTGGATTTATTTTCATCTGGTTCTGGGTGTACAAATTAACGCTTGCTATATTGGTAGTTCTACCATATTTCACTGAGAAAATCGTAACACACACAATTCATAACTGGACCCTGCTGGTTTTGACCTATGCAAAGCTATCTGAAATTCACCAAGGGTCTCAGATAATAGAAGGAGGTCACACCCTGCTCTAAAAATATTTGTAAAAAGCTACATAAAAATAGTACAATATCTAGGTCCACTCCCCTACAGTTCGGCAACCGTTTGCTCTGGTTGCCTTTTATTTAGTTGTAGGTTAAACTTCTAATAATAAAAATAATATAATATCCAAGTCTGCTCCCCTATAGTTAAGCAACCATATCCTCTGGTTGCTGGGAAAACTAGTCAGCCTTTTGTTTAGCTGTAGGCTGTAGAACCTAAACCTCTAAAAATTGATTGAAAGATAATCTCTAATAAGGGGCCTATATATCGGAATAAGACATGGCAGTTTCACATATAATGCCCCAGAAAACATAACATATTAAATACATTGCTAATTAATGTATTACACAAATGACAGGCTTAATGTGCCACCAGTATTATATATTATACCTTTCAGAACACGTAACCGGATAAAGTGACAGCTTTATTTGTGTGTATAGTATTTCTTTCCTTTGTGTTGTATTTGTTTTGTATAGTGTGTCTTTGTGTTGTATTATTGTATGATACTCATTGGTTTTGTTTTGGGGACATTTAGCCTCCTTGCGGGTTCATTAAAATCCATCTATGATGTCTGTTTCTATTCAGCTTGATATAGTCCCTTTAATATACTCCCAGCATGAACACCTTTCATTTTCTTTTAAAAAATAAACTTAGTGGATATGGTAGAATGACCTTCATCTCCTTCAGTTTGTTTACTGTGTAAGTTATTAACCACAGCAACCATACCACAACATTTCTGAGTATACAGCATCTTTTGCCTAATATAACACAGTATATAACCTTGAACTGTATTTGAACGTTTGTGTGGTCTGCATTGGAATTAGCCAGAAAATCCAACTATTTCGGACTTTTCAAATCCAAAAAATGTGGCTTTTTTTGGAAAAAAAAAAACCCAAAAAATGTACAATTTGGGAAAAACTATGAAAAAAATCATACAATTTGGGTTTTTACTTGATGATGGTCTGATGATTTTTTAATAAAAAAAAATATGTTTGCTCTTTTGAGAAATGTATCTTAGTGCAGAATTCTGCTGGAACAGTACTATTGAACCTTTCAATTTTCCCATGACCGTATCCCTTGAAGCACTTTGGCATATATCCATTTTATAAGCATACCTTTTAGTAGCTTAACAAGTAAAAAGTTTGTGACAGAGTAATTATGTAAGAGTCAGATTAGAGCTTTCTACAGTCACAAGTAAAATTCTCCCACTCTATAATCACTTATTTTGGATTTTTAGGGTGAATACTTCAGCAATCCAATAATTCTCTATGTATTACAAAGTATCTGCCTGTGATGTGCATGCAGTTTCAAGAATAAAGAATGCATATGGGTGCCGTACATGGGGAAAAGGGGTCCCTGGTTATGCAGACGGCTTTGGGGTATAATTTCAGACACCATGGAGCTGCAGCAACAGAGCTTTTATGAATATTACCATTGACCTCTCTCATGATGCCACCTGAATAAAAAATGTTCAAGCCCATAGTCAAGCGCCTGTTTTCTATGTAAGAGGAAGAACATTGATTTCAGGGCGAAGAAGGCAACATTTTATGCTATTAAAAATTTGTAACAGCAGAAATGTGTGGTATTGTAGAGCCAGCCAGTTGTGAAACCTAGCCAAGAATGTAGAGCATAAAAAGGACAGCAATTATGGATTCAGAGCTGTGTTTGCTTCATTTTAGATTGAATATTGACTTTCATAATAAGAAAAGTACATAGTCAATATTCGTGCAGCCTAAACGGTGTAGTGTGTTTCAGTTTCTGAAAGGGGCAAAGTTATTAATATACTTTTGAGTTATAAATGAATCTGCTCTATCATTTGAGACACTTGTTCTCTTTCTTGCTGTAGATTTGAATGTGAATTAACAGGCATTTAACACTCATTCAGCTGGTTTGAGCTACACCCCCAACATCTTACATTTTTGGCAGTTGAAAGGCTGGTAATTGTAGTCTGCAGCAGCTGCAGGGCCAAAAAAGATGACATCCAAAGTTTTGGTCTTCCGTCTAATCCTAGAGAGTGAATCCCCAACTTTTTACCCTTGAGCAACATTCATATGCCAAAAGAGTTGGAGAGCAACGCAAGCATGGAAAATGTTCCTGGGTGGCGCAAAAGTGCTGTGATTTGTTATTGGTAGTCCTTATGTGGACTGTCAGCCTAAGAGAGGCACTGTTTAGCAGTAGACTTTGTTTTTATACAACGACCTTGCCTTCAAGCCAGTAATTAAAAAAGAAGCAGATATATTGGGGTATTCTCATCACTGGCAAGTATATCTGCTCTCTGTGGTTTGTCCCTTTCTTGCCTTGATCCTGTAACTTGGTGGTATGTATACATTTTGCTGCTGTGTCTGTATTTAAAACACCAATTGTTCTAATGTACAGTATATTGGATTGGATTAAAGTAAAAAGTTATTTTTTTTTTTTTACTACAAATCATCAGTTCTTTGAGTGAGTGTGCATCCACTTTTTTTGTTTTGAATTAAAAAACAAGCACCGGCTTTGAGGCCACTGGAAACCACATCCTAGGGGATGTGAGCAACATATTGCTTTTGACTGACTGGTTGGGGATCACTGCCAGGTGTGAGTGACCCTATATTTTCCTGATTCCTCTGAAATTACAGGTACAAAAAACCATCATGATTCTTTTCAAATATCACCAAAAAACAAAGAGGATTCTGATATTTACAATTGAAAGTGATCTGAGCCTATACCTGCCATTGCACTGCAAATACAGCCACAGTCATCTCTAGATTGATGTTATTTGTTCATATACCACCACATGTGATAAATATCCATGATATTGAAGTTTTGAGCCTTTCTGTAAATGGTAGTGCTGCAGGAGTGGGACTAGCTAAATCAAGTTTTGGTTAAGAGATTCCACATATAAGGTGATTTTCCAGTGAATGTGGATATTTTGGGAACTATGTTCCCTGGCCTACTCTGTGGCTGTTTTGGGGAGTTTGGTTTGAGCTATTTTATTTTTGCAAACAGCTAAGTAGAAATATGGACCGTCCCAGGAATGTTGGCAGTGAAACAACATTTCCTTTTTTCTGGACTGGATCCCGGCACTTTGAGTATGAAGTGATGACTTTGGATGTAAGAATATTTTTAAGTTCCATTGCAAGTGAGGATTCACAGAATTGAAGAAGAGCTCTCCATGAGAAATAGCTATCAGATCCCAGAGGGATGTCATCTGCATTGTCTAGGGAACAGGGGCTATTGAATGGTTTGTTTTTGTTTTAAAACACAAAGAAATCTGTTGGGACATATTATTTTTTGAAAGAACAGAAAGAGGACCGAAAAAATTGGCAGCAGCATTTCACGTGGCACTTTGAACTTCAGGATCAAAGGAATCTGCATCAGTCACCTGCCTTACACTGGCCCCTCATCCTCATCTACTGAGGATGGCTGGCATCCTTCTAAGCTTTGAAGATTTGCTGTATACCTGGGACAGTGTGGTATGGAACCTGACTTCACAAGCACTTCGAACATGCTTGGGGAACCTAAGAGTCTTGCAGCCTTGGTGCATTTCAAGAGCAGTATACCAGGTGGGAAGTGAGAAAAAAATGTAATGTATGTAGTTCTATGGCACATTTCTGTGTGAGAAGATATTCAAATAGCTCTGCTTTCCTGGCATTGCAGCACAACTGGAGCCCTGCCTTCATGAGGGAGATGAAATTACATACAATTGTACAATTGCAGGGGCTACAGATTGAATACCACTAATTATTCAGTGTAATGCATCTTTTGTACATTTATGTACAGCCCCTCCCAAGGGGTGCCTTTAATGTTGGGTACCCAGGGCAAAGGCACTATCTGCCATGCACTAGCATCACAAGTTATTGTTATTCTCCCATTCCATAAACAAAAAAGCACTGTGGAACATCTTTAAGATTCTGGTTGCTGATGTGGAAAATATAATTAAACATAAATATCTTGGCGTAGGGTGAAGCGTTCGTTTTAAATTGCATTCTAACATATTTATCTAAATTAAGTATTCAGGCGCATACAATAAAATGTGTGTACCCTTTGGTAACAGCACTCACAGAGGAAGTTCGTTATTCTCAATTAGCCATTTAATAGATTTTTGTCTATTTGCAGAGATTTTTGCTGGGGAAATTTGCATACTGACAACTCCTCTGAAGCCACTGCATAGGAGAATAGATACCATATGGTTTATCTTTCTGTGTAGTGGCTTCAGGTGATCTGATGCTTAGTTCTTTCACAGAGTTGCCTGATTTGTTATGCCACGCAGTCATTATTTATTTTTTTAACTGGTACAAGAAATTGCTATATGAAAATCAATTTTAATTTCTTATAGGGAATGTCGTATGTTATCCAAAGGGTCCATTCAGTTCCAGGGTTTTAATGCAAATAAAAGTCAATCCTTTCATATGTTTCATTGGTTCAATTTAAGTGTAATGCACCAAAACCAAACAGAGTAATTGGACACTGTTGTAGAGTGAGACAGAATGGACGGAGCATGTAACTATGTAAACATCCTTTGGGGAGGACATTTTTCTTTTTCCCTGTTTCTTGCCACAGGGCTCTTTGGAAGGGAATAACCTTCACTTCACATGACCTCATGTGAGCCTTTACTAATTCTTCCCACTAAAATAAACAAGCTACTTACTCAGATCTGCCTAAAACTTAACTGCATTGGGTATTCTGTCCTACTTCTATCGTTTATCAAATGTATATGTGTGATATTACCAGCCTTTCCATTTTGTGTCGCTGATGCTTGCCAGAATTTATGTTAAATAGTTTTGAATAACAGCAAATACAAAATAAAAGTGTTAACATAATACTTTCTGCAGATACAGTATGAATTGGTGAATGGGTCAACCAAATTGGTAGTGAAAGCAAAAGGTGGGGTTAGTTCTGATTTGTTGTTCCATTGAGTGTCTTGCCTAGTGGCACAAGTAACTCATGCGGGAATCAAACCTAGGCATCTTGGAGGTAGAGTCCACTAGGACTTCCCTTCACAATACATTGTGGCAGAGGGACCAAGGAAATGAGTAAAAAAGTGTGTTTAATTCTGAGATTGTTAGAAAGGTCTCTCTGAGCAGGGCACGAAACTTAACTGTATCTGTTAGGAGCTCCCAGAAGGGCTGGGGGTGCTGCCTACAACTTTAAGGAGCAGAGGGAGATATGACCACATGTCCAAAGTGATTGCAGAAAGCTGGAATGTAAGCATGCTAGAGCCTGGTTAATTTGTATCCCTGGAGGAGAGAGTAAACAGGACTTAATGAGAAGCACAGAATATTCCTGCGTGTGGAAGCCACCGTGTATGGTGTGGGGAAAAAGTCTTGAATGCATGCTGTTAAAACTCCAATGAACAGTGTTAATGTATGCCAATATCTTTGTTGGGAAGAGTGGAATAAATGAACCTGTGTTTTTGCCTGAAGACCTGGTGTTCCTGTCTTTATACTCCTGGTCCTACGCTAAACCTGCCTACCAAGCAATTGAATAATAAAGGAGAACTGCATTTTGCTATACTACCTTAACAGTCCAAACCAGGTAACAGAAAGGGATAAACACACACAGTAGAACCCACATTTTACTTTCTTCTGGATAATTTTTTGATTATTTGCAGTACGGCACTAGCACACTTCGTTTTGTCTGGTATTTTACACTTAGCCAGACTCGATGTTCTCCTGAAATTGTAGTTTGTTATTAGCAGCCCTTGGAAAAAAATTAGGTTTATACTGTATTGCTTTCAGTAGCAATTACATTTACAAATAGTCTTTTGGATGGAGGGACCCTTTAATAACCACTACTGCATTTGGTACAGTTTTATTTTATTTGCTGTACAATTGTGAAGCTAAAGTAGCTGCAACTGAACTGGAAGAAACCACACATCAGATGCAGGCATCTCTGTCAAAACAAATATTTATTGCCCAAATGAATACAACTTGAGACATTATAGGCAGAAGAAACTTAATGAAATGGTACACTTGAATACACCATGTGAATTAATTTGCTGTTACTAAAGACATTTGTCTATAGAATACTCTTTAATATTATTGAGATGAATAATACAGTATTTGTACAGTAAATCTTTTTTAAATGTGTTTATAGTTTCTTCTAGAATGTAATCCGTGTAAATTATGCTTTGATCTCTTATTTTTTGTTTAATAGAATTTCTATGAGATCCTTTGGTGTAATTAGGCATTGTCAGGCAAGGCAAGATGTTAGATAAAGCATGCTCAACTGAGCTTATCAAAGGGATGTAGGAATATAGTGATTGATTTTGTTTTTATTATTCAAATATTAATATAGACGTTTTGCCATTGTGTGCTTGGCTGCCAAGAATCAATTTGGGGGCCTTGGTGGCAGGCCCGGATTAGTGACAAGACCACAATGGCAAAATTTTAAGAGCGGCATGCCATCCAGCTGCAATCTCAGCTGGGGATGTGCAGCTTCCCAGTGCATACGCTTGTGGGGGGGGGGGGGGTTCCGGCGGGTTCTACAACTGCGCGGCCTAGGGGCGCCCATGAAGGAAGTCCGGGCCTGCATGGTGGCCTTCCTCCTGCCCCCATTAAATACCACACACCAGTTGGTTTTGGGGAAATGAGGTCACAGCTTTAATAATCAAAATCAATTACACCTAACCTCATACCTTATGTCATCTGCTGTTTCAAAGGCAGCAAGCACAAATTGACTCCCTAAAATCCAGCCAAAGCCATTCGCTTCTGGCAATACCCCCACAGCTATACTTACCGAAAGAATACTTGGCCAGTGCTTAAAAGAACAAAGAAAGATTTAGTGTAGATTAAATTTAAAACATGACACAACAAAGTAAGAAGGATGCACAGGCTGGGTGGGATGAAGTTCCATACCCCTTTCACTGTCCTGAGGCAACTGGTCACAATTGCTACCCAGAAGGTGACAGCAGTACCAATGCTGCCTGCCCCCCTTACCTCCTCTAATAGGGAGCCAATTCCCTCTACATTAAAACCAACTGTACATGGACACTTCATTGGTCCATTGGCCATAACCCACACCAGGCAACAGGAGGTGGTTGTAGACGGAATTATCTGCTTAGGGGCTTGTATCTAGAAGAAAGGTTCTTTGTGTTGGTAATATAAAAAAATATACCCATACTTATTAGACATGCTTCTAGTATAGAGTGATGGTCTATGAAAGATCTGTCCTTGAGAAGGAAACTTAGTGTTTCATAAATGGCAATGGCTGACAACATTTATTTGAAAAGTGTAATTCTTGGCATGTAAAACCATAAATGTCCTGTAGGAATATTAACAAGCTGACTTTCATTTCATTAGACAATTACAGTCTGTCGTACTTGGAGGAGAGAATCTGGTGTTAGATGATAAGTATCATGTGTCCATATTTATCAAAAACTGTTGATTTGGAAATTCTCACACAAAATGCAAATTTTTGTGACGTGAGATCAGTTTGCTTTCTGAACCACTGGTCAAATAGGGAAAACATCAGCATTTAGCTGGATAGTAAGTAATATATCTCAAATTGTGTGGTGGGAAATACATTATGAACTCATGCTAAACAAAACAAGGGATCTGGTGTTTATGTACAATAAAATGTCACTACATCAAATATTAGGGGGATTATTTATTAAAGGGAAAATACTATTTTTGAGAGATTTTAAAAACTACAATTTTTTGGGATTTGTTAAACCACAAGGCTGCTAAAATCCAGATTAAAAATGGCTCCATCTGAAACCAGCCAAGGTCATGTCGAAGTAAATGGCAAATATCAAATTTACAGTTAAAAGATAGCATTATCTGTACTAGGTTTCGTAGAATAAATCTGAATAATTTGTGGTTTTTGGATAATTTAAATAAAAAATCCAAAAAAAAAAACCATATGATTCCGATTATTTTCCCACAATTTTATCGAGTCTTTTCCTGCACCAGAAGCAATTTGCATACTTCTTGTAAAGGTGTTTACAGTATTTTTATATGTAACAATTTTTAATGGAACAATGTCAGAATATCGTTCTCCCCAGGGGATTTGCATTGGAGTGAGTAAGGATTCTGTCCTGTTTTGGAAAAATGTAACATTAATGTATTAAAATGTGTATTCTGTTTAGTGTTTTTCTTTAAAAACTAAACGTTCTAGACCCAAACCACTTCAACCCTGGCACACCGCTGATAC
>CM044436.1:60503929-60534194 GCA_024363595.1 Xenopus borealis | reverse complement strand
CATAATACATGTACTATATCACAAAAGTGCTCATAAAATCTTTCTATAAGACATAGCTAATCCTAGCAGCCATGTCCGCCATGCCGACATGTTAATAATAGTTAATGCGTAAAAACGTGATCAAGTGCTGTGCACCTCTAGTGAAATTTTCATCAACTTACCCCCGGAGTAGGGCCACAAGCGGGGAATCTACCTCGCCCTAATAGTTCCCGTTATTGCCAGCCAAGAGACAGAGGTGACCACCTGAGCCATTATCCACACGATTCTCTCATCGCCCCATAGGTCCCATACTCCGTGCTGTCACACTACCCGTGCGCACCCCACCTCCTTACACTCCCCCAACTGCTCTGTAATCATGGGAGCAACCACGCTCAGACCTCCAAACCAGGGAAGGGGTAGCGGATCGCGAAGCGGAATATTAACCCTTCATATCCAAAACTCTGTGTTAGGCTGCTGGGAGGGAAAAGGGAGGGGGTGATATCACTCCAACTTGCAGTACAGCAGTAAAAAGTGATTGAAGTTTATCAGAGCACAAGTCACATGACTTGGGGCAGCTGGGAAATTGATCATATGTCTAGCCCCATGTCAGATTTCAAAATGAAATATAAAAAAATCTGTTTGCTCTTTTGAGAAATGGATTTCAATGCAAAAATCTGCTGGAGCAGCACTATTAATTGATGCATTTTGACAGTATCCCTTTAATCCTGTGTGGCTAAAGCTCCCCATAGACGCAACGATATTTCCCTGCCGAACGACCGATCTTAGGGAAGTCCGACCAATCTGTCAAATTATCGTGCGGTTAGTGGTATACAAACGATAGTTCGTCTTACGATTTTTCGTCCGACATTGGTCTGATGATTGATCGGCCAGGTTAGAAAATCTTTATCGGTCCCCATGCACTCTACCTATGTTTGCAGTGTCAAGCAGGCAGCGATCCTTCAGCTTTGCTGGCAATATCGCCTGAAATGGTCTTTTTAGTTGATGGACACATCAGGCATTTATATGATCATTTTGAGACAATCGTGGTCTCACGATAACAATTGGATCTTTCAAAAATCTTTACGTCTATGGCCAGCTTTAGATAGACGTTGATGCTGTCCGTTTACATCAGAGTGTTCAGAATTCAAGTACAGTTTATCATAGGTAATGAAATATTTGTGCCTCTATGTGTAGCAAAATAATAATGCTTCCTTCTGCATGCTTGAAAGTCAGTAAAATGATCTTCAGTTTGTAAATAGGGATAACCTCCTCAACAGTGTGCAAAACCTTATTGCTGTATTAAGCTCTTGTTGCTGTACAGGTGTGTTCTCCAAAGCTTTTTAAATGAGAATTCAACCTGTTCTTGAAAAAACCTACACCCTACCCTGGGTAGACCCCCTCCCTCCTCCCTTCCAGCCAAGCTGCTTCCCCCCCACCCACCCGGCAAATGCTCCTAAATTTTTACTTACCCCACCGTGCAGGTTATGGCCTCAGGAGTTCACAGACGCCATCTTCTTTTTTTGTTCTTATTCTGAATCTGTGCATAGTTTCAGCGCATGCGCAGTTGTAGTAAATTTCCGGTCCTGGAAATTTTCGTGACTTTCAGCACATGCGCAGTCGTTCAGGACCATGTGCTGGTCTGATTCCGAAGGAGACCGAAAAAAGAAGATGGTGCCCGTGCAGACAGGGTAATTGGGAAATGCTAAAACTGACCCTAGTGTGTTCCGCATGTGATATGGACTTTAGTTTGTAAGCTGGGGCAGGAACTGATGTGGATGATGGACAATATCTGTGTTGGATAAAAGATAGAACACTGTAATCAGGGCCGGATTTATATAGTGGGCACCCCTAGGCCCACTGTCTTTTGTCGCCCCTGTCCTCTCCCGTTTTGGTCAAAATTTTCATTATCTGGACCAGAACAATGGGGATTTGTGCACAGAAATATAAAAACAATTGTATCTCCTGCACATCCCCAGTGTTTTTGAACCAAATGTGGGTGTGGTTGGGCACCATACCGCCCCCCTAAAATCTTGCCACCCTAGGCCTGGGCCTAGGTGGCCTTTCCACAAATCCGGGCCTGACTGTTATACTACTCTACTTCATTTCTAGCCTAGTTATTCTGTAGCCTGTATTGAACACAGTGCTGTGGTTGAGCCTCTCTTTAGACTTCTTTGGTCTGATGGATATTTGATAATCAGGCTAAGAAATGAATTTTGACTAAGGTACATTGGGTCTCTATTTAACCTTTTCAAATCTTCCCCTGTCACATAAATTATACTGCTCTCTAACCTTTTGCTTTCAATTCTGCTGATTTACAATTACTAACTAAACCCTCAAGTGACAGGGTCATTGCTTTTAATTTGATAGACCTCCTGTTGGAAAAATAATGTTTTAGGGAACAGTTGGACTCTAGAGGCAGAAAAATACTGTTGTAAAGTGTATACCTTAGCAGGGATCCTGTGGATTATGTGTACTGCTTGTTGTCTTTATGCAATTATTTTACTTTAGTAGGGAAGCAAGAAGGGAGTGATAAAATCCACCAACACAGTATTTACAGACACACTGATCCAGATCCAGTTCTACATTCTCTCAAGCATGAGATCTATTCAAATCCCTTGACCTGCTGACTACTGAGGTTTAATAAAAGCTGGAAGGTACAGCTTAAGTTAAAATGATCGTATTTATTTACTATTAAATTTGTTATGAAAATTCACTAAAGTATGAATTTACGCTCAGGTCGGGATAACGGTAGCGTAGTTGCGGTAGTGTTGCTTCGCTAGGCAGAGTGCTGTTACTCTAGTGAAGCTTAATTTGCATACGGCAGGAACTTTAACTTAGAATAGAAGTATATGTTACAGCCACTACATTCCACTACACAAGCCCAGGAAACCTTTAGTAAATAAAATAAAGTTGTCCTATTGCCCTACATGTGCCCCCTGTATAGTTGTGTTGGCATATGTTAGGAAATGTAGGGGGGAAGGAGGGTAACCCCCCCAAAAAATCAATCTTTTTCAGACTATCACCCTCCTATGCTAAAATACGCTAGCGTTTTTTGGGACTTAAGATAATGCTCATCTTAGTGAATTTGCGAATTTACGATCCTTCGTCAGTGCGCAACTTCGCCTGGTGTAAGGGTGCGAAGTTGCGCAAGTCTATCTACTTCGCTAGCATTAATTCGCCGGTGCCGGTGTTGGTGAATTTCCGAAGTTACGAATTGACGTCACGCTGGCGAATTAGTGCTAGCGTTAGACGCTTCGCACGATAATGAATTTGCCCCTCTGTCTTCTTGAAGAATGCATATGAGAAAGGGGATGCTTTGGGGGGAATGTTATATTGGTTGCTATAGTGCAAAAATGATTCACAATTCATTCCCACTGCAAATAAATGTTTGCACCCCAATGAGAAATATTTGCTATTAGCTTAGCAAGGTAGAGATTCATCTAGAAACCGCTTCATTAGATTTCATTTTTAATAATGGATCACTGTTTATTTAATAATGCAGTTTCTCATAGTTAAATATAATTATTTCCATGATGACACAGTTTCAGAATCCTGGGAACTGCTTTGCAGCAGTAGCTCTCAATAGTGTTTCTTAAAGGGGTTGTTCAAACAACTAGTTGTTTTCAGATAGATCACCAGAAATAACGACTTTTTCCAATTACTGTCTATTTTCTATTTGTAACTGTTTTTCTAATATTGAAGTGTCAAGTGTCAAGCAGCTCTGGGAGGGGGGGGGTCACTGACTGTTCTAAACTGATACATTTAATGGATACATTTCTTATCTTTGTCCCTGCTGAGCAAAATCTCTGGGTTTCATTGCAGGCAGCTGTTAGAATTGATACAATAGTTGCTAATACTCTAGAGATGTTGCTGTAAAATGTATCAATTAAATGTTGCAAAATTGTATCCGTTAAGATCCTGCACCTGAATTACTGAGCTGCCAGACACAAACACCAGAGACACCAACATTCAACTTTTAACTTAGATTTTGGAAAAACAGTAAAACATAAATAATGGAAAGTAATTGAAAAAAGTCTTTATTTTTGGGAAACAATTTGAAAACAACTGAGCAGAAAAAAGTGTTTGGAAGGAGAACAACCCCTTTAAGTAGACACATCCCCGTTTAGCTATAATTTCTATACCCGAGTGACATTAAAGGAACAGTTCAGGGTAAAATTAAAAACTGGGTAAATAGGCTGTGCAAAATAAAAAATGTTTCTAATATAGTTAGTCAGGGAAAAATGCAAACTATAAAAGTTGGAGTGACTGGATGTGTAATATAATAGCCAGAATCCAACTTCCTGCTTTTCAGCTCTCTAAATCTGAGTTAGTCAGCGACTTGAAGGGGGGCCACGTGGGACATAACTGTTCAGTGAGTTTGCCATTGATCCTCAGCATTCAGCTCAGATTCAAAAGCAACAGTTATGATCAATTATAGCATAAGTACAAATAATGTTGATTGGGTTCAGGTTTTAAAATCTGATGTTTTTCAGTTGGTATTTTTCTTAAAAACTGAACTCTACAGAATAGGGTCAAAACTAGCGTCAGTCTTTACAAGTTACTTTTTCCAATTTCATTGTTTCCAGGTTCACCAGTTTCCAAATTCTTGATCTGGTGATTAGCCTGTCAGCTCAGTAATCCAGGTGCACAATCTGCACTAGTTGAAATATTTTCCAACAGCATCTGTAGAAAGTTAGGAACTGTTGTATCAATTGCAACAGCTGAATTTCATAAAATGCAAGGGTTTTGCTCCTCAGGTCCAAGGAAATTAAATGTATCAATTTTTGTATTAAATTAGAACAGTTTACAGAGTCAGTTCCCACCCTCCCCCTCTTCCTATCTTATTGTTGATTTAATATCACCATTAACACTGAATACGTCATCATAAATGCACAGTTTATTGAGTTTCCAACATAATAAACCAAATTGGCACAATGAAATGTTAATAACATACAAATAATAAAGTATCATAGCCAGTAGTCATTACAACATTGAAGTTGTGTGTGTGTGTGATATTACATTCCAGTGGTCCACAATAGTAGCAAAATTTTAGAAAAAAACTTCTAGGTTATAGATCTAGGTCACATAATGGGATGCATCGTTTTGAAATTGCACTTGGTTTTTTTGAGTTATTTAGCATTTTATTCAGCATCTCTCCATTTTGCAGTTTTAACAATCTAGTTTCTCGGGTCCAAATTATCATAGCAACCATGCATTGATAGAATAAGAGACTGATATGAATAGAAAAGGACCTGAATAGAAAGACGAATAATAAAAAGTAGCAATAATAATGTGTAGCTTTACAGAGTATTTGTTTTTTAGATGGGGTCAGTAACCCCCATTTAAAAACTGGAAGGAGTCAGAAGAATATAATAAAAGGAGGCATATAATCAAAAAAAAATCAAAAAAAATAACGAAAGTGTTTAGAATTGGCTATACAACATAGTAAGCATATCAGAATTCACAAATTAGTAAATAATTTGATTTACCAGATGTTTATTTATTTGTTTTGTATTTAGTTCCATCAAGCAGTTCTTATATACCTTTTTTCTGACATTTGGTATAAGCTGATTCTATTGATGGCAGTATCAATTATCAGAGTTTTATTAAGTCTGTACTCAGCAGCAAGCCTTATGGTTTTACTCCAAAATACTATAATACAAAGCTTTTATTTAGTTCTGTTCAACATATAGCTAAATGTTTATTGAAGTAAAACATAAGATTATTTTTTAAAATGATCTTTTCCAAGGATTTGTATAAATTGGCTGAAGGGAATAATGGAAACAGTCTAAAATTTTCACTCCATGTAAAATGCTGGCTGGTAAGCACAATGTGCCAGTAATGTCTGGATAGTTTAGCAGGACATAGAAGAAGGAATCTTGGAGGCCCCTAGCTGATTCCTGCATGTCTCATATGTAGTTTAAGCTACGAGTTCATGACCCCTGTTTTTACTGAGCCTTGTCTTTCTGTGCCCCTGAAGGAATGCAGGCCATGTGCGTGCCCAGCCTGAACACAGCAGAATTTCACTACTAAGATACTTGATCTCAGAGACTTAGGGCCATGTGTATTTTAGTGATACTCCTGTCTGGCTGTTCAGTTCTTCCTACAATTGGGGGGAGCCCATGAACTTTGTGTTAAATGTTAAAATTGTGTGGTGGCTCCAACATAACATGTCCCCTCTTGTAGCTTGGCTCAGGTCATTAATATTGGTGACAAATTCCCTCACACAGACTTCCAGAGTTGAGTTTCCAGAAGACTAGTCAAACAACAGAGTAAGAACATGGGGGGATATGAGCTGAAGGATCCCCTGTGGGAAAAGTAACAATATAATTTACTTGTTTTCAGTATAGGAGAATTTGAAAGCTCCTTCTAATGTTGTTTCAATATAATTCATTTTAGGAAAAATGCAAAGTAAAATATGCAAAAGTCTGTTTGCCCCTTTATTTTATTAAAATAGAAAGCTTCTTTATGCATCCAGTTTCTCATTATTGGTTAATGCTAAACTTACTGTTTACTTTTTAATTACTTTACTGTCTGAGAACTGTCCTTTATAACCAATGCCAAGTAAAAATGTTACATTTCTGGGACTTCATCTTCAGTGACATATTGGCCTCCTAGAAAGCAGTGCCTCACACAGTAATTGTGAAGGTTAAGAAACCCCTGTTCAAGAGAGCTTACTATCCAGCAGCTGGATTTAGAAAACTAGTAATGAGTGCACCCTCTTCCCTTCTCAATATTTTGTTGAATTTTGAATTAAAGTACAGGGGCTCTGGATTTTACAGCTGCCTTGAGGAGGTGTTTTTTCCAGGTTCCTTTATTGTGTTGCACCCTCACCTGCAACTAATGTCCATTTCATGAAAATTTAATCTTTACTGACGCCACGTCATTTGCAAACAAGTCATTTGCGGACAAAGAAAAATTGCAAATTGCAAAAGCAAAACTGATTTATGGTTGTAGTGGTAAATTATGCATACTTTAGTGTGCATTAGGATGCAGAAATTTGAACATTGTGGGTTCAATACACAAAAACATACATGCATTTTTTTTTAAGTTTTATGTTTGCATTTGTAAATGAGCTCTCTTATTCTATATAACAGTGAACAACCCCTTCTATATTCATATTCTCTTTTTTTTTGCAATGTCTTATCATTTTGCTTTTGGGTGGAATGAATGATAGGGATGAATGGGGAGCATAAATTTGCTTATGTAAATTAAGATAGGCTGTGGTACTCTCTAAATTGTGCAGAACTGGGCCACAGCACGTTAACACTAAGGGGCAGATTTACTATTGATCGAATTTCGAATATAAAAAAATTCGAAATTCGACCAAGGGAATAGTGGGGAAGTAAAATCCTTCGAATTCGACTATCGAATTCTAAGGAATTTACCGCAATTCGAATATAGAAAATTCGAATTTGAATCAAATATTCGAACTATTTTAATCGATCGATCAAATTTTTTATATTCGATCTCAAGGAAGGATCCCCAATTCGGTATCTTTAATCTGGCGAAGTAGGTGGTCGAATAAAGATTTAAAGGGGAAGTATTCAAATTCGAATATTCGATGATTCGAATTTGATACAAATTTGATCGAACTTCGATTCTTCATGTGAATTTCATGTGAATTTTGTAAATCTGCCCCTAATTGTTATTCAAGCAAAAATTATTGTGTGTCTCTTGCCATCTCTCTGCAGGTAACCAAAGTGCATAGAGTGCTTTGCTGTTCCTACCCTGATGTTGCTATGCAGCGCTAATGCAGAGCCACTGTCTGCCTGCTGTGCACGAGGGGTGCTTTCATAGGTTCTGCTGCTGCTGCTTTTATTCCAGCTTTCCCTTCCCCCATGGCAAGCCAGCCTCTTTTCATTTAAAGTGTGTTTTTGACTGCACGTGAGTCATTAAAAAAAAGAATGCTCCAGCAGGAGAAGCCGAGGGAAAGGCCACTGGGCTGAAGCAGCTTTCTCCCCCCCCCCCTTTTTTGCAGTGGCATGTTCTGAATGTGTGTGAAATCTCCCTGTAGTATGGTGGAGCCCTGTACTAAGATGAACATTTGTATGGTGCACCCTGGATTGCAGCCAGTGCCTGTGTGAGGGAGCGTTAGCACAAGGAGATGGGATGTGGTAACACAGTGGAGAGATAGAGAAACACAGACACGCTCATCTAGCAAGGAGCCAGTGCAGGGGCTGTGTCTGTATCCCAGCAAAGCCACAGAGGAGGCACTGGCAGTAGAAATGGACGATGCTCGATAGGCCCAGAGCCTGTTTAACCTGGATTTAATGGGATGCTTTTTGTGGGAACAGCTGACATCTGAACAACGTCTGGTCCTGCCGAGGTGAAAAAAAGGTACCTATGTCTAAAGTGTGTCTGGCAATGTGTGCACCAAGTGTGGAGAGCCTGAAGTTCCTTCATTTGATCTCCCTGTGCCATACAGATAGATGCAAACATACTCTTGTATATATCTTCATATTATCTACATTCATATACACACTGGACATGCACCATCACTGTACTTCACAATGAGCAAAATACACAATTATATGTAGTACAACTCAGTGGGTAGGTGGTACCCGAAAATCTACAAATGATATGTACAATTCATTAGCCATGAATCCACTGTTTTGAAATTGCATCAATATAATGATATATGCAGCTGGATTTGTTGGCTGTCAGATGCTCCTCAGATGGGGCTATACATATTTCATGGCTGCACTGAGTGAAGGGGATAGAATATCAGGCAATTCAGGCGCTGCAAAGCCACAGTATGGGTTTGGGAGAAACATTTAGTTCACTGTTGATTGCAGTTGCTTAGATTTTGCATGTTCAGAGTAAAATGACAGAGAGACTGTTCTATAAACAAGCATGATGCAGCCCCTACATGATGCACGCAGGCATACCTAGATACAGATACAGGCTGTTCAGTAACATGAGACATGACGTTATCATGCAAACCCTGGCAGGGAAAGGAATATAAAAATGTTTTTTTAAGAAAGAGGGGGAAGGGTAGACAGAATTATTGGAGGAAGACTTAATAAATCTTTAGAGGATGCTCCGTATGTTTAGGGATTTATATTATTCTACTGAGATTCATTACTGTGCAAAGCAAATGCCTGGGCAGCTTTTTGCTGATGGGTGCACATACACACCTCTATTGCACTGATCTTGTTGAATAAGCTTTCTAATATAGTGTTTTTTAAAAAAAAATAAGCATACAGTGCAGAGGTTTGAATTGCTATGCCGGTATATCCTAGATAGGGGTAATGAGGTAGAGGTCACGCTGCATAGACCTAGAATTTTACAATGAAATAATTTACATGACATTGTAGTTATTTTTGATACTAAAGCTTTTATACCATTTAGGGGTGATGTGTTTTATATATTATTAAAGAAGTCTTTTAGTAGTCACAGTGCACCGATTTGATCAGTTAAAGTGGTATATTCCACCTAATGCAGTATTTTAGTGGCGAGGATGAAATAATAAGTGCACATATATTTGTTCTGCAACAGTGGTATAATCCAGCTAATATAGTATTCAGAGGAAACGTGAAAGGCCTCTCCGTGCATAGTCATGTACTGTTACATTGCTATATCCAGCCAATAATTGTAGAGGTGACGTGAAGGCTTCACTATACATAGGTTTGTGCTGTTACTATGGTGTAATCCTACTAAAGCATTTGTCTGTAGGTTCTGTGGACGGGTATTAAATCTTGTGTATGCACTCTTTTTTTTGTTTTTTTAATGAAAACAGTAGCTTTTTGCTTTCATTGCAAAAGATTGCCCCCATATACCCCATCTTTGAGGATAAGTAGACTGTGGCTTATCTGTCAGTATATCTTTTATCATATGCTCTTAATTGATGCCAGAGATAATACCATTGCATTCATATCTGCTAAACCTATGCTACATAAGTCACAGAGGCACAATCTGTGGCAAAAGAATTGTTTAAACTCCCAGCATGTGTAGTCAGATGTTAACTCTTAGACAGCTGACTAGAATTATTAAACTTTGTAGTTTTTTTAGTTTAGCAGTCTGGCTGCTTACTGAAAATCAGATATATTCATATCTCAGCCATACAACTATTGCAAACTTTCTACCCTACCAAAAATAGTGCTGTTAGACAGGTCTGGATTTGTGGCAAGGCCACATAGGCCCCGACCTAGGGCGGCAAAATTTTTAGGGCAGCATGCCACCCAGCTGCATCTTTAAAGCACTGGGGACCTAATGCTCACAATTGGGGTTATTTCATAAAGCAACTTAGGTTTTTAAGCAGCTTGCATTTACTGGCCACTTGTTTGAGCTAGATAAAACATCATATTTGTTGACAAGGGTTACTGGGCAAATTCAGTGGCTTTTATTCCATATGGAGATTAGTCTTAAAGTGGCCATACATGGGTCGATAAAAGCTGCTGACAGACCGAGTCGGCAGCTTATTGGTCAGTGTGTGGGGCCCTCCGACAGCCTTCCCCAATCGATATCAGGCTGAAAGTTGGCCATATTTAACATGGTCTCAGTTAAATATGGGAAAGATTTCAACCCAGTCCCAACTTTCTAATTCTATATTGTTTTATTTAAAATTTTAACATGCCCTATGAGCTTCTCCAGTTGCAAGTTGATTTGATATTCCAAAATTTGGCATCATATGGTACCATGAGTCAATAGAACAGTAACAGTGTACCACCATACTAATCGTGGGTGACTAATCTCCTTTGGCATGTGCATTGGGTCAGCCAGTCAAGTTTCCTGGTGTGATCCCATGGTCATCCAGTTTGCTTGCTGTAAGTAATGAATGGTAGTAAAGTATTGCCTGCATTTTTATATAAAGTGCTTCATAGACTAAAAAAATGCAGCAATATATTAATAGTGCACGCTGTAGAGGAACAATAAATGCAATGTTAAGGATGTATTTATATGTTTCTGTGGGACTTATACTCACTGAAACTGAAACACATGCCGTTTACATTTCGTGCTTACTCTGTGAAAATAATGCCATTCAGTTATTAGGTCACCTAGTCTTCTCTGACCAAATTCTTGTTTCCTTGCTCATTCCTAACCTTGGTACTGATGCTGCATTTTAGGTGGGATTTAAATGTAATTTGGTTTCCATATGTTAGAAAACCCTTTACAAGAACAGATATAATTAGGAGCATAACTTATTCATTCTGCATGCATAATGGGCGACAGCCCCTGTTAGTTTCCCAGCAGCTGTAAGTGAAATATTTGGCAAAGTTACCAGGCAAGCGAAAATGTTCATACAATGGGCTATTTCCTTTGAGGTGTTTCATTAAGACCTTTATAAATGTAGCTACAAAGAAAGGGAAACACAGAAGGACCCTGTTAGTGATGTGCTATAACAGAATGCATTTAAGGTTGGTTTTAAACCACTTGCTCCCCTGTACCATTTGCATTTAAAGGGGGCCACACAGACTTTTATTCAAATACAAATGGAGACCATGGTATCTCACAAAGGGCACTTTTGCTTTGCATTTCCATTCCAATGCAATACAAGCTTTGGAACACTATAATATATATGATTAATTTGACTTCCATGGAGAGAATTATGCAACTGTGAATACCACATCTGTAATAACTTAAGTCTGATAAAGGTATACTCTATAAATGAAGTACCTTATGCAAATGGGAGACACAGAAGCTCTATAGTACATGAAGATCTATGCTTATGGATTCATCTCTTGTTGCTTCACATTTTTCTATACTTGGTTAGCTCTCAACTGTACCCTTGTTTGTCAAATTATTGTAAGATCCTGTTTGTCATAAATATACAGTATGTAAAATGTAACTTGCTGACGCTGTATTTATAAACGATTTAAATAGTATCCGATCTGCAGTTAGCTTTTTGTTTTTGTCAGCTGTTCGTCATTTAAAATTCATCTCTGGTTACTAGATTTGGACTAACATTTACTACGTTACCTCACTTATTTCAAGCCTAATATTTTGTGTGCTTTTGTTGTCTTTTACATTAAAAGGATACTGTCATGGGAAAAAATTTATTTTTTTCAAAATGCATCAGTTAATAGTGCTGCTCCAGCAGAATTCTGCATTGAAATCCATTTCTCAACAGAGCAAACAATTTTTTTTTATATTTCATTTTGAAATCTAACATGGGCTTGTCATTTTCCCAGCTGCCCCAAGTCATGTTTACTGCTGTACTGCAAGTTTGAGTGATATCATCCCCTCCACCCCCAGCAGCCTAACAACAGAACAATGGGAAGGTAACCAGATAACCGCTCCCTAACACAAGATAACAGCTGCCTGGTAGATCTAAGAACAGCACTCGATAGTAAAAACCTATGTCCCACTGCGTTCCATTCAGTTACATTGAGAAGGAAAAAAAAAGCCTGCCAGAAAGCAGTTACTTCCTAAAGTGCTGGCACAAGTCACATGACATGGGGCAGCTGGGAAATTGACAAAATATCTAGCCCCATGTCAGATTTCAAAATTGAATATAAAAAAAATCTGTTTGCTCTTTTGAGATATGGACACAATTAACTGATTGTTTTTCCATGACAGTATCTCTTTAAGAGTGAGACCTAACAAGGAACTATACAGATCGTGTATAGCTAGGGAAAATGGACCTTAATTGCTGTAACAAGTATTATTTTGTAGAGACTGCATTGTGCATGGATGAGTTCATTTCTGCATTATTTGCAGTGTAATTATTGGGGATAAAACATGAATTTCATAATCACAAGAAAATGCAGGAGGACATTTCTGGAGATTATGCAATTCATATGTTTTACCAGTGGTGATTCACACTGATGCCAAGGTATTTTCAGGAGATTTGTCCTCGCCGGTAGTGCAGATTACCTATAAGAGGCAAATATCCCAGTGTGCTTTCAAGCTTAAGTTGTATTTCCTTAAAAATTTTATGGTGGTAAAAGAAAATCAGATATACAATATATTTAAAATGCTGATTTATAATGTAATAATTTTTTTTATTTTGAATGTATTTTGGTGCAATCAAGTTCTGAGATGTTGTTTCAAACCAGGGGCGATCCGTGGGCTGCTGCTGCCTGAGGCAGCAACCCCGATGCCGCCCCGATCCGCACTTAAAAGTTTAGTGTTGGCGCTGGGCAAAAGGGGCTGCATCGCTAGCGCAAGAGTGTATACTGTGCTTTCTGCACTAGCAGAGGCAAATTTCTGGTTTAAAAACTGGAAATTTGTCTCAGGAGGTGGCTTTTTGCCACCCTTTGTAACTGAACTGCCGTCTGAGGCAAGGTGCTCACCTTGCCACATGGCAGGACTGGCCCTGTTTGAACAGCATGTAACCTTAACAACGATAGACTTTATAGGAATTGTTCAGTATAAAAATTAAAACTGGATAAATAGGTAGTATGTGCAAAAAGGTGTTTCTAATATAGTTGGTTATATGTACTAAAATGTAATGTATAAAGGCTGGAATCACTGGATGTCTAACATAATAGCCAGAACTTATTGTCCTGTCCAGTTCTCTTGGTAACTAATCAGTGACTTGAGCGGGGGCCACATAGGCCATAACAGTTTGATTTTGAATCTGAGCTGCATACTAAGGATCAATTGTAAACTCACTTAACTGTCATGTCCCATGTGGCCCCCTTTAAAGTCGCTGTCTTACTCTGAGTTAGGAGAGCTGAAAAGCAGGAAGTTGGTTTCTGGCAGCCATATTAGATTTTCTGGCTGCTATATTAGACATATGTTAACTCCAGCTTTTATATATTACATGTTTGGCTAACTAACTATATTAGAAACATTTTTTATTTTGTACATATCTATCTATTTACCTAGTTTTTATTTTTATGCTGAACTGTTACTTTAAGCTAAAATGGTCTGTACATGCAAAATATCATCATTCTTGGTCTCATGAGTTTGCATATGTACCAAGGTCATAATCTAACCTTTGGTGAGCTTTCTAGAAAGCTTTGAAAATATATATTTGCCTTCAGTTTTTTAAGAGTTTAAGAGAGTTTGCAGTGTGTTGTCAAAATAATGATTCTGGAAACTAAAGAAACAAAGCAAGATAAGGGGGCAGAGGCCAACTCATGAGAGCATACAACATGTGGGACACAATAAGGTAATGTCTAACTTGGGTTTATTTTTGCTGTACATTCTGTCATCAAATTGATGAGAATTTGCCCAAAAGACTGCATTTCTTAGGGCTTCTTCAGTTTACTCTAAATGTTTCCTGTTTAAATGAAAACAATTTTATAAATGTTACAAAAAATGTTTTGTTTTTTTTCTTTTAAATCCATGGAGTTCAATTCTTATAGTGACTGCCTATGTTATTTGAGTCAAAGAAAGAGTTTGCGTAACCAGAAATACCTGTTCTAAATAGTAAGGAATCTAGAGGAAACTAGCAGCATCTGGGTTTTCTGGCTTCTGGGACTAATCCATCGCAGGTTTATGGATATCCATTCTTATGCATGAATGGTTCAAGCAGCAGATCCGTCTTTTTGAGTGACAGTTTGCACAGAAGCATTGAAATGCTTAAAACCAAGACAGTAAGGGGGCTTTGGGGACCAGAGTTATATACTTCTGACACGCAGAATAAACATTTCCGTGACAAATAAAGCAATTTTATGGTTGGTTTTACAACAATTTGTGAGACCGCCTCAGTGGAAGAAATCCTATAGTGCAGACAGGTCTGCAAATACAATATCTAATTTATTATGGCAAAGATTCTACACTGGGAAAATCAACTACATAATATGATACAGGGGTTGCGAGGAAAAATGCTGAATAATATGAATAATAAGTACCATTCTGGGTTTGTTGTGGCATGCTTCCATAACTGACCAAATAGCTATTTACTCTCATGAAAGAGACCATTATTGCTTTATAGCAGCCATGACTACACAGCAATACTGACCTAAAAAATATATTGGTGATGACAAAAATCTAGATGTAACATATATGCTTTATGGCTGAATGTTACTTTACAAATATGTTTATGTATTTTATTATCATTGTTTCAGTCTCCCCCAAGGATGACTGGACTCTCAGTCGCTGGCTGAATGAATGAGCTTGCACAGAGGCATTGGTTTATCTGAATGCAATGGAGTGCTTCACTGTTCTATATTCTACTTAAATATGTGCATATCTATGTAGATAGATAAATGAGGGCACCTTTGCAAACATAGGGGCTAGATTTCACAAGTGCATTTGCCAGTAGCAAAATGTCAGGTCTGCCCTTCCGTTTTATGACTTTCTGTATTATTTGGAATGTTCAAAACTAAGTTCTGGTTTGTTGCTATTGGTAGCTGCACTTGTGACCAGCTTTCATTCTCCCATCTCAGCTGTTTCATTTCTTGCTCCATCTTCACTTATTTTTTTCTAGTATTTATAATATCTGTTATTATTATTACTTTTAGCATTATAGAGATAATGTATTAAGCATATGCTAATACTTAATATGCCAGTGCAGTTAATAAGATCCCTTGCACATTGCTTTGTACCTCATGGGCACCCTTATCTTCTTATCTTATACAATGAGATTTACAGAATCCATGAATATTTTGTTTTTAAGTTCATACAGTTGATTAGGTGAACAGAAAAATATTTTTGCTAAACTGAAAATATGCAACTATCCCCATTCTATAGTTAATTATTTAGTGGAAACATATACATTTTACCTTCCATTAAGACATGACATGTGCCCATCAATATCACTTCCTATGTCCTATGCTAAATACAATGTCATGGAAATTCCCTTCCCTTCATTGTCTTTTGCTAAAAACATATCCACAGTTTTCTTCTTTCAATATATGAGCACACACATCATTCAGTCCAGCTCTAATTAATAGAAACGCAAACATTTAGGGTGGGGTCAAATTTATAGTGCCACAGAATGGCCAAAGTAGCTGTAGTGACAATTCCAGGATTGGGCAACCAGATGGTTTTGAAAGGGCTTCCAGTATTGTCCTGGTACGTTGTGAAATGCTGTAGGTTGGCCATTTCAGTTCTAATGCTTTTTGGGGCAGAATCATAAATAAGTTTTGTTCTTCTGATGCTTGATCACCTAAAAACCTACATGGCTGCTCAGTTCCTAATTACAAAGTATTTCTATAATATTTAATCGTTTTTCACTTTTATAGCTACAGGTGATGGGTTCTAGTTACTCCTTAGGGGGGCAACTCAGAAAGAGATTCACAACTATAAATAAGTTAGAAGACAAACGTTGAGCTTGATGTATTTGACTCTTTTTTTTTTAGCTTCATCTACTATGTGACTATGTATCTGTATGTGTATGGTTACCTATAATAATTATGCTTATTAATAATATGAATAGTAATGCGGTGAATATGTGATTGTCAGGACTTTGCTATTTTGTTTGGATTTGTTTGATACCCATGGGCAATATGAAAGACATTTTTTCAGCCATATAAGAAAAAATATTTATATTCTCTTACCTAATACATTCATTTTTAATTTAATATATACTATTCACTATGGAGTCTATTTATTAAAGGTCAAGTTTTAAAGGGCACAAATTTTTAGATGAAAAATAACAAAATTGTTTTGAAATTCATTATGCTCTGAAGCTGCTAAAAATTCAAACCTGAAAATACTCCAATTTTGGGCCGTTTGCACTGGTTTTCGTTCGATAATTCAATAAATTCATCATCTCAATAAAGTCAAGTTTTTGTAGTGTGGGAAAGTTGCGCAATTCGAATTGATGCTCGATTTTGCACAGCAATTTGTTCGAGAGCTTTTATTAGTAGATAAAGGGGATTCTGGTTTGGGAGTTTATTTAAAGTTTTGACAAACAATGAGAAAAAGTTTAGTAAATAACCCCCTATGTATAGTGTCCCAATCTACTGGCACTGATAAAGATCTTACAAACCGTTCGAATAAGCTAATCCTAAAACGACCATCAAATTGAATTTTAATGTCTAGTTGTGGCATGACCAAAGATTGTATGTCTAGCATTACATCACAAAATAGTTGCTTCTTTCATAGCAGCTTAGTAAAGAAATAGCCTGGTCATGATAATGGGGCGACAATCTAACAGAGCAAAATCCACAGAACAGCACTTTTGATTTAGCCCTCTAAATCCAGGCGAAAAATGCATGCTGACTATGCGCTATACAAAGTGCCTGCTTGCTTAGCAAAGAGCTTCATAGGATTTCTTTTCATCTTATTCATATGATTAGCTCTGATCTATGATCATTAGAACTGATACATGATGAATTCAGTTGTTAATTAGTGTTTTCTTCAAAATAAAATGTTTGTGCTAGTTAATGTAAGGATAGTAGAAGTCAATATTTTTAATCTCAATAGCAGCACTTTTTTGTAGTGACTACCATGTAAATCAAGGATAGTAGGCACATGAATATATGGAATTTATTAGTAATAAAACAAATATTGCAAACTTAAATACTTTTGTATGCTGCATAAGATATTTAAACATACTTCCCATTTAATAGCATGGAATAACTAACCTGTCATGTTCAGTAAAATAGTCTTATAATTGTTGTTTATTATGAGCAAGACTGTGATTATACAAACTAAAACACAATCTACTGGCAAAGTGCTATGATTTGTAGGGTAATTGGGAATCACATGAAATATAAATTCTGATTGATCATAATAATAGGATTTAATTCATTTAAGGAATGCCATCATTATTGCCTGTGTCTTGTTAATATTTTTAAGCTAACCCTGTGTTAACATTACTGTTACAACAGGGAAGGCTCTCCTTTACTGTGATGCTGTTGAACTGTATCTCTCTTAGCAATTTAGGAATGCTGAGAGTTCAGAAGTAGCTGTAGGGCCAAAGGTTAACTTTCTTTGTTTTAGGGTCTGGGAACTGCAAATGTTTAAACAACTCAAGGAGCTTGAAGGAAAGTCCCGCTTATCACCATGGGACTACTGGGAACGAGACCTCTGGACATTAACTTTAATCCACATCCATTTTATTGCCTGGCTTGATTTAACAAAGACTAACTTTTTATATGTAATTGGTATTAATACATACTGATTCACCTCCTGAAAAGTTCATGGCTCCTGCATAATCTGCCTACAATTATTCAAATCTATCTATTCAGCAAAAACAATGGATGTAAAAATAGAATTAGTAAGGACATAAAACTTTATGGGGACAAGCCTCTGAAATGCATCAACAGGAATAAACTAAATGTGGCAAAATATGTGTCTTTTTTTTACTTCCTGGCTTCTTGGTTTTTAACCCTGACAGATGCTACTTGTACTCTTAGAGGGAGATTTACTAAGGGTCGAATTCGAGGGTTGAGTTCGACCGTCGAATTTAAAGGGAATTAAAATCCTTTGAATTCAAATATCGAATTCGAAGGATTTTACTGCAATTTGTTCGATCGAATAGTAATTCAATCAAATTTTTTTATTCTATCAAAAATAGTTAAAAGCAATTCGGTAGGTTTAATCTGGCAAACTAGGCAGTCAAATAAAAAATTAAAGGGCAACTAATTCAACTGTCGAATATTCGAATAGAATTTTATTCAAATCATTCGATCGAATTTACAGAATTCGATGGTTGAAGTGGCCTTCAAAAATATTCGAAAATTTGAATTTGAATCTTTTTGAAACTTCGATCGAATTTCGAATCATTCATGTAAATTTGATAAATCTGCCCTTAAGGGTATCCCCAGAGGCTTAATGTGAAGATACCATTGGATGGCCTAAACCCTAAGGTGTAAGATTTGTTAGTGCCAAATTGCTGGCAGACATAGTTACTCCATGGCTCATATATTTTTTTCTGATGCTTAATGTTTGAGAATATATTCTATCCTGTCGGAGCTTGACTGACATAGATGAGTTGCAAAATACAAACTCCTATTATTAGCTATATGGATGGTGACTCAGGTGTGATCTTTGAAGACTAACTTCCAAACATTAGAAAATTCGAATTAGTACTTAATTTCTACCAAACCTTTATGCTGCTTTGGAATAGCACTTAATCCCCGCTTTTCTTTCGTATCAGGTAATTTAGAAGCAAGGAAGAGTCACTTGACAAAAGGTTTAACATGATGGACCTGTGTTGGTTTTTCTACCTCAGCTGCAATTCAATATTGTTATTAAAGGGATACTGTCATGGGAAAACATGTTTTTTTTTTTCAAAACGCATCATTTAATAGTGCTACGCCAGCAGACTTCTGCACTGAAATCCAATTCTCAAAAGAGCAAACAGATTTTTTTTTTTTACATTTAATTTTGAAATCTGACATGGGGTAATTGTGACATATTGTCACAGCTACCCCCAGTCATGTGACTTGTCCCTGCACTTTAGGATGGAACTACTTTCTGGCAGGCTGTTATTTCTCCTACTTAATGTAACTGATTCAGTCTCAGTGGGACTTGGCTTTTACTATTGACTGTTGTTCTTGGATCTACCAGGAAGCTGTTCTTGTGTTAGGGAGCTGCTATCTGGTTACCTTCCCATTGTTCTTTTGTTAGGCTGCTGGGGGAGTTGTGTGTGATATCACTCCAACTTGCAGTGCAGCAGTAAAGAGTGACTGAAGTTTATCAGAGCACAAGTCACATGACTGGGGGCAGCTGAGAAACTGACAAAATGGCTAGCCCCATGTCAGATTTCAAAATAGAATATAAATATTAACAAAATTGATATTACCAACTTTTTTCTGAAACAAACCCAAACCAGAGACCTTTTGCAAATTGTCTCCCTCATACTAAAAAAATATGTTTATATGTATTACCACTTTAATTTCAAAAGTTTTGTATATATATTGAATTCTGTGTGAGGCTGCAGCTGACCGATGCACTCCTGGTGTCTGTGCTATATATAGCTGATTTGAAAGCTGCTCATACAGATAAAGTTACACACAGCATTAATCCATTTTAGTTTTGCTGAATGAGCTAAATTTAACTGAGATATTGGAATGCAGAAGGAATTCATTTCAGATTTACTTTCGGAATGTCAGGATCTAAGTATTCGAGCTAAGGCTTCATTTGCTACAAAAGTACATTTTCTAAAGTAGCCTCCATTACTATCAAATAATTGGATCCACATGGTAAATACAATTTCTTTGTTTTATTAACTTTACCAATACCATTTTGGATTCTTGATGTGATTTTTCAATATATTTAGTAAAAAAACATTATTTTAGATCTTACATTGTGGTCCTCTTCTATATTTCTCATGATCAATGAAATCTAATATATTCTTTAAAAAGAAAGGGTTCTTTTGTAAATTCATGCACAATCCTATACTGTGTTACTTCAAACTTTTGAAGATTTGCAAAAGTACCTGAAGGGTTCACACCATGTCTCATTACATTAAAATTGGATGTTGGCACGTGTCCCTCTTCTGCAATGAGCAGAGACTGAGTATTACTAAGCAATTAATCATGGTTCATTTCCATCTATTAGTACCTGAGGGAAATAGGTTTATTTATTTATATTTTAATCAAAATTGGATTGTAACCCCTATAGGAAAGGTCCCAACTGTCCCTGAATAATTCAATGTACAGCACCTTTTAAGATTAGTACTGCTACATAATAATGAGCCAATGATTATAATATTTACAAAAAAAAAAAAAGTAATGACTGAATGTGCTTAGCTTACACTTAGGGGGTTATTTATCAACATTTTTTGATTATTTAAATTAAAGAAGTCCAACCAAACTAGAATCCATGATTTGACCTTATTTATTATTAAAAAATCTTGATATAATTAGGAAAAAAATCAATAAAATCGAGTGAAAACCTGAATCGTACAAAATTTCAGTTTTTTGAGCTAATTCCAGCAAAGACTACAAAAATGTCCAAATTGGATAGGGACCTCTCCCATTGACTTATATACAACATTGGCAGATCGGAGATGGCAGATTTTTGTATTCTGACTTTTTGCAGCCTTGGGGTATAATAAATCTTGTTTTTTTTCCCACTATAAATTCAGATTTAAAAAATACTTTGATTTTGAGTTTTGCATTCAGACTTTAATAAATCCCCCTTACCTAACCTGCTTACAATTAGATAATATAAGCTGGTTTGAATAAAATCTGTAAAACTCAAGGTCCTGGGCATTTTTTATAACATGATACTAATAGCGTTTTACTTGATATAGTTGTGTGTGTGTGTGTGTGTGTGTGTGTAAAAAGAAGCCATAGGTGAATGCTTTGATATGGCAGGGTCCTTTGAGCAGCACAGTGTCTTCCAGCACAAACTACAAGGTAGTTGCTTGATTTCAGTTAATAACTATTTGTTTTTCTGCTTTCAGATGACGGAGGGGCGGCGATGTCAAGTTCACCTCCTAGATGACAGGAAGCTGGAACTTCTTGTGCAGGTAAACATTATTTTATATTTTTCTATTCCATAAATCGTATTGCAGACATTTTGTATCTGTAATGGGCGATTTGTAATTTTTTGCTTTAATGTGAAATGTCTTTGCAACAACTGGTTTTGTCATTCTTTGCAACAGGTCTGTGAGCACACAATGTTTAAAATGGATACTAACAGCTTGCTAGTCATCTCCCCAAATTCTGACATGACCAAAGCAGCCTTTTATTGGTTTATTGGTTTGTGAAAATGTCAAAAAGAAGAGTAAACCTGACACAAGATAACTGACACTAAAGCTGGCCATACACCGGCAGATAAAGCTGCCGATAACGGTCGTTTAGACCAATTGTATGGGGGCTTCTGATGGGTCTTCCCAATGGAAGTCCATTGCGCTCATCGTAATACAATCTGGGGCCGAACGTCCAGATTACCCCGATATAGCCTTGCCAGTTAGTGGCATACTGGGGAAAGATCCGCTCATTTGGTGATGTCGCCAAATGAGCGGATCTTTGCATCTATGGCCAGCTTTATCAGTTATGGAGTGCTCAAACCCTTGATTACACACCCAGAATGAGTGTCAGGCACTCAAACTGGATGACTTTTGCCTGCCCTTCAGGTCTTGCATTCCATGTAAAATAAACCAGTAGCACTCTGATAAAAGTGAAAAATGAATAGGTTTCGGGCTCCACTGAGCCCTTTATCAAGCCTCAATTAAGGGCTCAGTGGAGCCCGAAACTTTGCCCTTGATTTGTATGCAAATGGGCTAAATAAACCATGGATTAATTTTTTACTTTGATCAGAGTGCTACTGGTTTTATTTTACAGGATAACTGACAGACTTCACGTGGAATTTAATTTACAGAATGACAGAAAAAAATAGAAACACAAAAACCTGAATCAGTAGATAGACATGTCTGTCTAATGATTCTGGAATCAGGAATTCATGGTATCATTTGGTTGAAAAATGTGGAGGCTATGCAACACGTTCCATACTTGCAACCCAATATCTATAGTGATATGTTTTTGCAGTTTCATGTAAAATTAAAGCGAGAGACAAAGTGTGCCAGTGGGCATATCATAAGAATACAATAACCCTATGTGTAAGGTTTAATTTTAAATGTTATATTCATTACCAATACAAGAAAGCATTGAGGGTACATCTCTAAATCCAAATAGATACAAATGTGTGCATGCTTGAATGCTATTCACAAAGGTATTTGCTCCCATTCACACTTCTTACAACTTGTACATAGCACAATTATACCAATTCAGCCGTCTCTAATACATTTGTAGGCAAGTTCAAAGCACAGGGTATGGAAAGCAAATGAAAATTTGAGACAAGTCCTGCCTTTATAAAGCACCTGCATGATGGTGGAATTCTGTGAAATGACTACATTACGGGTAAAAAATATGGTGTTTTCCATTAGTATTTATTTGGCAAATAAGCATGTGAGTTTTCACTGGGTTTGTATTTGTGAAAATTACACACGATTTGCTACTGCAACATTTTAGGAAAAAGTTGACTAGATATACCATAAAAAAGAATGCCAAATATTTAGTGCACATTGATGTTTGAAGGTTGTGCAAGGAATCTTAGAAATTGTGTAGAAATGAGCAGAGAATTGGTGATTCCTAAATAGTCATCTCTCTCCAAAAGAGGAAGTCACAGGGACATTCTTTTACCAGGCGTAAAATGGGTGGAAAGGAAGAATTTACTTACTATAGGAAGACTGTGCTAAAAGATGAATGGATACTTTTGTAAGAGATTTGAATACCTGGAAATGTTTGCTAATAGGGAGTAAATATTTTGGTGTCGGTTTCAAGAACACCACATGAGAGAATTAAATACTGAAAGCAATGCGATTTTTGGTTTAGTAAATAATGGTAGTAGCTGGGTGATGGCAGTGTCAGCAGATTTTTGTAAAAACTTTGCACCAATGTTGCTTATATTTTAATATATGGCAAAATTGTGTGTTACATTTCCCCAATAATACGTCTTTGTGCTTATTGCATGTGCTATATTTGGAGAGCACTATATAGTGAGGGTCCCCAAAATGTTTTACCTGTGAGCCACATTCAGATGTAAAAAGAGTTGGTGAGCAACACAAGAATGAAAAATGTTCCTGGGTGGTACAAATTTAGTGCTGTAATTTTGGTCTTTTGGTTCAGCAAGTTTACTGCAAATGTCCCAAACTAACTGATGCAAATGATTATTTTTCACAATTTACACCCTACTCATAGGGTGTAATAATGGACTGAATGCATCTACAGGTTTCAGTTGGAACACTGTGTTATCGTTGTGATACAGTTAGTTGTGTAGTAGGGTTCTGACTATCCTGAGACTTTTTTTCTACAAAAGTTTTTAAACAATATTATGTATATTTTAATGCTGCTTAGTAGATTATGTAAAACTATGTTTTGTTTTGGGTTTTTTTATTAAAAGTATAAATAGGAAACTCTGAACCTAGTATTAAGATTAGTGCTCTGTGATGTAAACTAGTCCAAAGCAGACAGCATAATGGAGTGTGGCTTCCTGTGGAAACCATATTCAAACTGAAATATTCACAATAGAAACTGACTAAATTAGGTCCTGTTGCCTCCATTTTTGCAATTCAGGTTTGGATTTCAGCAATAAAAGCATGCATATTGAAATCTTAGAGTTTGAAATGTTTTGTTGTTGCTTACATACTTTGATATAATTTCCTAGAACATGGATTTTGAAATAGTCCTGACGCATGCAATACAAAATGATGCCGCTCTCATTCTTTAAATGTACATTTCCTATAGCAAGCAGATGTCATTTTCCTTCCTTTGCAACTTAATAAGATAAAATCTCCAGTTACTCACTGTCCCCGCAGGACATGCATGGGAAGCAGCTGTTGTCGATGAGAATGGGAAGAATAATTTAGTGCAGACAGAAGCATCACAACCAGTATATTCTCATTTATATTTTTCATTTTAGAGCAGGCTCTTAATTATAGTAGCTCTAGAATGAATTTAGAGCATATAACTGAACCTTGCTGTTACTGCTACTGTATTTTTTGCCTTACTTTCTAGTTCACCCACTTAGAAATAAGAAGTACAGTTATAGGATCTGTTACCTGGAAACCCATTAACATATGAAATACAGGAAGGCCTTCTTCTATTGACTTCATTGTAATAAAAAAATTGAAATGTTTTAAAATTATTGGCTTTTTCATGATTATAATAAAACAGTACCTTATGCTTGATCCCAGCTAAGATTTAATATATTCTTTAATACGTTATAATAAATCCTTATTAAAGTTGAAACAATCCTATTGGGTTTATTTAATGTTTAAATATTTTTAACAGACTTAAGGCATGGTGATCCAAATTACAGAAAGATTCCTATCTGGAAAACCCCAGGTCCCAAGCATTCTGGATTCTGGAAATAGGTCCCATGCTTGTAATAAGAAATAGATAAAGCACCCCTTTTATAGGTTATGGGCAAGAGCGTGACAAATCATAAGAAAATAATAGAAAATTTGCTTTTGTTCTTTTTTTGTCTCAAATTTTAGCGTTGTTGAAAATAGTGACTTCATACTTGTGGTTGAACTCTTGTATACTGCAAGTTACAAACCATGCTTTGTCAGATAAAAAGTGTCACCACAGTTAGTTTGAAGTGTCTTTCTATCTCCACTGCAACTACCCATACCTTCACACGGATGTCTCCATGCTTGAAGTTTTCGAGGGATCCCCTGCAACTTCAAGCATCCTCCTGCCACATGACTTGGCCCTTACCTCATGTGATCTGTAATAATACATTTATCGCTCTGAGAAAAAGCCGTCAAGGCGAAACGCGTCAGTGGTGATGTAATGAACTGAAGCATGAAAACATTCACGCAGGGGTTTCTTCGGACTGGGAGTATTTATATTCAGTGAATTAAGATATATTTTGTGAGTAAGATGGGACACTCAGCCGAAAGTGAAGACTGGAGGTGTTAGTCCTTCTCACTGTTGCCTAACTTAATCTCTTACTGCAATTATTATATACACTGTGTGATGATTGTGTGTGGGCAAAAAGATGCACCCGCACACCCGGCCTCTCAATAATCCACTTTTGCCTGGGGTGTAGGAGGTAGGCCCCTCCACATGTCGATTTACAAAAAGTAACTCCAGCAGATGTAACTGCTTAAGGGAATCTTCCTGTGTTTAATGTCAATCCAACACGTACAACGTTTCGGGGGCTTACCCCCAGGCCCGGACTGGTAATCTGTGGGTTCTGGCAAATGCCAGAGGGGCTGCTATAAGGTGCCACTGAAAGTCCATATTTAGTGGGCTGGTGGAGGCTGTTTGGGCCTCTGTGTGGGCTGATTGGTCCTCTGTGTACCTGAAATGCCAGAGGCTATTTTGATTCTCAGTCCGGACCTGCTTACCCCTACGAAGACGCACACCACATGAAATGTTGTACGTGTTGGATTGACATTAAACACGGGAAGATTCCCTTACACAGTTACGTGTGCTAATGACTGTGTGTGGTGCATATAAGGTGTATTTTATTAGATCGAGACCCACTAATCTGACACTGCATGAAAGTGTGTTGAGACACAGGGTGTCCATTGTTCTGTTGTTAGGCTACTGCTGGAGCAGCACTATTAACTGATGTGTTTTGGAAAAAAAAAAGTTTTCCCATGACAGTATCCCTTTAAGAATACTACACTATTTTAAAGAAAAACTTGAGGTTATCAGCTTGCACCTTTTCTGAAATAGTTACTCATCACTGTCCCCTTTTCAGCAGTCTACTTATCTACATTCAGTTTTGGGTTAGTCTGATATTACTAATACTTTCAGTGGCAACTCTGGTCTGGATGCTTCTAAGTCATGTACTTGTGCTGTGTTTGCATGGTGAAGGCATCACACTTGCTCCGATCCATCTGCACCATACTAGTTGCAATAGTAGCACCCTACCATACCACAAATGTACTTTTTTACACAATAAATGCTACTTTGTTTCAAATATGCTCATAATAGAAGTGTAGACGTAGAGGATGTGCCTAAAGAGAGACATGGAAGCAGTTGTTGAGAAGGTATTGTCTACTGCATTCAAAACTGGAAATTTTGTCTAAATCAGGTAAAAACATCATAGTTGTAAATTTGAACAAACTGAGTTATGACCACACCCTACTACCATCATTGCTTTAGATCACTCCATGACAGTTAGTTCACATTCAGAGAGGCAGCACATGTTCTTACTCCTTCAATATTTTTTTTATCCCCCCAGATAATAACCTATTAGAAACTTCATTAATTACAATTTGCGATAGGTCAACGAGAGATACTAGATCCGTATTTGGTATATGCTTGCTATGCCAAACTACTGAAAATTATGAAATGTTACAGAAGAGCCATTGCTTAACATTACCTTGGATGCCTTGTTTACTTCTGCCATAACATTTTTGTCCAAATCAGCCACTTAACTGCGGACCCTTTTAAAGAAGGCATATAGTGCTGCCCTTCACTTATGTATTGGCTTGATCTATGATCACCCTTGCAAGTGGCTTTCTCTCGACTGAAGACGTCAGGAGAGAATGGGATACAAGCTAGGTGCAGATAGGTTAAAGATCTCTGCATATTAGAGTGCTTCTTCCTCTGTTCTGCCTCTTTGCAGTTGGCAGAGCTCCAGGCTCCTTACTTATCTCTTATTAAATCACAAGTTTTAATCAAACTGTATAATTGTAAAGTGCACTATATAACTACTATGAAAAACTACTTAAACATATTTTGTAGCACTTAAGTTGGTCATATGTGTCTTGTGCCCCTTAATGTTACTAACACATTTTTATTTTGGATTAATAGCTGACCAGTACATTTGCTAGACAGATGTTTGTTATATGTTATACTGAGCTTTAGCCTTTATTTGGTTTTATGCTTGATGAGTTTTGTACCTGTGTTGACATGCTTGCAAATGTAAAACAAATTTCTATCACGTGATGACTCGCTAAAATCAAAACCCTATTTCTCAGACATGTAAATAGGAACTCTACAGAAAAGCATCCAAATGCATGCCACAGTAAAGCAATGTTAGAACTAGGTTTATGGCTTTACACATTTTACACAGTATATGAGATGTTCATGTTTCTGGTGATTCAGTCTGGCAGCTCAGTAATCCTGGTGCACATACTGAACTGTTACAATTTCATTTATTTATTTGCTACATTTAATTGCTACATTTCTCAGTAGTAAATGTGGAATACGGAACGCATTTTAGGACGTCGCGTCAAAACGATGTCCTGCATGCGCCCTCCTACGGCTATGGAATGCAGCGTCAGGTGCTTTTTAACTCACCCATCCTCCAAAGCTGCAGTCAGGTATCGGTCTTCGGTCCTCCTTCATGAGCCCTCAGCCCTCCCTCTCGAGCCCTTAGCCCTCCTTCATGAGACGTTAGCCCTCCCTCATGAGACGTTAGCCCTCCCTCATGAGACGTCAGCCCTCCCTCTTGAGACGTCAGGCCTCCCTCTTCATGCCTCATTCCTCCATCTTCAGTTCTCCGCCTTCCGCCCTCAAGCTTCTTCCCTCAGTTATTTCCCTTCCCACCGAGGGCAGAGTGGGAAGGGAAATAACCGAGGGAAGAGGCTTGAGGGCGGAAGGCGGAGAACTGAAGACGGAGGATGGGTGAGTTAAAAAGCCCCCGATGCTGCATTCTTTAGCCGTAGGAGGGCGCATGCAGGACATCGTTTTGACACGACGATGTCCTAAAATGCGTTCTGTAAATATTACCAACTCTTCTATCAGTTATAACAGCTGCCTTTAATGAAACTCTGGGATTCTGCTCAGCAGGGCCAGAAAAAAAATGTAGCAGCTAATTGTTTCAATTTAGAAAAGTTTACAGAATCAGCTACCCCTCCCACATTTAAATATTAGAAACATTGTCACAAATAGAATAGAACTGAAAAGTGTTTGGAGGTGAACAACCCCTTTAGAGGAAAAGGAAAGCTACAAAAGCAGTATATTGCCAATAGATTATCCACAATAGTGCAAGCTAGAACACTATGGGGGGAATGTAATTAAAGCCGCAACAAGAGAAAAACATTGCGCACCAATTAGAGTTAAAATCTGCATGGAGGGGTAAGTTGCCACTTAGGGGCATTTGCACTTGGAGAGAGGTAGGCCAGAGGAGGAGGGAGGGGCCCTATGGGGGGGAGGAGGTTAGCGCCCAAGGGATTGAATTCCCCTTTAAGCTGAAGGCAGGAAGTCTGATTCAGAAGCCCATGTGTACACAATAGAAGGAAAGAAATGTGGTGTTTCTTTTGACAGAGGACTCGGAGCATCACTACTTTGGGGGTTTACTGGTGTATTTATATAGAACTTTCTGACAAAGCTTACTTAGTTGTAGCCTTTTCTTCTCCTTTAAGGGGAATTGTCAGTGCAAGAGTTGGAGGAGCAGTGGCTCAGGAAACAGTCTATGTGAGGAGGGTAAACAAGTGTCACAACATATCAACAAATACATAATGTCATTATGAACAATCAGTTAAGAAGCTGAAGTTAAAAGGCAGTTGCCCCTACAACAAAATAATCAATACAAACATATCTTCTTGAAGAAAAGTAAGCTGAAAGTTGAATCCATTTACTTTAACATCATTTAAAATCTTTGGGTATATCTTAACCATGTAAAATGGCCCAAAAAGATCTTAGAAGTGATCTGCATGTAAGAGTGGGGCAAAAAATTCTTGGCCAGATACAAAACATGCTTATTTACTAGGGTGTCCAAATTTTTTCACATGCCACAATTACTATTTTCTTACTCATTCCTGCAGTAGCTGTTCACTTACACATTGCCTAAATATGTAATTTGGCCCAAACTTTTTTTTGCATTTAGCTGTATCTATGCACTATGAGTATTATGGCTTTAGAAGAACAAAGGCACCAAACTGCAAACCTGGAGTTGCTTTTGCTTAAAATTCCAATGGAAAACGGCCATGTGTTTTCAATCTTCAGTGTAATTGCATACAGTGAAGAGTGAGATTCCTTTATCGCCTTTTATGAGCTTAATGAAAAACTGCTCTTAAGAAATGATTGTGTTTACAATACTAAACGCCTTTCCTTCCCACCCGCACATAGATATCATGAATATGCAAGAACCCAGAACAAAAAGGTCAGGGAAATTAGCACATTGTTTGATCTGGTTGAGCTGGCTGTATGAATTAAATAAGTATGTGTCTATAGCAGCAAAATGAATACTGCTAAGATCAGGAAGCCACATTTCAAAACAGCAGAATTCAATTTCAGTTTTTAAGAATTAGGTTTCTCAGGTGGCTGGGGTGGAATAGTGTATAATAACCCTGCAGATGCAGAAAATTTCAACACTGGGTCCTTCTATTCCGCACAGTGCTATGCATCATATGATTGCTGAGTCTGTGCTAGCAGTCTGTACTAGAGATAAGTAGTAGTAGTAGTAGATATGTAATTTTCTGAATTCCTCTCAAAATTTTCATTCTCATAGGAGAGGTATGTATGTAGACCATGCCCCGGTTTCACCTTCACCACACCGAGCTTTACATAGATAATCCCCTGTCCCCTCCCCAGTTTTGAGCTAAGCTCCACCTACCTTTGGCTCCACACTGTGAAGCTCTTCCACTAAAATCAGGACCACTGGGATGTAGGCTACTGTAGCTCTAAAGAGAAATATTTGATATTTATGAAATTGCAGACATTTCTACAAATATCAGGGATGTGTAATGAAGCTGCATTGTACATTTCAGTTTGCCAAGCAAAGCAGTTCACTCAGGACTGTGAAAATGTAGTTAATAATTGCAAATATTCACTTGAAGATGACAACCAAGTACACCAAAATAAAACCCAGGTAAAAAACCCCATCTAAAGCCACATCAGTCAGAAAAGTCCAAGTGCCCATAATAAACTAATAAACTAAGGCTGCCGATCATACCTCTGCATGTATTGCCGATCAGACGATTTTCAGTAGGAGACTGTCACCAGCTTTGTTGGACATAAACTTTGGTACGATTGCTGTTGGGGCAGACCATTTTCTGATCTCTTCGATGATTTGT
>CM044436.1:60483275-60503251 GCA_024363595.1 Xenopus borealis | reverse complement strand
ATTAAGTCAACTGAACTGATCCTAGTAGAATTTATTCCTGTTGGAATATGTTTTTCACAGACAGAGTTATGATCAAGTTAAAGCCAAATAATGTGTGTGTCCTTTGTTTTTCAGACAGAATAGGCTTTTATTAGGTGAGAGGTCCTTGGCCATGCAGTGGGTCAGATACAGGCCCCATTGTTTTGAAAGAATACATGAGTCACGCAAGTGTAGTGCCAGTCAGGCACAAGTCAGTACCAGCTGCAGAGCAAAACACATCATAAACTTATTTACAGGCTGCAATGAATTGTATAGCCAATGGCTGATGAATGAAAAACAAAGAAATAGTGGTTAGCTATATCAGAAAGGGTAATATATGCAAATGATTTTAAGATACATTTTAATTTCCAAAATGTGTTGAATCCCTCTTAACAAGGTTGCTGTAATATGAAAATATTATATTGACTGATTTTAAGAAAACCTAGGACACCAAATATGTCTTCAACCCTTAAGTCACCCTAACTGACCCTCCAGCTTGACCAGGAGTAACCAAGAAGAGGAAATCGGCATTGCTTTCAAATCTTACCAAAACTTCTGGGTGGTTTACCCTCTGGGTGGCCAGCCCCACAGTTTGGGAACCAGTGAAACAAGAAAATGGTGCAAAAATGTGAGAGTTTTGGGTAATACAAGAGATTTTAGAGCTTTAAAAATGTACAAAGGCCTGATGTTTAATTTAGTTTAAAAGAACTTTATCATAGTTTAAAGCATTTCCATTTTTAAAATAATGTATTTTCTATACATTTTTATATAGTTTTTAAAGAATATATACTAGTACCCATTCATGCACATACAAACATGCATATAAATGAAACTGCTTGTGCTGAATATCATAGTAAATTATGGTTCTCATACACTGGGAAAGTATGGCACACTCAGGTTTGTGGAAGTTACTTTACTATATAGCTCTAAGCAAAAATGTCAGGAAAGTAGCAAGGTTGCTGAATGGAACAAAATCATTTACAGGAATAGGCACACTGTGGAACTGTGCAACTTCAATAGGCACCCTGAAGCCGGGGTAACTACATAGGAAGCAGACCCTGGGGCTGCAGGTGGGGGCATGAGGCCTTAATTCATATACAGTTTCAATAAATATTGGTAATACAGGACAACCTCTAGACATTTTGGGGGGTCTAAAAAAATTATTTGATGAGGGACCCAGGTATATATCTAGTTACACCCTAAGGGCAGAGACGAGCAGATTCTCGAATATTAGTCGCCCGGCAACAAATCTCCTTTTCTTCGCCCTAGGGCAGTGAAGGTGACATTGGATCATTAAAGAGGTTGTTCACCTTTGGGACAATAAAGCTAGTTTAAAAGCCCATGTCATAAAAAATGTTTTTGTAATGTATCTTTATTACTTAAAATGATTGATTGATTGATTTATTTCAGAGATACATACCATAGAAGCTGATCATCTCTGCAAAATCTATCAGTTCTCTCTCCTATGAATCCGAGATTGTGGGACAGGCTGTGTGTAAAAAAACGACAGGTTGCCATATAAGGAAGTTCAGGATGGAACCTGCACAGATCATGCTATCTCTCTCTCCTGCTTCATTTGCATATTGTTGATCCGATTGGCTTAATCTTGCCAGCCAATGCAATTGAAGTAAATGAAGCAGGGGAGAGAGCTAGCATGCTCTGTACAGAGTCAACTTCCCAAAACACAGAATGTCAGCGATCCCAAAACACAGAAGAGAACTGAGAGAGATTTGGCAGAGATGATCCTTAGCTTCTATGGTATGTATCTCTGAAAGCAAACATTTTAGGTAATCAAGATAAATGACAAAAACGTTTTTTTATGACATGGGCTTTTAAACTAGCTTTATTGTCCCAAAGGTGAACAACCCCTTTAATTGATAATGAGACAAAAGGTTTTACCATTAGTGCAGGCGGAGCAAGATTCAGGGAGATTTAGCCGACTGTCGACTAATCGCCTCTTTGTCTGGGCGACAAACTCGAGGCGCTTCATTTACCAAAGTCACCCAAAGTTGCCTAATGAGGAAACTTTGGGAAAATACAGAAAACAAAGCACCACGAGTGCCATACCGCTAACAATTTTACATTCAAACTGGCTGTATCGCACTGGAAGGCAGTTCAGAGAGATTGTCGCCCGAAGTTGCCTCACAAAGAAACTTTGGGGGACTTCGGAAAACAAAGCACCGTGAGTGCCATACCGCTATCGATTTTACAATAAAGTTGGCGGTATGGCACGGGAAGACAGTTTGGGGAGATTCTTGCCCAGACGAAGAGGCAATTAGTCTCTATTAATACTGATTACACTGAGGTAAAAGAAAGGGCATCTTAAGTTTGTTGCCCTAAAGCGATCAACTGTGTTGTTCCCATTATGTTCAACCATAGACTGGTAAATAGGTTACTTTTTTATGTGATTTTGACTGTCTATAATTAAAAAAATAAAATTTAGCAAATAATTAGAACAGAATTAATTAAATGTCCACAAATAAAAAGTGTGGGTTCTTATGCAGCAAGAAATATATTTTAAGACCTGGAGTTGATTTTAAATGGAAATACACACCTTTCATATGGTTTTGTCAGTATTAGATGGCAATTCTAATGCAAAGTATTTTTGGTAAGTGTAGTTCTTGCTTCCATTCAAGTTACATTACAAATGGTGATGAGACGACAAAGCCTAGAATCCACTGATACGCAGGACTTTAATGATCTTAGGGAGAACTGGTGCCATCAAAATGCCCTTAATTGCCTGTTATAGCGTTCTCTAGAGAAGCATTAGAAATGTTTTGCTTATAGCAAACACAAGCGAGGGACCTCTCAAAAATGTCTGCCTTTGTGTTTCTGAATAGTATGCCACCTGTCACCATTATCATTTGCCTAAGCAGAGAGTTTCCCTGTGCTTTTTTTCTAATTACATGTATTTGATCTTTTACAGCCAAAGCTATTGGCCAAGGAGTTGCTTGATCTTGTTGCATCACATTTCAATCTGAAGGAAAAGGAATATTTTGGGATAGCCTTTATAGATGAAACGTAAGTAAATTATGATAACATTACAAACAAGTGTTGAACTACACAACAAAACATATGTAATTAGCACTCTGGGACAAATTCACTAATGTATCTACATCTGTGAAGGCTTTGCCATGCTCTGCATCACTTCTCCAGGAGCAAATTCGCTACAACTACCCTAATTCACTAACATGCAAAGTTGCATCTCTGTAGCCAAACACTGGTGAAGTTGCAATAGCATAATTTTGTCAGCACAAGCATTTCATAGCTCATTTCTGCCTAGCGAAACTTCACTAGTACTCTTACACTTAGGCAAATTTGAATAGGGAGGGTACATATATGTTGTAGATACATCTTTATTAGAGATGTTGGTGCAAATGCTTGAATTGGCCACTTGTTAATACAAATGTCCAAGGAAGCAACAAAAAATAGACAGCAAATATAAAGAAAGACTTTATTTCTGATGTACTGTCTGAAAACACCTGAACTGTAAAGAAATGTCAGAGGTGAATAACCCCCCTTAATCTATCCTCACTGACAGAGAGCAATCTGTACCATTAATCTGTGGGAATAGAATGTTTTTACGGTAGACCTCCCATGTGCATTCAATGCTGCACTTACAGAACTGATGGGGAACATTTCCTAGTTAATATCCAGCTACATCTGTGTAATGGTAAAAGTACAAATAAAATATAGCGACACAAAAAGCAATATTTTCATGATTCGAAGCCTAAGGCAGTATAATTTGTTATGCTTTTTACATCAGGGTATGAATCTATATTATTTGCGAAAGAGAATGTACTTTATGTTCATGATGAGATGTACATGTGTTTCATATTGTATCATTCCTTTAACAGGGGCCATTTGAATTGGTTGCAGTTGGACCGCAGAGTACTAGAACATGACTTTCCCAAAAAGTCTGGTCCAGTTGTGCTGTACTTTTGCGTCAGGTATGTTGTATAAATAGTCTGTTGATATTCATGGGTTTTTTTTTCAGCAAGAGGACTGATCATTTAAACTGCTTTTTAGAAAATCTAAAAACTTTTTAAAAGTTCAGAGATCCATATGCATTTAATTTACTTTTTTTTTTAGCCCTTTAATACTCTGTGTTTGCACTGCTGTATTTTTATTTGTTTTTTTTTGTCCAGCCTTTATACCATACTGCTAGTGATGAGCGAATTAATTTGCCAGCCATGTATTCTTGGTGAATTTCCAAATTCCTTCATGCATAAAACTGCAGTGACACTTTGCTACAGTAAACCTCTTTGTGAAAAAATGCCCCATAAGAAAACACGCCCATTGACTTTAATGCACCTGGAAAAAAAAAGTCGCCATAAGAAAAAAATGCCCATTGCTTTCAATCATAATTTCGCCATTTTTCAAACTTTTCAGCAATTTTCCAAATTTATCAGCAGAAGCAAAACTGGACAGATTCTCTCATCACTACATACTGCATAAACTTTTTTGCCTTCTACTCTGCTTTCATGCAGGTTCTGTTGTTCTTGTTATTCAGAGCAATACACATTTAGATGGCAGGCATGTGTTCACATCTTAAAGGACAGTTTCATTCTAGTTAGTGCTTTGCATAAGCAGATGAGAAACTATTTGCAATATTACATAATGTGGTCTGTGATACCTTAACCTGTAGTTACATAGCATATGAGTACTGCTGAGAATGTACAGCCAGTTTTAAGGTGGTGTTTATGTGCCTTGCATACCAAATCTTGAATCAGAGAATTTTAAATCATTTTCCCACCTGTATCACCATGATTACTATAATGTATAACCAATGAGCTTGAGGAGCCAGTGGCAGAACTACTGGGGGTTCAGGTTTACCTAAAATGAAAATAAGTATTCTTCCAAAATCTTTCCCTGGCTGGCATTCATGCTGAGCCTACCTGCCAATCTTACATGCCCCCTACCATTGAGGGATCCTCCACCCAGAAATTATCTTTTCCATAGTGGAACAATGGAATTCTAAACAAGTTTCCAATTCAACAGATTGAAAGTTATTTGTAAATGTAAATTCTCTGCACCTGCTTACTCGGACTTCTGAAACAACACTGCAAGCCAGCTGCTTAAACCTGCTTACAAATCGTTGAGGAGATCTGATTTTGGTTGCATTGTTTTATGAAACAAAACAAAAGTATACAAACATGATGGAATGCTGCTTAGAGTTACACTTTTTCGCTTAGAGTTACAGTTCACACATTTTCAGTTTTAGTTGGTTTCAGATTGTTCACCAGAAATAAAGACTTTTTGCAATTACTTTCTATTTTATATTTGTGATCATTTTTCTAATATCGAGGAGTAAAGTTTCAATGTTCACCTTCTCAAGCCTCAGGAAGTGGGGGTTGCGGACTCTTTAACTGTTTCAAATTGATATATTTAGTTTATCCAGTTGTTATCGTTGTCCCTGCTGAGTAGAATCTCTGAGTTTCATTAGGCAGCTGTTTTAAGTGACACAGTAGTTGCTAATATTCCACAGATACTGCTGAGAAATGTATCAACTAATTGTATCAACTAAATGCAGCAAATTGCTAAATTCAAAATGCTCCTGAATCACTGAGCTGAAAACAGTACAAAATAAAAAATGGAATGCAATTGTTTATGGTGAACGTCTGAATCTGAAAACAACTGAACTGAAAGAAAGTGTGTGAAAAGTGAACAGCCCCTTTACTATTTTCTGCACCCTCTAATTAGTATGTCCTATGAAGGGGTATTATATGTGGTTCGTTAGTATACACTGTATGTTTTGTAAGGATTGACCCATTCATATACTTTATAAATTATATTAGAAATTGCTTTGCAATTCTGTTATATGTTTGTACAAAATACTAAGTACCCTACCTTGTTAGGAAATAATAAATCATTATTAAAAATCATACTGATCTGGCCTCAGTTGATCTAAGGCTCTCAGTACCCCTTAATAACAGCTGCAAGGGGATCTTCAATCATATCTGGTAGGTTGGAGGTTTCACACCCCTAATGATGCTGCCCTGCCTAGTTTCTTTGTCTATTATATGCACTGATATCTATTCATGATGAACACAAATGTCCACATTCCCTGACTGATTCTTAGCTGCACCAGTGGTTCTGGAGTCCTAGTAAAATGAAGAACTCCTGCTATGTTATTCAGCTCCCAGCATTACATTATAGAAAAATCCAAGCACTCTGCTATGGCAACCCTCTCTCTGTTTCTCATTCATTGCCTTACGTCCTGTTTTTAAAGAATACAAAGTATCTTTCCCCACCATGAGGTAGTGCCTTGATTGATTGTTGTATTCGAACATCTATCATGGCATTTCACATCCAAATTTATTACATTTCACCAATAGTTAATGAAGACGGTGCTTGTGAGACCAAAATGTAAACCAGAAGGGAGACTGTAATACCTTTTTCATCCATAAAATCAGTACCTTTATTACCAGTGTACAGTAAATAAAAGAATCACATGCTTGCTTGCTTTCTTTCTCTTTTCTCTTCTTTTTCTGTATTTTCTCCTATTCTCCCCATGGGAAACCATAATACAGATGTGGAGATGAGAAGCAATTTTTTATGCTTTATTGATGTAAGATTTCTTAGCACAAAGTAGATCTATTATTTAGACATCTGGTATTGTGGAGTTTTTGCACATAATGAAAAGGTTAGGGAATTCTAAGGATAACATTTGAGTTGTGAAATCAGGAATAACATGTTGAGTTATGTGATTTCCTTTCACAATCCGGATATTGTGTTATGGGATTGTTTTAAGGAGGAATGGTCATCAGAGGAGCCCAGTGGACTTGCGGGTGGAACAGGGTTTTTAAGTGATCCCACTGGGACAGACGTTAACACTGATTTAGTCATTAAAATATTTGCAGCCAGAAACATCAGAAATAAACTATTAACATAGTAGTTGGAGGGTGTTTCCAACACACATTCTTTGGGAATATTGTTCATGTCATATCATGTGCCCTATGTTATTGTATGTGTTTTGTATGCTGTAATGGCAGGCACCGTTAGAGAAGATTAACAGGGTGGAGTCGTTGCTGAAGTTGTTTTTATGGTTTATTATTAAATATAGAAGTAATATTCTAAACTCTTCTGAAAGTACAACAAATAGCATATTTAAAGCCAGGTTGAAAAAAGACATTTATGGTGTTATCAAAAGTGGAACAATATGAAGATTTACAAATAAATATTGGCCTTTTCTTTATTCTTAATGGCCATGTAAATGGCAAATTACTTGCAGTCCAGTCAGCTGACTTGTAGACTGATCAGTCAGGTCTTCTGCAGTTTGGCAATATACATATACAGGGTAATTTAATAAAAAGTCTTAGTTTTTCCACATCTAGTAGCTGATAGGTACCAATCAGATGTTTTGTTTCTCTTCAGTTTCTCCTATACTTGCCTCACCTCCCTTTTTTTTTTCTTTTTGAAAGCACCTTTTATGTTCTTCTCTAAGCTTTTTTCTAATGCCACTTTTATATCTGTTTCCGCTTTTATTACCATTTCCATTGTTCTTCTCTGTTCAGTTTTCCTTACACTTAATTTTCCATTCTTCTTCTTCCCTTCATTCTGTCTAAAACACACGAGTATGCAATTTGAAGTTGAAATCCACTCATTGGGGCAGATTTTCTGAAGGGTGAAGTGACACTAGCGACAATTCACCAGAAATCCCTTCCACAGGGACATGCCCATTAACGAACAGACATAGAGGATAATTCTTTATTGAAAGAGACCATTGCTAGTGTACATTCACACCCTATCACCAGTTACTGTGCAAGTTCACTACAGTGTGAATTTTACAGAACATTACCTCTTTTGCCAGAGTTCGCTTTGTCCTCTCAGACCAAGTGAACTTATAAAACAAAGCTACATCCTCCTGAATCTTATGTCCGTGACATCATACCCTGTATGTCGGAAAGTCATAAAATTTGTAAAAAAACTCTTTTAATTTTTTAAAGCAGGATTGCCTTAAAAAGTCCAAAATATTAAAGATTTTTGTGTTTACAGTTTTGTTTTAACCAATTTGAGGGACATGCCACATTTTGTTTTAGGGTGGGATCATGTCATTAGAGGATCTCTTCTGTCTTTGTTTTGCTTCCTTGAACATTTTAACAATAAGTGGTCACTTCAAACATTTTAACCCACAAGCTTTATGTACCTGCTCTATGCAAACTGACCTTAGTGTAAGAGTACTAACAGATTTTTGCTAGGCAGAATTTCGAAAGATTGCTAAGATATGCTCACGCTGAGGAATTAACACTGGCAAAACTTCATCAGCAGTCGGCTGCGGAGACACAACTTTTAGTGAATTAGCGTAGTGGTAACTAATTTGCGCCTGGGGAAGTGGCACAAAGTGTGGTCACTGGCGAAAAATTCAGCCTTTAGTGAATTTGCTCCCTTGTGTCTGTACCCAGGCCAATGCAGTGCCTGTCCGTACAGAAGGAACATGGAGCATATAACAGCATCAGATATACAATACTTTTGCTAGGCAACCAATCAATGTTTGCTAGAGGGTGTATGGTAGGATATCGATCGGGGAAGCCCGTTGGATGGCCCCACACACGGGCCAATAAGCTGCTGACTCGGTCTGTCAGCAGCTTATATCGGCCTGTGTATGGGGGCCTTTACAAACTTCTAAAAACTACCGCAGAAGGGGTGGGCCATAATGAGAGGTAGTTTGTCTAGGAAAGGAAGATTGTGGTAGGCATGACACAATTTTCCCTTTGTATTTGTGTCTTTATGTGAATTGCTAGTGGTAAAACACTTGAATTGCATAATTGGTGGAAATGGCCTTATACTGCATTTTCTGGTGCTTAAAGGGAGATTGAAAATGGATGGAAAATGTAATGTGTACCATTGCCATTACTCTGTCCATTCAATCTTGCTTCACCTTTTTCTCTGCTTTTTTATACCTGATTTGGTGTACATACAGATATGGGACCTGTTAGGCAGGGGCCTGTGGTTCTCAGGATAACCGCTCTTTCTGTAATTTGGATTGTCTACTAGAAAATCATGTAAACATTAAATAAACCCAATAGGTTGGTTTTGATTCCAATAAGGATCAATTATATTTTAGTTTGGATCAAGTACAAGGTACTGTTTTGTTAATACAGAGAAAAACAGAATCACTATTACAAATTTGGATTATTTACGTAAAATTGAGTCTATGGGAAACATCCTTTCCATAACGGACTATTTTTCATAGCTTGAGTGTTAAAGCCCTGCCACAATATGCAGCAGTTTATTCAGACTTTTCAGGCACAATGAAGTGCTGACCTGTTTTTTCTTGAGGTGTATGGTCACCAATTGTGATATTAAGTACCAAAAATGTCTGGTTGTTAGGGTAACTTTAACATGGACCCTAGCAATCAGGAAGCTGCTAAAAATGGCCAATGCTTCATAAACTATGAAAAATAAGAAATGAATACCAATTGCAGCTTATCTACATGACAGTTAAAGTTTAAGGGCTCGTCCACACAGGGAGATTTCGGGGAGATCTATCGCGTCGCCGCTACCAAGCTATTCGGCGAGATTCGTCGCGGCGATTAGTCGCCAGGCGACAGATCTCCCTGAAATCTCCCCGTGTGGCCTTACCCTAAAGGGATACTGTCATGGGAAAACGTGTTTTTTTCCCCCAAAATGCATCAGTTAATAGTGCTGTTCCAGCAGAATTCTGAACTGAAATACATTTTTCAAAAGAGAAAACAGATTTTTTTATATTTAATTTTGAAATCTGACATGGGCTAAACATATTGTCAGTTTCCCAGTGCAAGTATTGCAAATTGCTACCTGCAAATCCAACAAGGTATAATAAGTATCGCTATTGGATTGCTTTGTTTGTAACATGTACTTTAATAATGTTAGACAGGGCTTCTCTGTTTCTCATCCCCTACAGAGAGAGCACATGCTGTTAATTCTCTATCATTGCTTTGCCCAGCCAAACCCTGAAATAACATACCCTTGTAGTATGAAACATGATCATGTATAGTACATGTTACAATCCTGCATAATAAAATATGATCTTGTGTGTATTTTCCTTAATCCTTAACATGTGCACTTTTGCATATTTGCCTCTTCCTGCAGCACTGCCAGGTTCTCTTTATTTACTACAGCAAATGGACCACCATTGTCTTTTTATTGTGCATGGGTCAGTATCAAATTAGCCAAATTCTATATTGTGTTATGGTCTGCCAACTCTACAGTCTTGCTCAGTTTTTGACAAAGAACTGGAATCCTTTAAATTTGAATTTGGCATTAGCTGACTATTTTAACACATGCAGTTCTGAGTTCCAGGTTTATCTTACACTGAACATTAGTGGTGTTCTTGGTTTGAAGGGAACTGACATTATCTGATCAAGTTTAAGAATGTGTTGAATGTGGGGTAATTCCAGGAAACCTACTGACATATCACATTATAGTCAATAAGTAAGAGCATGGGGGGTCAAGGCATCAACAAGGTTTGTCAAACAATAGAATTTAGCCTTTTACCTCTCGAAATAAGAACATGACTAACTCTTATTGTACATTTCTGTACAAGTTTTTCTGTAAAAGCAGAGTGTTTATAACTAACCACTATTAGTATCTTGCACTTGGTAGAACTAAGCTTACATAAAGCCATATAAGTGTTAAAATATTTTTATTACGTTTATTTAGAGGCCCATTTATCAAAGGTCGAATTTCGAATTCATGCAAATTTCTTTTAATTCGAATTTACTCACAATTCGACTGGAAAGTTATGTAAGGAAACTTTTGAAGGTATTAAATTTGATTGAATATAATATATATAATATTTGACCCGAAAATTCGAATCATTTTCGTTTCGTATGAATTGAGGGTTTCTCTCGAACAAAAAAAAACGACCTTGAATATTCGAATGGCGAATATTCAAACTAGGACTGTTTCCATGGTCGAGGTGTAATGAATTTACATTGGAATAGGGGGATTAAAATTCAAATGTGTGAATTTTTAAACTCGAAAATCAAATTTGAATTTATTATTCGATCCTTGATAAATCTGCCCCTTAAAGGGCTTGTTGACCTTCAAACAACTAGTTGTTTTCAGATAGATCACCAGAAATAACAACTTTTTCCAATTACTTTATATTTTCTATTTGTGTCCATTTTTCTAATATTTTTCTAGTAAAGTGTCATTTTTCACCTTCTAAAGCAGCTCTGGGAGGGGGGGTTGCTGACCATGTAACTTGTTCTAAACTGATACATTTAGTTGATACTTTTCTTATTTTTGTCCCTGCTGAGCAGAATCTCTGGGTTTCATTACAGGCAGCTGTTACAATTGATACAATAGTTGCTAATACTCCAGAGATGCTGCTGTGAAATGTATCAATTAAATGTTGCAAAATTGTATCAGTTTAGAGTCTGCACCTGAATTACTGAGCTGCCAGACTCCAACACCAGAGACAGGAACATTCAGCTTTAAACTTAGATTTTGGGGAAACAGTAAAAAATATATAATGGAAAGTAATTGAAAAAAGTCTTTATTTCTGGGGAACAATCTGAAAATTACTGAACTGAAAATTTTTTGGAAGGTGAACAACCCCTTTAATGTTAAAATATTTTTTAGGAGACTTGAAGTATATTATCCGGATTATGGAAAATCCCTTATCTGGAAAACCCCTTGTTGTAAGATCACATACCTGTACCTCTCAAAATGTGAAGTATGTAAGCAACATTTACGGAATGCACCTCTAGTAGAAAAATGTGAAGTATGTAAGCAACATTTACGGAATGCACCTCTAGTAGAAAAATGTGAAGTATGTAAGCAACATTTACGGAATGCACCTGTAATAAAAAAATGTGAAGTATGTAAGCAACATTTACAGAATGCACCTCATGGCACTGAGCCTTCAAGCTGTGTATGAACTACATAATACAGTATCTAGTGGGGCAAATTCACTAAAGCGTGAAGCGTCTAGTCTAACGCTAGCACTGATTCGCCAGCGTGACGTCATTTTGCAACTTCGCCAATTTACTAACAGTGTCCCTGGCGAAAATTCGCTAGTGAAGTAGATAGACTAGCACAACTTTGCACCCTTACGCCAGGCGAAGTTGCGCATTGACAAAGGGATGTAACCATGCCCATTTTACTGGATGTTACCTCTTGCGCTAGACTTTACTTCGCCAGGTCAGACCAGGTCAGACCTGGCGAAGTTAAATACAATGGATAGGAGTTTGAAAAAAAACTTTAAATTTTTTCTAAGTCCCAAAAAAATGCTGGCGTCCTTTACTGTTTTTATGGTGATAATCTGAAAAATAGCGTAATTTTTTTGGGGGTTACCCTCCTTTCCCCCCTACATTTCCTACTAACATATGGCAACGCAACGATACAGGGGACACATGTTTAGGACAGTAGGACAACTTTATTTATTTATTAAAGGTTTCTTGGGCTTGTGTAGCGTAAATCGTTTTGCCTTGTAAAGTAACGGTCGCGCAACTTTGCTAATTTTCTCCTCCCTGGGCTGCGCTTTGCCTGTCAAAGTAACGGTAGCGCAACTTAGCTACTTTTCGCCTTGTCTGGTGAAGTGCGGCGAATTGCAGCAAAGCCGTCGCTAGCGTATGTTATTTCTCTTCTTCCCTGTCATAGAAAACAGTGGAAAATGTATAGTTCTTTCTACATATTGATACATGAATGAAACCTTAACAGATGAAGCATTTAAGGTGTGGTGGGGGTTGTAGTTGAATAAATTGACTTTGGAATATTTTTATGGCTTTACAATGTCCTTCCTGTAATCCACAAGAAGAGCCATAAAAAATTTTTGTTTTATAAATCCATCCAGTTGTGTGGCCCTTTAAGGGTTTACTGAATGCAGTATACAAATGTTTAACTTTTTAGATCTTTTGATAAAGATCATTAAAAATGTAAGCGAGCAATTATGTCCAACATCTGGTTTCCCTCACAGTTTTCAAATTAATCACTGTTTAAAGCCTGGCAAATAAAACATCTTACAGCGTTCCTGAGACTGATGCCATTCCTTGCTACTGATTATAGGTACCAATCCATTGCGAGCCAAAGTGGATGTTGTTTTTATATTATAGTAGTTTGTTTTCCTAGCGGCTGCTTTCTGTCAGGCTGCGTGAGCATTTTAATTCCCAGAACATTCTGTCAATTGATTCAGTCCAAGGTTTTGTGAAGAAAAGGGTGTAGATTGTGCTTCTAGTGCAATAATAATTTTCCGACAGTGCAAGCTTGCATTAATACAGAAATCCAGAGCAGTTAATCGTTTATAAAAACTGGTGAGTCTAGAACAGAAGTGCCCAACCTTTTTTAACTGTGAGCCACATTCAAATGTAAAAAAATATGTTGAGCAACTTGAGCAGCATGAAGAAGGTCCCGGGATGTGGACTTTCATCCTCTAGGAGTCTCTCCTTGGCAGTATACCTACTTTTTATGCAATTAAAACTTAACTATAACCCTGAAATTCAAAAATATTAACCTGATTTGAGACCTCTGGGAGCAATATCTAAGGGTAGTGACATACTAGCAGATTTGCCTGTTCTTCTGGGTGACAATCTCCTGAACTGCATTTGAGTGTATAATGAAGAGTCGCCTGCGCTAAGTACACGGTACTTTGTTTTCCGAAGTTTCCTCACAAGGAAACTTCTAGTGACTTCGGAAAATGAAGTGCTGCGTGTGCTTAGGTCAGGCAACTCTTCACTATACAAGAAGGGAACACGCGAAAGCAGTTCGGGAAGATTGTTGCCCAGAAGAACGGGCGATTAGTCGCCAGGTGGCTAAATCTCCCCAAATCTGCCTGTGTGTCGCTACCCTAAGGGCTAGAGCAGACGGGGAGATTCGGGGGCATTTTGTCGCCTGGCGACTTCTCGCCGCGACTTGTAGCCCCTGAACCTCCCCGAATAGCCAGGTCCTGGGGCGCACCGGCGTTACTTGAAAACACCTGCGCCTATTCACATGCACCGGCGCGATTTGTGGACTCGCGAGTCAATTTGGAGCGATTCCACAAATCGCGCCGCTGCGTGTGAATAGGCGCAGGCGTTTTCAAGTAACGCCGGTGCGCCCCAGGACCTGGCTATTCGGGGAGGTTCGGGGGCTACAAGTCGCGGCGAGAAGTCGCCAGGCGACAAAATGCCCCCGAATCTCCCCGTCTGCTCTAGCCCTAAGGCACTGGAGAGCAACATGTTGCTTGTGAGCCACTGGTTGGGGATCACTGGTCTAGAACCATTATAATGAACCTTGTCCAGAAAAAGCAATCTAATATTAAATAAAGTTGATTTTGTCCCCCCCCCATCCCCCCCAGCTAAAACCCACTTTGCTGGGCTCCAGAAATCAGTGAAAAGTGATAATGCAGGTTAATTCCAGGCCATTCCTTTACTACTTGGTTACATGGTATAGAAACACTGTCTGTACTGTGTTTTAATTCTCCATATTAGTACCCTGTAATTACATAACTGCATTCAAATCCCATCTGCAAATGTACATCATAACAAGCTTCTCTCTATTCTCTTGGGAGCTCCTTATCTCCTTGCCTCCACTATTCCCAACAGAGGCATGGTAGTCTGCAGCCTGGTGTCAGCTCCCAGTACACAATAATTGTGTCTGGATTGGGACTTCTCTCCCCTGCTGTGTCTGTATGTACCATAAACATTAGCCATGTTCTTCATGATCATGTGCATCCTTGTGTTACTCTGCTTTCATTAAGAACAAGCTAAATATAGTCCTAATCAAATTAACTACAAATAAAGGACACATACAGAACTTTTGTGAATGGAATATTTTCCTGAATCCTGAGTGGGTTGTGCAACAGTTCATTTATGTAGCGAGTGGAATAACAAAGGGTTCACATACACTGGAAACCTTTATACACTGTATATTCTGCATGCAGTAACTCCTGCTTAACTATCACTAATCACACTACTGTCTTGCATGTATAATAGTTCTGTTGTGCTTCTCTTTAGAATGGTATCTCAAGTCTATTGCAATATATAAATATATATATATATATATATATATATATATTGCTATGAATTGTCTTCTTTTGTTCACTTGACAGTTTGTTGTGTGTGCTGGAGCAATAACCTCTGTGGGTGCATTAGAGCGCACAGGTTAGAGGGATCATTGCTCCATAAGGAAATGGTTGTCTATAGCTACGGCAGCATCACACAGCTGTTATATAAAACAATCCTGCTGATGTAAGGAATATGAGATACTATGGGGTATATTCATCAAAGAGTGAAATGACGAGGGAAATTGAAAGGCGTATTTATCAAAGGGTGAAATTTCACGTCACCCATTGATAAATACGCCTTTCAAAATCCCTTAGAAATGAACTGAGAGCTGCGGAATTTCCCTCTAGTGGCGGAACTTCACTCTTTGATGAATCTCCCCCTATGTAATGTGGATTATATGAAACTGCTCACACCCAGGCAGGGTTGAAAAACACAAACTGATAATGTCAAATTTATCAGTATAACCCCAAAGGTTGGCTAGGCTATTCTGCTGTAACATTCCATTTGAAAATCAAGTTGGCTATCTCTGGGTTTGTGACTTTTGAATGTGGTTTAATCCTCACAACAGTGGGTAATAAGGGCTACACACACCACGTGAATTAAACCAAGTGAAACATATCCTTGCCACAGCATTATCTACATGCAATTCAAATACTGAGATTTTTATGAAGGCTTTTGCAAATGTCTTTTTTGGGGTGTGGGAGTTGTCTAGACGATTCCAGTGAAAGATTTCAGCCGTAAATATTTCTTTTTTAATTTCTATATCCTGGTTTTATCCCTTTCTAAGAGGCTTCCAGTCATTCTCAAAGTACAAGGCTGCCCTCTATTGTTAAATTATGCTACATACATGCTTGAATGTTACATGAGACTCAAGCCTGTCTACTGTGTTTTTGCTACTGACTTGCACTATTGTAGCTGTGCTGCTTCCCATGTATTTATCTCCCAGTGTTTTATGTGCAAGTGACATCTATTCTAAGCCATTCTACGCAGTTGGAGAACATGAATGTATTCTTTTTTTGCACACATATTTCATTTATACAGTATTATTATGCATTTAGTGCTGTACATTACATGTTTAATGGACTTTATTATTTTAGTTCAAGACTTATAGGGTGAAAACAGACTTTCATCTGCTACATTCTGACCAAAGTATCCTTGAACTTCCTCCATGAAGTTGGTCACTTTAAAAAGTAATTTCTAGAGCAAGAGTAAGAGTAAGAATGAGGGCCATAAAAAAATTAGGTTCAAAAAGTGTACCTCCTTTTCTAATAGGTCATGTATTGTCTGAAAGAAGCATATTTGTATCCATGAGATATAATACGGTTTATTTTAAAAGTGTGTTTGCAAAGCAAGGATTGTCTGCTGTTACTTCCTTTCCCTAATGGTGGTAGTTGGTTACTGAGCATTTAAACCCTAAAAGAATCAGTAACTCACTACAAAATAACATACATAGGAGCATTTGTTCAGGTGACTGGCTAAGCCTAGTTTTATTTCATTTTTATTGTGCTGCTCTGAAGTCGTTTTTAGGATATTCAAAAGAATGGTTAAATAAAATACTAATATTGGCTATAAGAGCAACATACCTTCTTTACAAATGACTGCTGGGAAACTGAGCAGCCTTTGTCATTAGGCAAGTGAATTGCCTTAGTCATCACTCTCTCTCTGCTCTGCCTGTAGTTTCAACTCATTTGTAATGGATAGACCTCCTCTATTATTCACATGCTATATTAATAGATTATTCATAAGATTGTGAAAACTGTGGTTTAGGCAATTCCACAAACCTCCTTAACCTGGCCATAGACGTAACAATTACAATCTTTCTCGGAAAAGATCTTTCCAAGAAAGATCACTCGTTTCAACACACAAGTGTAGAGCTGAATCGTCAGATTTACAGGTAGAAACAAAAGAATTCTATTTGTATCTGACGATTCAGCACAACAATGGCTGATGTTAAGGGTGCCTTGAAAGGCATCTGATCAAAATTTTCTGTCCAGCCCAATCAACCAGCCGACCGATATCTAAATCTTCTGACGATATTGGTCAGCTCATTTCCCACCATACACGCACCGAATATTGTACATGTATTGTAAATTTGTTTATTATTGCACAACACAAATTACCCATTTTCACAATGCCTCTCCAACAAGTCGGCCCGGTCGTTGGCTAGAGAGATCACCTCTCTGAAAAATCTGGAACAGTGTAAACACCAGCAACCAGTAACCCATTGCAACTAATCAGCAGCTAGCATTTACTAGTCAACTGTTTAAATGCAAGCATCTTATTGGATGCCATGGGTTACTGCTCCTAGGCATAAATCCTAGTATTTAAAAATGTCTAGTATTCACACATGATTCTGGTGACTCACCCCCTAATTAAGTGAATTAAATACTAAATACAAAGTGTCAAACAAGTAGCAAGTAAAAACATTTTTTGCATAAAAAGTCTTTTTGCCTAAAAATTTAACTATCTGGTTTTCCCTGCAACACTTTGTGACCTGTGTAAAATAATAAAGAAGAAAATCCGTGTGAGTCCCAATGCTTGAGATCCAAGAAGCACAGTCCATCCAAATTGTGTATAAGTCCCACGTAAAAATACAAATGACCAAAAAATGAATGTCCAACCACAATATGTGACCAGTGTACTGCTAAAAAACCAGGAACAAAGGACAAAACTAACACAAAAAAGACAAATTCTGACAAAATTATCATTCCTGTTGCTAAGCAATTATCCCCTAGCAACTAACCAGAAATAACCATAAAAAATTAAAAGTAACAGATTATACTACACGAGTATCAGAAATATTGTAACATTAAAATGTAACCATAGCCAATAGATAAAACTGGTTTAAAAGTAACAAGACTATTAAACTCTTGGCTGTTTTGTTTGTAACAGCCAAATCCAAAAACACTCTCTCTGTAGCAATTTTCTTTTTGTTTCATTCACGTTATTAGTTTGAACCTTTTCAAGGATTTGCCATCTTAATTGAGAAACCCCATGGCGCTGTTCAACGGAATGTCCCGCCAAGGAAGTCTTCTTTCTTTTCTGTAAAATTTTACTGGACCCATCCTCTGTTTTTAGAGGTTTATAGCTACGAATGCAAGACTTATGTTCGCTCACCCGTGTTTCCGTGGTTCTACTGGTTTTGGCCCACATATCAGGTATTGCTGCAGGCACCATGAAAAGCTCCATGCACTATACTACCTGTGTGTTGATATGACCATGATGAAGATGGATAGAGAAAAATGCTTATGTATTTTAGTGTTACATGGGTTTTAGATAAATAGACAGACTTGTACTGCAGCAATACCTGAGGCAGTTTTTAAAGGCCTGACAATTAAAATATTGCCCCAGTACTGGTCAGCCCCTAGTGTTCAGAACAGGAAAATACATTTGTTTGTAGTGTTAAAAGTAATCATGCTGATTTTTTATTAACATTATTCTTTTGTTTTGCAGGTTTTACATAGAAAGTATATCATACTTGAAGGACAATGCAACAATTGAGCTGTTCTTCCTTAATGCCAAGTCCTGTATATACAAGGTAATTCATTCTTTATCATAAATAAGTTAATAAGCAGAGCCAAACTTCTCGCATTGCTTTCTGGTGTGCCTGCACTTTCAAACTAAGAGGATTTATTGTACATAGTTGGGCTTTAGATAGAGCTGTGAATGAATAGATAAACAGTTGTATAGAGTAAATGTGAATCTAGATGCTGATGTCTTTTTTTTTTATGGTGATTTATGAAATGAGCTACTTTAAGTGCCTCTTTAATCATTCAGATCAAGCACAACAAAGTTCTGAGCACTGCAGCCATTCCCATTATGTTGTTAGTTACTAATGATGCGAGTTATTTAGAACCAAAGATTGTGTGTTTAATGTATTGTGCTTCATTTCTTACATCTGGATTGTAGTGTAAATGTAATTTAATGGCACTCTTAGAAGCATGATGTTAAAGGACTTGTCACTAGACAGCCAGGCTAGTTAGAAAATATTTATTCTTTGTAGTTCTGATGCATTTCCACTAGATGGAAGCACTTTAAATTAGTGTCTTGCTTCAATATGAGGTATAGCATACAAAGAACTTAATGCTTGTGGCGCACGGGCAGATTCGGGGGAGATTATATCGCCTGGGAACTGATCGCCTCTTCTTTTGGGTGGCAATCTCCCCGAACTACCTTCCAGTGCCATAGCATTGGCTTGAATGAAAAGTCGCCAGCAGTATGGCACTTGCAGCAGTTCTTTTTCCGAAGTCGCCCAAAGTTGCCTGACGGGGAAACTTTATGGCAACTTCGTAAAACGAAGCACTGCAAGTGCCATACCATTGGTTTTTGATTTTTTCATTCAAGCCAGCGGTATGGCAAGGGAAGGCAGTTCAATGATTGTGGCCCAGAAGAAGAGCCAATAAGTCACCAAATCTGCCCATGTGTCACTAGCCTTGGCACTTGTAACATCAGATTGTGATCAGGTAACATCTGCCCCTTGTTTTTAATTTGGTGTTACTCTCTGAATTAATAGTGGGCACTACAGGTTTTCATTTGCAGAAAGGCAGCATTCTCATTAAAATGGCAGATCTTTGTAGAAAAAGTATATTATGTCAGTGATTAATTAATGACTCTCATAATGTCCATCACTATCCTGATGGCACGCATACACTACTGTGTGCCGGTGAAATTCTTCATACGCTGTAACGGAGGTCGCCCATTCCCACATCACTGAGCGTCAAGATGGAAAATATTGGGAGTGTAAGGTGTGCGGTTTCTCCACTTGTTTTTGGTACTAAGCATACATTACAGACATTAATGCTTAATACCATCTTGACACCATTGAGATGCTTGTGAATTACAACTTGCTCTGGGAAAATGTTGAAAGCTATAACTGAACAACAGTCTGACCTTCACAGCAATACAGCAGAGATACTAAATAAATATACGGATATACAGTGGTGTGAAAAACTATTTGCCCCCTTCCTGATTTCTTATTCTTTTGCA